>LPNX010550998.1:27386-58872 GCA_001517045.1 Pseudotsuga menziesii | reverse complement strand
AAGTGAAAAAATTCTCAGATTTTTCCAAGGTACAATTTGTACAATTATGTACATCTTCATGTACATGGAGTTGCCACCTAGTCGAAATAGGTGGGCAACACTCCCAAAACTTGATTCCGATTCCTACTCCAGATGATTTGCCCATGCAAGAAAAAAACGTCCTCTTTTGATGATAATCCTTTCATAACTACCTCAATAGTTTGACTGGTGAGCCAGAACTTCCCAAATAATATGATAGTGGTCCTCTGAAGAATATGGAATGCACATGCATAACTTCTGAGGCTGTTTAGGACACTAGAAAATTGATCTTCCAGAATAGGGGGAGCCCTCTCTCCAATATGACTTTGCTTGGATCTTCTTTGAATATGCAAGAGATGCCTTGATAATCACCAGGGGTAGTAATATGACCCTTCCGAAGAGAATGGAAGAGGCATGCAAGAGAAAAGAGCACTCCCAGCTATGTAGCGAATTACTACCCATTGAATACTTCTCCTTGTGCTGTTGGATCTCGGAAATATGACCCTTGCACTTGGTTATGTTGTTGCTCAAATGATAGTGAAAATCTGTGAAGTGAAAGGATAGACCTGGATGATCTATCTCCAAATTGATTAGAGCAGATAAGTTTCGTTGCCAAAAACACTTGTCGGCTGGGGACTCACGCCCTCAACCCCAACTCGTTGTTGATTTCGTCGAGCTCTCGAAATCAATCTCAAAAGTGAATAATAAACTTGGATCCTTTTTTGGCTCGACTTATCTTCTTATATAGCTTTGAGGGTTTACATGACTTTACTTTTGCATGCATGCAAACCTAATTGCTCATTGACATATGCAAGGTGAAATAAGCCCCGCATGCTTGTTGATATCTACTCCAATGGCCTTATGTAAACTACTGATGATCTAATAACACTGAAGTGATGTTCATTTATGTTCCTAGTGATATTAGTCCTTAGTTATTCACTTTTCTTTAATACCCGCTCGAACCTATGGGAGTAAAATAGGTTAATGGGTGTTTCTAGGTGATTTACTTAAAAGTGGACATTACAAAACATTTGTGCATTCATTATCCTCCATGAAGCACACGTAGGTCTCCTTGAGTGGTATCTCCCATCATCACATTGAACGAGGTTAGAAAGCTATGCAAACACCATGTTAATGAGGATCTCCTTCTACATGTGGACCCAAAGTAGGTTGCTCCGTCTAATTCCATATAAAAGTGTACAAGGGTGCCAAATAGGTGGAACACTTCACATACACAGTTGGTCAAATGTCCCATGACCTTCACTAACCTCCCAAGATAGAAAGGTGCTTTCTCCTATGTGTAACCACCTCATCCTCAAGGCGTTCTTCATGTCAAACCCTCCAAATAATAATAAAATGCTCAAAGGTGGTTACAACTCATCAAATAATGTGCAAGTGGATAGATCCAATGAAGATAAACCTTATCCACCTACCAAGTCAACCCAACAAATTCCAAGACCAAGCGGATGTCACTCCATCAAAGTGCTGTGCCATGTGAAATGAAGTTGTTCTCCCCATTCAACACTACTTTTATGAAGGATGTAACATTCCTTATTGACGAACAATATGTCCACAAAAATTCAAGCCATACTCATCAAACGTTTTTAAAACAACATCATCAAATTCATGTGGATGTCTCATGATACGTAAGAAATAAACTTCCATATACAAAAGTGAATCTACATCTCCCATTTTTCTTCAATATAAAGAGACAAAATCTGAAAAATGCACGCATACCATAATACCTCATACCAAAATTGAATTATGGAATCACCAATGAGAGTTTTTCATTCTTCAAGTGTTAGTTATCCTCACCCTTAAAATAGTAATCCATCAAACGTGGATTTGCCAAGATAATATATATGATATTCAAATAGGAACGCTCATCAAACAATGTGGTTGATTTGCTAAATCTTCTAGGAAAAGGTCCTTATCCCTTGCAACGACGCCAAACTATTACGAAAAAACTTAGCACCCACAAAAGTGTAAAGTCCCAAGGACCAAAGTGATAGATTTGTGTAACTTAGGAAGGTTTCCCATAGTCATCTCAACATCTCTTTCCCACACTTTAGGTTGCCCCTCTTCCAACAGAAGGGGGCCTTCCCGCTAAGGTAGGATTGTTAAGACTACGGAATTGAGGCTCAAGGTTGAGTCTGAAGAGTAAGCTTTAACAAAACATAAGTTGTAGTATAGCATATTGAATAAAATGAAAATCGTGAAAGGGATATGGGAATGAAAGGGAAGGGAAAAACAAGGAACAAGGAAATTCAAAGACAAGGGACCACTGCCTATCAATTTATTAGGCTAACGGAGTCATGAAATATTGCATGAAGGAGCTAATTTGCCACAATCAACTACTTTAAGGTAAGCTATAAGGTAGAAAAGGATAACTTGACAAATTCAACTTATTTGGATGAAAGAATTAGTGCTAATACATCCATCATTAATTATGTGCTCAAGTTAAAGGGAACAAGGTTTGATACAATTCACCTTAGAGTGTTCTCTAGAAATTAGGTGTGGAAATTAGTCTTGGAGGGTTGGATTTTCCACTCATCAAACTAAGATGAAGGTGTTGCTAGATTTGGTTGAATTATAATTCTATTTCATAAACTAATTTGTTAGATGAAGAAAAACAATGCAGAATTATAAAGAAAATAGATCAAGAGGGAATAGAACCTCACAATGAGTACTACAAAAAAAGAAATAGATTTTATTCTTTGGCCTTCATATAAGTGTTGTAACAAGAGGTTTGCTACACAATTCACAACAAATTAAGAGAATAATGGTAAACCTTACAACAAAGTAGAAATACTTCACTTCTTCATTAATCTTCAAGCTTGATAATACAAGGGAATTCCATCAACCATCATCTCCAAGATCCTACAATTTCCTATCACTTCTCTCACACCAAATCCACAATCATTCAATTACCCAATGACAAATGAAATGGAGAGAAAGCTCCTTTATAAAAAGGTAGCTTCACCACTCTTACAATAAAATGCAATATTTTCCTAACTAACTCCATGACAAGTCAAAGAGTAATAAAATAATGGAGTAGTTAGGCCTTACACCTTTAAGGTTGACTTGTCAACTATGATCATTAGTCTCCAATCTCTCCAAGAGAGGTCATTCCATCTAAAATTATGATATAATATACAGGATATCCTCCAAGAGAGAGGGTGCATCACAAAGAATAGGTTTTGACCAAGTCAAGATGCTAAATGGTCCACTTCAAAGTGAACCTTCCAAGATACATGATGAAGAATACAATAAGATAATCCATGACATAGAAGAACGTGCTCCACGTTCCACCTAGAAGAAGTCTCCAAGTGCACCCTCCAAGATGCATGCATTATCCTCCATGAATCAAGTGGGTCTCCTTGAGTGGTATGTACCATCACCACATTTGAACAAGGTGTGGAAAGGTGTACAAAGGAAATGTCAATGAGGATCTCCTTTCCACGTGTGGACCCAAAGTAAGTCACTCCAACTAACTCTATAGAAAAGTGTGTAATGGTGCCAAATAGGTGGAGCACTTCACATGCAAAGATGGTCAAAGGTCTTGGGACCCTCAACAAACTCCCGAAATAGAAAGGTGTTTTCTCCAATGTGTATCTCCCTCATTCTCAGTATGTTTGATCAAATGAAACCTTCCAAATAATAATAAAATACTCCAGTGTGGTTACAAGTCATCAAATGATGTGCAAGTGGATCTATCCAATGAAAATAAACCTTATCCACCTACCAAGTCAACCCAACAAATTCCAAGACCAAGGGGATGGCCCCTCCACTCAAGCAAATAATAAAAAAATATGATTATCTACCTCGAAATGTGTACCAAAGAGGAGTGTGCTCCACCAAACATTGTACCATGTGAAGTAAAGTTGTTCTCACTAGCAAAGCCCCGCCATGGTACCAACTTAATAATAAAACATAATCTCAACCTAGGCTTGAACCTAGGGCGCACCACCACCAAGGGGCTATTACATAATAATGCATCATCAAACCTTAGAAAAGGATAGATCACCATGAAAGCATGTAGTACACCCCTCACCCACCTAACTTAAACTTACGGTATAATACACATCAACAAGGGTACTTACATCATTTCACACAAATCCCCCCAAGTGATGTCTAGCAATGTTACAATATTATATCACCTATGGTGATACCACCAATGAAAAAGCTTATTACCATACCACATCCAACGCCATAAAAAAAAGGAACATAGAAAGGTGCTAACTCCATCTAACATCAAGTACGTCCCCACCACACATTCAACAAAAGGGAACCATGTAGAACACCCCATCCTAGTGATAAACCAATATCATACCACCATCATACATAGTCACTAGGATGCTCCAAGAAAAGTATGACTCATGAAGTAGCAAGAATCCATATATCAAGAGAATAATCCATCAAGCAAAGGCATGAAAGTAGTATCAAACCACATGATGACTATCAACCATCACCATCCGCCATAGGCAAGAAAATATCCTCCACCATAGATCTCCATCAAATACTCCAATGCCAAGAAGAGGAGAGGCTCCATGAAGATGTATGCCCCAAGTCCATCTAAAATGCCCCAAAGGTACCAGCTGCAAATCCCCATCAATGTGATGAAAAGAACATGTGAAACCTCATAAAATATGAGGCGTAACAGTACCCCCTATCAAAACCATAAACAAAAAATCAATGAGGCATGCTGCTATGAAATAAACCTGCCAACCATCACCACTGCTCTACAACCCATAATATTGGAATTTGACCTCATTTCTTCCATAATTTGGTGCATGTAAAAACAGTGCATAAGCCTATCAAGTATCTCTAAAAATCTGCATCACCTTACCCTCTATTCAATAATGTAACTCCAAGGAATAAATAATGCTTCCTTTGTGAAAGAGGGTGCACAACATTTCGAGACAACTCCCACTTATAGTTGGGATAATTGGGATTGTTCAAAAATGATCTGGCAGTCCACGTCAAAGCTATAATTCATGTGTTTAGGAACGATGTAGACTCTCTTGTTGGAGCACAGGCCCATATGTTACTTTCATAGCTTCCATAGGACGCAGATCTTCATGTAACTCTTATGGCAATATACTGTACAGTGTAAACATTGTGCACATTTGAATTTTGAAGTAATTAAAGTTGCAAGTTGAAAAAAAAATGTTTCCTTACAAATTCTAGTATTTAAAGGTTGAAAGGGTTCTCTAAGTTGATATCCTTGCACTAACATCAAGGATTTTGTTGTAGAGCACTAACATCAAGGACTTTTTGTAAAAATGGTCTCAATAATTATGGTTGCTTTTTTCTAAAGGATAACACTTTTACTAGGATCAATTTCTATTCATGCATGTATACTTCAAGGCTGGAAAGGAATGTGAACGAAAGAAGCATGCTTCGTAGACTTGAAAAAGACAGTGATCCTGTCTTTGCTATTTCCTAGATTTTGAGTCTTAAATACCTTACTCAGGAAAGCCTATGTGGATACTCTTTTTGGAAATGATAACTAGTTTCCTCTTAACTCATTGTTATCATGAACACAGACTGAGCGTAACTTCCATCTTTACAAGCATTTCAAGCTATCTCTTTGCCCCAAATCCTCGGGGTGAAGCCCGTGATGAGGCAGCATCTGTCAATTGTTTTCGATTTTTTCTTCGCTTTGCCATACCGGGAGGCACCTGTAGATAATTCAAAACCAGAATTCAGAGAGGAAATTGAAACTGAAAAATTATGCAGAGATGTTTAAGGAGGAATTGTGAGAAGTTGCAAACTAGGATTCAAACATAAGTTCTTTCCATATTTAGTCCAACTATGTACTACACTACATCACAATTACATATTTGAATTTTGACCTTTCTATCTAATCGATAGGAATTCTCAATGCAATAAAGAAACTATGTACTACACTACATCACAATTATATGTTTGAATGTTCAACCTTTCTATCTATTCGATAGGAATTCACAATGCAATAAAGAAACGTTGCTCAAATCACGGGAGAGGATGAAAACAATAATTACTAGTTTAAACTTAGTTAGATTTGGAGCTTGACTGCAAATATGTTGCAATTTCAGATATAAATTAGGATTCAGTTTGTCTGAATTTACTATGTGCACTAAAATAGTAATACGATTATGAATATATTCATTATATTGGGAAGAATAATGGAATCCCTGTTCTCAAGTTGCAATGTTTAGGTCAGCACTGTGAAGGCTATGCCCAGCATCCCTCTATCTGAATATTCCTCACTGAAATTATTATGGAAAGCATAGGGTAAGAGAAAAACAACGGAGAAAACATATATGTTAGTATGATATACAGATAGCATATAAATCATGATATTAAAGTGCAATAGTGAGAACATGAAGAATCTGCAAGTAAAAGTTCTAAATCAGCTCCTTATTATCTTATTAGTTGATTAGCTTAACCCCGCCTAGAAAATGTTATGAAAACTGAAAAGGTAAATTCTCAGGACAGTTAAACTGTCCAGCAAACAACACACGTCCTCCGATAACACTGGTGAGGATTCCATGTGCCTTGGATGTACCTAGTAGAGATGGTGTCTGATGCACACTAGTGCTGTAATATTTCTCACCCTCATTGACATTCAGAATGTTTCCTTTTTATGTTGATTTCACCAAGGGATGTTACTTATATGGTTGGATAATGACTCATAACGCTTAAAAAATTACTCATTTCTTAGGCTTACCATGGTGTTGTCATAATTCTACCTTAGAGAACTGAATGATTCCAAAGGTTGAGTTGGACCCTAGTGAACTATGTAGGTGATTTATCCATTTCATGATATTCTGCCCAGCCATTTTTCATTCAGTTAGCCATTTCATCCATCCTCCTCATTTCTCCCTTTGTAAGTGATCCATCATTTGTAATCTTTCAAGGTCTCATAACAATTCCCATGTATGAATACCTAAAAAATCTAAGAGAGTCTGCTACTCTAAGGTTGATGTTGCTAAAGTTAAATTGGAAAAAACATGGGAGATTTCCCCCCATGAAAAAGCCATGTTCCCTTCTCCCAGGTTATCAATGCTACATCTAAAGTAAAGAGACTAAGCCAATGAAAACGCTAAAGTGAAATTAAAAAGAAAAAAATAATAAAGGATTGCAAAAAAGAGGCACAAGGATGGGTGACTCATGAAAGTACTATCTTCTAAGGCACACATGTAGAAGAAACATCTATAACCCTAGCTCTCGAAAGCTAAGGGTAGACCTATTACTCTCAAGTACTATGATGGTTAACTTGAAAAGACCCCCTATTCTTCCCTAATTAACGCATTCATTCCACCACCCACCTAACTTCGGAATGGAGGTAATTCAATTTAGCTTAGGAACTTTCGCATGGAAAAAGGGTTTAATATTGGAAGCACCATCGTTTGCTTAATGTTTTAATGAGTAAAAGTTAGATAAGTCACTGAGTTGATGAAAGGATGTAATTTTGATTATTTCATGTATTATCTTCATATTTGTGTACATTTCCTAAGTCAAATGTGGGCCAACCCCCCTTCAACACAAGAGTGTTCTATGTATTTTCATGATATGACACTTGTTATGGCCCATGGGACATTATGATGGTGACTAGGTACATTATGTAGAGCACCCCCTTTGCACAATCATTTGGAGACTTAGACATGGCACCTAGAGTATGTAGGATGGGGTCGCTCCTTCCCCCTTCCTAGATGATGCACGACTCTCATTTTGTTGGCATCTGGGAGAGCTAGCTCATATTTGTGTTGAATTTTAGCATTAGCATGAATTCTTAAAATTTTGCAGACCATAGCATAGATAACAATAACAAATGCAATAGACAGATCAACACATCAAAAACATCAGACACATTGAACACAAGAGTTTTTTACTGGAGAAACCTTTAAAGGACAAAAACCCCAAAATCATTAGTAATTCATCTCTTAAATGAGATGACCTGGGTTTCTTCAATCTCAGAAATCTGAGATGAATATTTGTTAATAATTCTTCAAGGACAAATCTATCAAACCCTAATTGGTTTGAACAACCGATAAAATACCATAAAAGATAATTCTATAGCAAAAACCAAATTAGGGCTCCCTGCCCTAATTCTTCCTGCTGCCCAAAATTTGCAGAGGGTTGCCCAAAAATATTTGTTGTTGCTCAGATGGCTACCCGGATGCCTAACTGACTTCCCAGATCCTGTAGCATCCTGCCCAAGCCTGTTAATGCCTGCCAAAAAGTTGTTGATGCCAGCTCGAGATGTTTGATAGACTGTTGAAGCCCTGTTTAGGGTTGTCTGTAAGTGGTCGTGGGCTGAGAGAGCTACCCAGAACTTTCTATAGGTTGCCTGTGATCTCAGCCTTCAACCCGATCTTGCCAAATGTGGTTGAGGGTGGCTTAGGACTACCTGAAGTTCTGCTAACAGCCCGGATCTATTTTCTTTTTCCTGGGATCTTCTACTACTGCCCAGAGACTACTTGGATAGAATATGAGCTGCCCAAGTAGGTACTATTGCTGCCCGTAACCAACAGGCTTCTGCCCAAGATCTGTCAAGGCTACCCGAGCCCTATCTGTAGGTTTTGTGCAAGCCCAAGCAGGTAAACAACAAGTCTGAGGTTTGTTGCTACTGCTAGTGTATAGGGTTGGCCTTCCCATGGAGGGGACAGACAGTTCGAGAGAGAATGGGAGTTGCCCGAGATCAAGTGCAACCTTCTCTACCCGAGACTTATGTCAGTCTTAGAGCTACCGTGAGTCCGATCTGTGGTTTGTTGTGCTTCCAAGAGGAGAGGAGGATGTTTCCCATGAAGATCTGTGCACTAGGGTAAAAACCCTAAATCCTTTTGTTGTTCACCGAAGAGTGATTCCCTAGCTTTCTTAGGGTAATTGTTGTTGAGTGCTGAAGAATGGTGAAGACGCTCTAGCCCGTGGAAGATAGGGCTGCTGCAAATGATCTCCAAGGATGAAACCCTAGCTTAGGGTTTCTCTAAAACAAGAGTGGATTCTCTAGCTAGAAGCCCCCATGCTAGGGCATAACCACAAGAACTCTCTTCTCTTCTAAGCCCAGCGAAAGTCTTCCTTGGAGCGGCCGAAACTAGGTCTCTAATGAAACACTAGAATTTATGAAAGCTTAATACAACTCAGATTATCACAATGGATAATTCCACCGAACAAACAAGAGAGAAGTTTCCTGAGAAAAACGGCTTTCTTACAGGCATCACTTGCAACAATGTACTCTGCTTCTACTGTACTCTGAGCTATGGAACCTTGTTTCCTGCTGGACCAAGAGATCATTGCAGATCTCATACTGAAACAATAACTATAGGTACTTTTCTGGTTTACTGCACTGCCAGCCCAATCTGAGTAAGAGATATCTGATTTCGTGTATACGAGATACATTAGGGATCTAATGAGCTGTTGATACAGAGTAGAGTTCACATCTTGTGAACTGGTGGCCGAGTCTCACAACTTCTTCAAGTTGGTTGTCATAGGCACACTTATGGACTTGTAGTCCTGCACCTCAAATCTCTGTACAATATCAACAACATACTTCCCCTGTGTTGGGAAGATCTTTCCTGGCTTCTGCCAGACCTCAAGGCCAAGAAAATAAAGCATCAAACCAAGATTCTTTATTTCAAATTCAAAGGTGAGCTCCCTTTGACACTGAGCTACCAAGTCATCCACATACAAGACTAGGATCAAGATAAGGTAGTAAACAACCTGTTGGCTTGTTGCTTCTTTGTATGTGGAAGATTCAATATTAACAAGCTGACTCATAAGGCTTGAATACTTTTGTGGCCTTATGCTTTCATTGAATGTCCTGGGAGAAGCTTTATGCTTCTCAGCTTCTTGTACCATTTCTTGGTACCTAGTAAGTCTCCTTTTGGAAGGAGGGGCCTCAAATAGTTCTTGTGGCGGACTTTCAGGCACTTCAAGTACATCTAGAATTTTAGTAGCAAATTCTTCTTCTTCCCTTTGAACTTCTGAGTCTGGGATCTCAAAAGAGGGTTTTTCAGCTTCCTTTGGAAGCTCTCTTTTCATTCCTGTCTGATTTTCAATCATTTTCAATCAGAGCCTTGAACTCTT
Source organism: Pseudotsuga menziesii (assembly GCA_001517045.1). Lineage (NCBI taxonomy): Eukaryota > Viridiplantae > Streptophyta > Pinopsida > Pinales > Pinaceae > Pseudotsuga > Pseudotsuga menziesii. Next base: position 48,780 of record LPNX010550998.1, on the reverse strand, counting down.
TGATCCAAGATTTTCGAGAGTTATCATTGTGCAAGCACCCACTCAAGGAGGGTGAAGTCATAGGCCCACTAATGTCGGAGTGAAACAAATCCAATAAACCTTTAGATTTATTCTTGCTTATGGATAAGGGTTTCTTAGTATTCTTACCTAGAATACAATACTTGCAAACACCATCATGTTTGTATGACATCTCTAGCATACCTGTAACCATCTTCTGTAGGTCTGGAAGGGCTGTATAGTGGAGGTGTCCAAACCTCCAATGCCATAGCTCAACTGTGTGGTGAACCAAAGCTAGTGTGGGATTTCTGGAAGCTTTATAAAGACCTCCCTCTTAAACCCCAATCTGTACTGCTGAGATTAGCTTTTCGTTCTTAGCCCATAGTAGGACCTTATTGTCCATGAAAAGGACTCTGTAGCCCTTGTCTTTTAAGCTAGCAATACAGAGAAGGTTTTTCTTCAAACCAGGAACATATAAAACATGATCAATATGTAAAACCATACCTGAATCAAGTTGAAGTGAGGTTGAGCCAACTCCTTGAATCTTGTAAGTGGAGTCATCTCCAAGTTCCACTTGAGTAGTGAACTTCTTCTTTCTATAGTTGGCGAGTGCTCCAAGATTACCTGTCATATGTTTGGAGGCACTACTATCTATTAACCAAGAGTTAGCACTGATGGATACAGACAGAGCAGAGATCAGGTAATATTCCCTTCTAGGTTCATCTTCTTTGGTAGCCTTAGCATTCTTCTTCTTCTTGGGTTCTTTTTCTTTTTCTGCTTCTGCAGTATAAGCTTGAAAAATCCTTTTGAATTTCTTCTTGGACTTCCTACAATCCCTAGCAAAGTTCCCAAACTTGTGACAATTATAGCATTCCACTTTTGAAACATCGGTGTGCTTACCTTGCAGTTTATTTCCCTTCTTTTGCTGAAGGAAGGGCTTATTGAACTTCTTTGTCTTAGTTGTAAGTGCAAGGTTTCCTTCCTTATTGCCAATTGCCTTTCCTGAGACTCTTCCTTCTTCTTCCAAGAAATCATGCCAAAGTCTATCAAAATTTGGTGGATTTTTACGTCCACTCAGTGATGCCAGAAAGGTTTCACAAGAGTTTGGGAGACCATCAACTATAGTCTGTACAAGGTCATCATCATCCACAGCAATACCAATAGCAGTAAGTTGGTCTCTTACCTGTGCAATCTTTGTGAAGAAGGATCCAACTCCTTCATCCTTGTTCATCTTCAGTGTTCGAAGCCTTTTCTTCAAGACTCTTTTCTAACTAGGAGCCTTCTTCTCATACAAGTTCGTCAAAATATCGAAGCATTCTTTGGCGGTCTTCAAAGGTGTGATGGTGGGCATCAAGGCTTCCTTGACAGAATCATAGATGATCCTTCTAGCCTTTGCTTGCTTCTTCTTGAAGGCAAGCCTACCAGCATTAGATGTTGGTTCTTTTATGGTGTTGAAGACCAAGTCATCAAGGTCATTTTCCTCTTAGATAGTTGCAAGCCTAGCTTTCCAAGAGTTGTAATTTGTTGAACCTTCAAGCTTCTCTTCCGGTCTGAAAGTGTTGGTGGCCATCTCTCCTACACAAGTTAGTTATCCAAGTCTGCAAAAATGTCCCGAGGTCTAGGAAGACAACAGTAATCAGCCTCTTACTAAGTCTTCACATGCTAAGCTCTGATACCATGTTGAATTTTAGCATTAGCATGAATTCTTAAAATTTTGCAAACTATAACATAGATAACAATAACAAGTACAGTAGATAGATCAACACATCAAAAACACCAAACACATTGAACACAAGATTTTTTCACTGGGGAACCTTTAAAGGACAAAAACCCCAAAAGCATTAGTAATTCATCTCTTAAATGAGATGACCCGAGTTCCTTCGATCTCAGAATTCTAAGATGAATATTTTTCAATAATTCTTCAAGGACAAATCTATCAAACCCTAATTGGTTTGAACAACTGATAAGACACCATGAAAGATAATTTTACAGTAAAAACCAAATTTGGGCTTCCTGCCCTAATTCTTCTTGCTGCCCGAAATTTGCAGAGGGTTACCCAGAAATATTTGTTGTTGCTCAGATGACTACCCAGATGCCTAACTAATTGCCGGGATCCTGTAGCAGCCTGCCCGAATCTTTTACAAGCTGCCTGAGCCTATTAATGCCTACCTAGAAGTTGTTGCTACTTGCCCGAGATGTTTGACAACTTGTTTAAGCCCTGTTTAGGGTTGTTTGTAAGTGGCCGTGGGTTGAGAGAGCTGCTCGAAACTTTCTACAGGCTTCCAGTGATCTCAACTTTCAACCTGAGCTTGCCAAATGTGCCTGAGGGTGGTTGCAGGGCTGCCCAAAGTTTTGTTAACAACCTGGATCTATTTTCTTTTGCTTGGGATCTTCTAGTACTACCTAGAGAATACCCGGATAGGATATGAGCTGCCCAAGTAGGTACTACTGCTTCCCGTAACCAACAGACTTCTTCCCGAGATCTATCAAGGCTACCCGAGCCCGATATGTAGGTTTTGTGCAAGCCCAAGCAGGTAAACAATAAGTCTGAGGTCTGTTCTTGCTACTGGTGTATAGGGTTGGCTTTCCCGTGGAGGGGACAGACAATCCAAGAGAGAATGGGAACTGCCCGAGATGAAGTGCAAACCTCTCTGCCCGAGACTTTTGTCAATCTTAGAGTTGCCCGTGAGTCTGATTTGTGGTTTGTTGTGCTGCCAAGAGGAGAGGAGGATGCTTCCCATGAAGATCTATGCAGTAGGGTAAAAACCCTAAATCCTTTTGTTGTTCACCGAAGAGTGATGCCCTAGCTTGCTTAGGGTCACGGTTGTTGAGTGCTGAAGAATGGTGAAGACGCCCTAGCCCATGGAAGATAGGGCTGCTGCAAATGATCTCCAAGGATGAAACCCTAGCTTAGGGTTTCTCTAAAACTAGAGTGGATGGCCTACCTAGAAGCCTCCATGCTAGGGCATAACCACAAGAACTCTCTTCTCTTCTAAGGCCAGTGAAAGTCTTCCTTGGAGCAGCTGAAAGATGATGAGCAAGTGTGTATACAAATGAAATGGATTGAACTTCTTTTATATCCTTTGAATCACCTGTATGTGGACCAAAATTTTAAAAGAACAAACTAACAATATTTTATTCTTTTAACTTTTGAGTGTTACCTTTAGTGGTACTTGTTGCCGCCTAATACACACTTTATGACACGGGGAAGTCTCCAACCCACTTTGTGTGTCCTTGGAGGCAAGTTAGAGCTGGGGACCACTGTCACCACAGTCTACCAACTCCTTCGTTTAGGCCAAATCCCAATAGAGCCAAGGGGGGTAGTCCCTACAGGAAGGTTTATTAACAATTTAGTTAAAGGGATTTTATTTTATTAAGGTCACAAAATTACAAGATCAGTGCCTAGATTAAATGGAGTCAAAAGATTAGAAGTTACAAACTTATAAAAGAATTAAGAATGATTATCCACAGTTGTCTAAGCTAAGGAAGATCTACAATATTAACAATATGAACAAATGCTAAAGAATGGTTAAACAAATATACAATGATACCTGAAAAGAAACAAGATATACACTGGATGAACAAGTTATTATGTCAAAGATCAAACAACAGATTGCTTTCAAGTTACAAGATTAAACAATGTTCTACTCAAGCGTGCCACAGTACTTTAAAGATATTATATTTGAAAGTGCAAGGTACTGAAATGAAATTGAGATGCTTGCAAGATGTACTTGTAAAATGAAAGCCTTGAAAAGCAAGGACTTTGAAGCAAATACAGAAACTAAAATGTGGGTAAGATGTTTTGCAATGTCTCTTGGTTCATTTTAATAAATTTTATTAAAGTTGAAGTCTTTGATTAAGTTTTAGATCCGGTGGTGTGACTACCACAATCTAGTATTTCTCAAGTCAAAGAGGGAATGCTTGTGCACTCAAAACAGTGGAAACAAGTCCACCTGTAGATCACAGGTCAAACCCCAATGCCCCGGTGCTCAACAAGGAGAACGTAGAACGCCTAGAGACCCTCCATGGTCTTCTACTCCAACTAGCTTCTGAGGTCACTATTTTTAATTAACCGAAAAAATAGCAAGATGGATGCCTATTAAACTAGAGCCCCTAAGCCTCTCCGCTTTTCATACCCTTACCTGAGTTCTCTAAAGGGAGATAACAAGGGGGCAGAGGATACACGGACAGTTTAGGTTGTATATTTTAAGTAAATTGTAGATTTTGTTTTATAGTAGGCAAGATGAATTACAGAATTAACAAGTTAATAGAGTCAACCTGAGCGTTATCCCTTATGGGAGGTGCCGGTACTTGATCTCTGGACAATTAAGAAATGAAATTGCTTTGCAGGAAAGTAAAAGATTGCAGAAAGTAAAGTGAGCTAATTAAGGTTTCCTAAAACTCCCAAACCCCTCCGTTTTTCATACCCTTGATCTGAGTTCCCTAAAGGGAGATAACGGAGGGAAGAGGATACACAGACGGATGTTAGGTTGTATATTCCTTCAAAACAGTAAACTAGGTGATAGAAAGTAAAGATCTAACTAAATGCTTTGTTTGTAAAAGAAATGCTTGAAAGTAAACTAATCTAAACAAAATATACTAACCACACATCAATCTCCCTAAAAGAGAAGGTGGGTAAAAAAAGGCAGAAAAAATATTAGATCTACTTGAAAATAAAAGCACAACTACTTATCTACTTCCTACCTAATTACAATATGATTACAAATTACTTTGAAAGCTTTTAGAGAATACCCACGAGGAGACTCTTCCGAGGCTTACAAATAGCTATAAAATAGAGTAAGAAGATAAGAGGTTGAACCCTTTTGAAACCGGTTGCAAGTTGAGGTGTTTTTTATGTGATTTGGGCATAACCTCCTCTTGTAAACTGTAAAACCTGCTAAAAACCAGCAAGCAAAGGTTGCTGGAAAATGACAGGAAACTCAAAAGGAAGTTAGAAAATGTTAGTATAAAAATACATAAATTTTACAGTAAAAATATGGGTTTTAAAATATCAGAAAAATGAATATTAGAAGGCTGAAAATTGCATTTCCAGCCACCTAAAACACAGTAAGAAATCAGATCTGAAATATATAATAAAAATATAACATGGATCTATTAAAGGAAACTAGATTTTGCTACTAAACAATAACAAAAATAGTAGTTCCTAAAACAGAAAACAAGATTAGAGATTAGGGCCTTGGAGGGAGAACTTTTCCAAGCTTGGATCCCTGCAAAGAGTTTAGCTAAAGCTGCAAAACTCACACATAGAGATGAGAACACCATAAATTATGCAAAAACCTTTGCAAAATCTTACGATGTTAATCACAACTGCAAATAGAAAAACTTCTACTTACAAGTCTCTCCACAAAAACCTTTGTGGAGAGCTTCTATGATAAATAATGCAACAATAACCAACCATAAACAGTTACCTCACTCTTCAAGCCACAAAATGGGTGCACCAACAAATGTATCCTCCAAAGATTGATGTATTATAAACCCCAATAGGGCAACAACATTACAATAGCCAAAGAAAACTTAAGAGAGAAGAATAGAGAAGAGAGGGAGAAGAGAGTATTTTGGCAGCATAACCATGCTCCAAAGAATGATCCTAAAATGAGAGGAGGGGCCTCTCTTTTATAGTTGAAAAGATCTCAAACCCACTCCCAAATCAAGGGTCCAAAACATAGATCTAAACTCTAGCTCTCCTCCACCCTTAGATCTACGTTTGTTGACTTTGCAAGCCATCCACCAATCATAAGCAAGGGTGCCTTTTCAAATCAATAGTAAAAAAGATAGATCCATGTTACAATGAAGCTTAACCCTTAGATCTAGGGTTTCCATGACTCAAGTGGGGCCCTCTTTTGACTCAAATTTTAATTTTTTAATCTTTTATTTAAATCTTTTACTTTAAATCTTTTATTTTTTATCTTTTATTAAGACAAGAGGGGCACCCCACTTGGGAAATCTTCAAAAATTTATTTTGACCATGGGGGCGTTTATTTAAATAAAAATTAACTATGATTAGCCACCTCCCAAACTTAATTACCATGGCCTTATTTGATTTTTTCCTTCAAAATCAAATAATTTAATTTTTCACCCTTGGAAATTAAATTAATTTCCTAGGAAAAATACCTTGTCTTAACCAAAATTGGTCTAACTTCCCAACTCCTTGTCAGAATGACATGAGACTTGAACTAATGGCTTAGGGGGTGTCATAGCTTTTTCATTTGCATTCATAGCCCCTATTACAAAATGCCAAGGTTCAAAAAATTACATTATTACATCGAAACTTAATTAATTAACCACCAAATGGTAAAGTTAATTAATTAAGAAAAAATCAAAATAGAAATTAAAATCCTAACGAAATTCCGCAAGACTACAAGATATGGCTAGCATGGTCATGGACAACAACTTGAAACCTTAGCCACCTCATGGGCTTGATTATCAGAACGTCAATTCACCACTTTGGAGGATTGGTGAGTGAAAAACCCAACCAATTAAAATTGTTAATTAACAAAATTAACTAGAAGGGAAAAAAACACTCGATGAAGAGGACTTCCCTGATAATAAAGTCCATGGTGACATCCTTAGAAGAATGACCCATGATGACATATAAAGTTACATTAATTATCCCACGTAGGGGAGCGGACATTCTATGTACAAAAGGGGCAAAATTGTCCTGCTGAGTGAAAAATCCCTAGGATTTTTCCATGTACAAACTGCACAGAATGTACATCTTCAATGTACATGAGGTTGCCACCTAGTTGAAATAGGTGGGCAACAGTACTGAAGATCTTTTACACTTTCACTTTGAGTCTTTAGTGGTCCAAGGGTCCTTATGTACTTTTGACTTTTACCTTTTAGTCTTTTCCAAGTACTTTATGTATTTTTTACTTTTTCCTTTAAGCCTTATTCAAGTGCCTTGTGGTCCAAAGGTCCTTATGTATTTTTACCTTTTACCTCTTATCCATTACCAGGTTCCCTATGGTCAAAACAAGTGGTCATAGGGTCCTTCAAACCCACTCAAAGTACATCATAAATAGAGAAAATTACTAATGCTTTTATCTCAAACTCCTTGTGCCACCAAGATCGAGTAGTAGGTGTTTTAACCAAGGGTAGCTAATTCCTGGAGAATCTCACACAACCAACAGATTGAGGGAAGGAGTGCCTCACATGCCCAGACCTGGTATAGGGCTTGTAGTGATATCCTGGTAACAGACCAGGTACCTCAACCATAGGCTACATAATTTGACCTAAGGTCAACTACTTGGTAACAGGCCAAGCGCCTCCATTCTCCCGGAGAATGCCCCTCAGCCCCAGGCTGAGTCCCTAGTCCCAGACTAGGTTAAATTACTGGTAACTGACCAGGTGCCTCCATTCAAAGAATGGCCACTCAAATCTAGGATGATTCCTCCAATACTGGACTGGTTCCACATCCTGGTCCTTGACTAGATGTCTCCATTCGACAAAATGGTCACTCAGCTCTAGGCTGAGTCCCCCAGTGCTAGATTGGTTCCACTTCCTTGCCCCTAACCAGATGCCTCCATTCAACAGAATGGTTACTCAACTCAAGGTTGAGTTCCCTAGTGCTTGATTGGTTCCACATCCTGGTCCCTGACCAGATGTCTCCATTCAACAGAATGGTTACTCAACTCAAGGTTGAGTCCCCCAGTGCTAGACGAGTTCCACATCTTGGTCCCTGACTAGATGTCTCCATTCAACAAGAGAATGGCTCTCGATGCTGCACAGGAAAAATCAACACTCCCTCTCAACAAGAGAGGTATTCTTTGTTATGCCAAGCTTGTCACGGAAGTACACGAACTTCGTTGTTGTCAAAGGCTTGGTCAGTATCTCTGCAATATGTTCATTTGTATGGATGTACTGAACTTCAGCGTGCATCTTTGAACTAGGTCTCTAATGAAATGATACTTCATTTCAATGTGTTTCGATCTATCATGAAACACCAGGATTTTTAAAAGCTTAATGCAACTCAGATTATCACAATGGATAATCGTTGAGTCAAGCTTTCCACCGAACAGACCAGAGAGTAGTTACCTAAGCAAAAATGCTTTCTTGCATGCATCACTTGCAGCAATGTACTCTGCTTCCATTGTCCTCTGAGCTATAGAACCCTATTTCCTGCCGGACCAAGAGATCATTGCAGATCTCATACTGAAACAATAACTAGAGGTACTTTTCTAGTTTACTGCACTGCCAGCCCAATCTGAGTAACAAAAATCTGATCTCATGTATACGAGATACATTAGGGATCTATTGAGTTGTTGATATAGAGTAGAGTTCACATCTTGTGAACTGGTGGTTGAGTCTCGCATCTTTTTCAAGTTGTTTGTCATAGGCACACTTATGGACCTATAGTCCTGCACCTCAAATACATGTACAATATCAACAACATACTTCCCTTGTGTTAGGAAGATCTTGCCTGGCTTCTGCCAGACCTCAAGGCCAAGAAAATAAAGCATCAAACCAAGATTCTTTATTTTAAATTCAGAGATGAGCTCCCTCTGACACTGAGCTACCAAGTCATCCACATACAAGACTTGGATCAAGATAAGGTAGTAAACAACCTATTGGCTTGTTGCTTCTGTGTATGTGGAAGATTCAGTATTGACAAGCTAACTCATAAGGCATGAATACTTATGTGGCCTTATACTTTCACTGAAAGTCCTGGGAGAAGCTTTATGCTTCTCAGCAAAGCTTCTCAGCTTCTTGTACCATTTCTTGGTACCTAGTAAGTCTCCTTTTGGAAGGAGGGGGCTCAAGTAGTTCTTGTGACGGACTTTCAAGCACTTCAGGTACATTTGGAATTTGAGTAGAAAATTCTTCTTCCTCCCTCTGAACTTCTGAGTCTAGGATCTCAGAAGAGCGTTTTTCAGCTTCCTTTGGAAGCTCTCTTTTTATTCCTGTCTTATTTTCAATCAGAGCCTTGAAATCTTTGATCCAAGATTTTCAAGAGTGATCATTGTGCAAGCACCCACTCAAGGAGGGTGAAGTCATAAGCCCACTAATGTCAGGGTGAAACAAATCCAATAAACCTTTAGATTTATTCTTGCTTATGGATAAGGGTTTCTTAGTGTTCTTACTTAAAGCACAACCCTTGCAAACGCCATCATGTTTGTAAGACATCTCTGGCATACATGTAACCATCTTCTGTAGGTCTGGAAGAGCTGTATAGTGGAGGTGTCCAAACCTCCGATGCCACAACTCAACTGTGTGGTGAACCAAAGCTAGTGTGGGATTTTTGGAAGCTTTATAAAGACTTCCCTCTTGAACCCCAATCTGTACTGCTGAGCTTAGCTTTTCATTCTTAGCCCATAGTAGGACCTTCTTGTCCATGAAAAGGACTATGTAGCCCTTGTCTTCTAAGCTATCAACAGAGAGAAGGTTTTTCTTTAAACCAAGAACATATAAAACATCATCAATATGTAAAACCATACCTGAATCAAGTTGAAGTGAGGTTGAGCCAACTCCTTCAATCTTATAAGTGGAGTCATCTCCAAGTTCCACTTGAGTAGTGAACTTCTTCTTTCTGTAGATGGTGAGTGCTCCAAGATTACCTATCATATATCTGGAGGCACTACTATCTATTAACCAAGAGTTAGCACTGATGGAGCCATACATAGCAGATATCAGGTAATATTCCCTTCTAGGTTCATCTTCTTTGGTAGCCTTAGCAGTCTTCTTCTTGTTGGGTTCTTCTTCTTCTTCTACTTCTGCAGTAGAAGCTTCGAAACTCCTTTTGAATTTCTTCTTGGACTGCTTGCAATCCCTAGCAAAGTGACCAAACTTGTAACAATTATAGCATTCGATTTTTGAAACATCGGTGTGCTTACCTTGCAGTTTCTTTCCCTTCTTTTGATGAAGGGAGGGCTTCTTGAACTTCTTTGTCTTAGCTGTAAGTGCAAGGTTTCCTTCCTTAGTGCCAATTTCCTTGCCTGAGACTCTTCCTTCTTCTTCCAAGACATCATGCCAAAGTCTATCAAAATTTGGTGTATTTTCACGTCCACTCATTGATGCCAGAAAGGTTTCCCAAGAGCTTTGGAGACCATCAACTATAGTTTGTACAAGGTCATCATCATCTACAGTAATACCAATAGTAGTAAGTTGGTGTCTTACCTGTGCAATCGTTGTGAAGAAGGATCCAACTCCTTCATCCTTGTTCATCTTCAGTGTTCAAAGCCTTCTCCTCAAAACTCTTTTCTGACTAGGATCCTTCTTCTCATACAAGTTCGTCAAAATATTGAAGCATTCTTTGGTTGTCTTCAAAGGTGTGATGGTGGGCATCAAGGCTTCCTTGATAGAATCATAAATAATCCTTCTAGCCTTTGCTTGCTTCTTCTTGAAGGAAAGACTACCAACATTAGATGTTGCTTGCTTTGTTGGTTAGATGTTGGAAAGCCTACTCGAGACTTGCCCCCATGGACGCACTTAGCAGCTTGAAGATTTATGCTGTGCGTGAAAGGAAACAACAATGTGATTGATGTATTGTTCCATTATAGAACAAAGAAGCTCAGTGTCGAGAGGAAGAGGGAATTGGCCTCTAAGTTTGAGATGTGGGGTCCTATCTTGATGCATCACTTCTTGAGATTAGAAGATTACCAGAGACCAGATGAGATAATCCTCAGATAGAGGGAGTACAGAGATGAGGTCCTAAGAGATACACGATGAACTACAAGTTTATGGCTATCCCTATGGAGATAGATCTAGAGAAGCTGAGAGATTCTGATTCAGATTCAGATTTGGTGGATCCCACGATGTATAGGAAGATGATTGCATCCTTGATGAGATATTTGCTTTATGGCAAAGCATGTGTTGAGGCACTTCAGCGATACAGTTGGATATGATCTAAGAGATGTATCAAGTGATAAAGTGCAGCTGCAAAAGATATACAAAGCTTGAGGAAGAGGAGTGCAAGTGGACAAAGAAAGTGTATTGAAGCATTGTTTCAACTTGGATTAGTTATGATATCGTGGATTAGCAGGAAGCATAATTTTGTGACACTTTGTAGCCAGTATCACACAACTATTTAATCTGGAGATCAAACACCACTTCATCCTAGACATGGTGCAAGAGGGAGTAGTGACGCTCCAATACATATCCACGAGCGAGCAAATAGTTGACATTCTCACAAAGCTTGGTGTGATGGAAAATGCCTCTCTAAGTGAGAGGGAGTGCCGATGGATATGTCATGATGAGCAGGTAGACATTCATGATAGATGAATGGCCTAGACACCAAATGAGTAGGCAGACATTCATGACAGATGATCTTACAAATGAACAAGCAAACATTCACATGAGATGAATAGCTCAAATCATCATACAGATGAGCAGGCAGACATTCATATGAAATGAATGGCCCAAATGATCTTACATCTGAACAAGCACACATTCACATGAGATGAGTGGCCCATACATTGTGATGATTTGATAGATGAGTGGCAAACATTCACAAGAGGTAAATGGCCTAGATACCAAGATGGTAGTATAGATGAAGTTGTAGTACAAACACTGTAGTACATATGGAATTGCAGAACAGACATTGTAATACAGATGCGGTTGCAGTACAAATACAATTTAGTTACAGTACAGATGCAATATAGATGTTGATGCAGTCCATGTACTGTACATATGCAAATACTATACAGATGCAATATTGAAGGACATTCTCACCAAGTTAGTGGTTTGGCATGACGCATAATGTCTCCCTCGTTGAGAGGGAGTGTTAATGTTCTCATGGTACCATCTTCGGGAAAACATTCTTTAGATCATTCTCTTAGAGGTTCATGACCCATGGAGAGAATGGCCCCGTCGTAGCCCAGATTAGTCATGTGTTGACTATATGGATAGAGGGCTCGGATGCTTAGCCTCGTCCAGTCATGTGTTGACTGGAGTGGTAGTAGGCCAGAGGTCACATTGCGTAGTCACTGTGTGGGAGTGATCTATTCTTATAGAATGAGATGACTTGTCTATGTTATAAGGAGATTTAATCTCCTTGTATATTAGACAAAGTCTAATTTAATGTTAAACTGGACAATTGGCTCTAAGAAGTGACCGAGACTTCTTAGAGTATGGTCAAATCAACATTAGAGCTCTTGGGGAAGAATATGACTGCATGTGATGAGACATCGATGAGGAGAATTTTTCGATGATGAAGAAATATCCAAAGAAGTCAAGACAATCCATTGAAGAAGTCCCAAAGAAAGCGGAAGACAAGAAAGGGAAAAATACCTCACTAAAAAGGGGAACTTGGACCAAGTGGCAAGAAGACAAAAGTACAAGTCAGCCTCAAGAGTGCAAATCAAGTCAACTAAAGAATATAAATAGAAGTGTTCTCACACTTCATTTGTCACATTCAAGCAAGCTCATCTCTCTCAATTGGTGTGCACTTCTCATGGAGGAAAAGTGAAGATTAGTTGAAGTAATTTTTGGGGTTATCTTATTATCTCTATCTCTCTCAAGGTTCGCTAGGGTTTCTTGTGGAAGAAGAGTACACTCTTGTGCTAGGGCTTAATCTTCATGTTTTGTATTGTACTTGAAATTTTGATTGATTTCGTCTAAGAAAAGTTTGCTGAGTTTTCTCCCGTTTGGGTTTCCTAGGATAAAATCTTTCTGGCCCTTATGCATGGTTATCTTTCAGTGATCCTTGCTTTTATTTCTACAACAAATGAATAATGCGATAATTGTGGGATGAAGTGAATAATGAAATAAAGTTGAAAGAGATGAAAATTATATTGCTAAGTTATAAAACACTAACATTGATGAGATGCTAAGGTGGCTTCATTGGATATTTGACTTTACCTAGCATGCTCTTTTTCATGTGTGAGAATAGGTAGGTAGGAGAATGAATAAACTCTTGTATGCCATTGGCGTTTCTCCCTTCGACCCAGGTTCAGTCCCTTGTTTCTCCATCAACAAAGCCCAAGATATCATCCCGACAGAGCAGAGCTCAGTCGACAGCACCTGCGGCGTAGATGCAGTCTCTCCCGAGATATCTCTTATGGGTATCGGCATACAGAGGGTATAGTCCTGGCCTGTGTAAGATGTTTCCAGAGTGTCCTGAGCTCTTGTGACTACAAATTTTGCAGCCTCCTTTAGGCTAGGTTATTAGAAAAGAATCACAACAATCATATATTTTTCAGTGCTATCTGAAGGAGGCTTTATCATGATTGTTTCATGCAGAAGTTTGAAGTGATCCACCTGTAGTAGCTTGGCATTAAGGGGAGGTTCAATTCCTCATTATTTCAGAGAGAAGCAAAACAGTCCTTTTCAACAACCTGTAGATTTTTTTTGGTACAGGAGAAAATAGTGAATGATTCGTCAGTTTCTTCTGATCCTGAACCTATCAATCTATCATCAGTTACCAATGACATTAAAGATGAAATTGCAGTTGATGGCAATGACAGTGGTAAGTTACATATGATCAATAATTATCAAGTTAAGGAGCAAGCTACGATTCCTAGAAATGGTATCCTTGATAGAACACCTTCAGCCAACAGTTTCAAGCAAAATCCCTTGTTGCTCAACACTCGGACCTTTCTCTCATTTTAGAAAGTGAGTCCAAAGCTGAGAAGCTCAAGATAGACATGAAAATAATGGAAGCAGCTTTACAAGGTGCTGCAAGACAGGTATAAGCAGAGGCAAACGATATTTTAAGGTTGTTGATTGAAATGAATAACTCATAAATACAATTAATGATCTGAAGAAGAGAATCAACGATTGAATTCTGAGTTACATATTGCAGAAAGTGTTGAACTTGGTGAAGATTCGCACGAGATCACCTTTCAAAAGATTATTATACAACGATTGCACATGGGATAACTAATGTCTCATTTTTTAACGAGTCGAGTACCTCATGACCCTTGAGTTGTTCATCATTGTTCAACTATTGAAACTGTGGACCGTTTATGCATTGTTTTGACTGGTCATCATTTGGAGCCGCAAGCTGATTTCTGGAAGTGGGGTTTCTCATGTCAGTTATATCACATGTTTTATGGGGCATTCATCGTGAAGCCCTTGACCCATATGACGGAGATCAATTAAACATTTTATGGGCCAATCCCTTTGGCAGGAAATGTGATCTAGTTAATAGCAATGTTGAAAAAGTCGGCCTCGGCAAAAAGTCGGCGAGGGTCTTGATTACAACTTCTCGGCAACATCGGCGAAAAAATCGGGAAAAATCGGCAAAAGTCGGCAAACATTAAAAACAGAAAATACATGCATTTTTTTTAGAATTTTAAACATATAAAGCAATAATAACATCAGAAAAACATATTGGAACATAAATATGAAGAAAGCACTGATATATTTCATCATCATGTAGTCATGGCAAATATAAAACGATACATCAAAGTTGATACTGAAAGTCTGAAACATCATAGTTGACCAATCAAGGACTCAAAAGTGTATAAAGTTTAAACAATACAAAATGACATCACATATATAAATGTATCTGAGGAAAACGAGCATCTAGCTATCTAATATCAATGCCCTTTTCCCCTTTTACGGGAAAATATCATGGGTCTTTTGTCAAGCCTGCCCCTAGCACTAGAAGTAGCAGTAGAAGGCCCTAAGCTTGCATCTAATACTCGACGTTGAGTGATGGATGGAGGACTAGATATATCAAGCGGTGCAAAAGGTGGTGGCGATGCCTCCATGGTGCCTCCAAACACCTCCTCCTCCTCCTCCTCCTCTTCCTCCTCCTCCACTTGCCCTAGCCACCTCCCCTCCTCTAGCCATGCAGGTGCCTCCTCCATGATAGGAGTCTCAATCTCCACCCTCCACTTCGACAATATATCAATATTGTCCAAGGAGATGGCATTTGCATCAGGTTCTTTCTGTATCTATGCCATCCACAAGCGAAGGTTGTAATGAACATACACCAAGTCATTAAGACGTGTGAACTCCAACCTGTAAGAGGGTGATAAAAAAAATTTAGAGTCTAAAGGATCGTAGATTCATAAATTGCATTAAACATTTAAATGCAATTGCTTTGTTCAAATTCTAAGTTCTAAGTTTCTAACCTTCTCCGTCTCTTTGCATGTATTTTTTCAAATACACTCCAATTCCGCTCACATCTCGAAGCTGTACAGGTTTGGCTAAGGATTCTGATGGCAAATTTCTGTAAATTCGGTGTCCTCACACCATAGGTTCGCCACCAAGTGGCTACATGTCACCAAACAAGAAATAAATATAAATAAATCATAATTCATCTTTCAAATAAAGGTGAAAACTTAAAACAGTCTAAGAAGTTAATAATTTACCTGG
Organism: Pseudotsuga menziesii; assembly: GCA_001517045.1. Taxonomy (NCBI): domain Eukaryota; kingdom Viridiplantae; phylum Streptophyta; class Pinopsida; order Pinales; family Pinaceae; genus Pseudotsuga; species Pseudotsuga menziesii. Next base: position 33,501 of record LPNX010550998.1, on the reverse strand, counting down.
CATGAATTCGGTCCAGTCACGAATAGCATCAGCAAAGCCAAATACTCCAGTACCATCCTGATACACCTCTATCTCGCGATTGACTACATTGCGAGTGTCATAACCAGGTATCATCCTCTAAATACAAGTGAGAAGCCCCTCCAAAACCTCACCATCAAAATCAAAATTGCATTTGTAGGCAAATGTGGGGTTGAGGAAGAGTCCTGCTGCATGAATGGGTCGATGAAGCATCCCAGTCCATCGAGTATCAATCAACTCCCATAACAACATGTGCCTGTCATGCCCTGGGGTACCCTTTCCCACATAGAAATTCCGAATGGTCTCTTTGGCCCTATCCATGGCCTCATATAAATAGCCCATTGCGGGCTTATCACCATCAACAAGTCGCAGAACCCTCACTAAAGGTTCACTAACCGAGCACACTTCCTCCATTCCTTCCCAGAAGGCATCAATGTACACCAGCTTGGCAATGGTTTTCCCATCCTCTCTCCTGCTGTAAGCACAATCACGCTACTTATCACAAACAAACATTTGCTTCAACTCAAACTGACATTGAAGCAAAGACTGAAGAGTAATAAATGTGGTGGCAAAACGCGTGATTGCAGGACGCTTCAACTCCTTGTTTTTAGTGTGCCTCCTCATGAGACTAAGAACAAAACCATGGTTGTAAATGAACTTAGGGATGGCCCTAGCTTGATCAATCACCACCTTGATAAAGGGAATTTTCCCCATATCCTCCAACATCAAATCAATGCAATGAGTAGTGCATGGAGTCCAAAACAAAGAGGGATACCTATCCATAAGCATCCTGCCAGCAGCCACATAATTAGCTGCATTATCTCAAAAAACTTGCACAACATTGTGTGCCCCAATATCCTGGATGAACCCATCCATCAACTTGCATAAAAGTGCCACATCTTTTACATGTGCCGATGCATCAACCGATTTTACAAACATGGTACCTCTAGGACAATGTACCAAGAAGTTGATAAGGCTTCTACCCTTATCGTCTGTCCACCCATCTGACATGACTGTGCATCCAGTGCTCTCCCATGACTGCTTGAACTCTGCCAACCTAGCACCGATGTCCATCTTTTCTGCTTGAAGGATTGGGCCCCACAACTCCTCAAAGGTGGCACTTTTATAACCTGGGCCAACTACTGCAATGGCATCACACATCAGCTACCAAAATGGATTGTTTTTAACAATGCTCAGAGGTATGTGACTCCAATAAAGACACCTTCCCATTACCCTGTCCGCTTCTACCTTTTCCAATTTCTTTATAACTAACTTAATAGAAGGTTGTGAGCCTGGTCCAACATAATGGGATGTGAGCCCCGCCCTCCCAAGAGGTGAAGCTGTGGAGCCCCTCCCACTACCCTCACCGATAGTGGTAGATAAAGATGCACCTAAACTTCTTGCTTGGCCAAAAGCTACAAGCTCAGCTTTGTTTGCAGCGATCTCATCCTTCTTTCTCATTTTTTCATGGATGGCATCATGGGCAACTCTCATGATTTCTGGGGTCACTGCAGTACAAAGGCCAACATCATGGCCAGGTAGTTTGGCTAAATGGTATTTCAACCTGTTAGCCCCTCCCGACATGTGACGCCCACATAATTTGCAAGTCAAATTTTGCCTATTGTTGCCATCTTCGAGCTCACCATACTGCCAAAATGGATCCAATATCTTTGGCATTTTTGTAATTGGAAATTTGGAATGCTTCAAGCCTTCAACTCAAATGCAACCCTAGGGCACAAAAACAAAAAAAATTACATTAAACTCCATTGGAAAATAATAGCAACATTCTAGCTTAAAAAATCATACCTCTAAATTTAGATTTTAAGCCATGAAAGATAAGACAAAGAGGGTAGCTAAGAAGTAAAAAAACAAGCATGCTATTTTCCATTCTAATTTTTTAAAACCCCCATTTACATTGGGACTGTTTTTCATTTTTAGGGGCATGGAAATCAATGGCAAAATAGTAAAAACAAATAGCAAAGAAATATGCAAGAAATAGGCAACGAAATAGTAAAACAAATATGCAAGAAATCTTTCAAACAGTCTATGGAAAAGATAGAAAAACAATGGATAAAATGCACATACCTTCAACACTTGCTCCACAAAAATCCTTGGTTGAGATGCTAAATGGTGTTTGAAAGCCTCCAAAGGTGTTGGTGGTCTCCTCAAGCCCTTCTCCTCCACTTCCAACAAGCTCATTTGCCAAATGACAAAAAAAAAACACTTTTTTCCTTTACTAGGCTGCGGATTGCCTGCCTGGGCGATTTTTTCCATCGACTCGCGAGTTTTCCTAAAAAATCGTGCTTTTTCCAAAAAAATCACGCCTCCACGAGTTTTTAAAAAATCGTGATTTTTCCTCGGCGAAAAATTGGCCAGAGGAAAAACTCGCGACTTTTCTGATTTTTGCCGATTTTTCGACGATTTTTTCAAGACTGGTTAATGGTTCCATCCATTTTGATTTATCGCATGGGCTATCTGTCCATCTTTTAATTTATCTACAGACGTGATGATTATGTGTAGTGTAGTATGTGCTGCAAAATCCATCATACATGAGGTGAACTAACAATGGGACGCATTTTAATGAATTCGTCTTGTACATGTTGACCGATCACTGTTAGTTTTTCTTAGATCTTATTAGCTTAGTTAGGATATTTATCTGAAAGAATAACAAGTACAACAATATGTATAAGATAGAACAGATACACAAGACACAAATATTTTCATCGGGGAAACCATAAAGGAGAAAACCCCGTAAACTTCCTCAGAATAGTACAATCACAAAGACTGTGTCATAAGATGAACAATCCCAGTAATTAGAAGTCTCCAGCAACTATCTCTCTCTCCTCCTTGTCTCTCTCTCTCTCTCTCATGCGAACTTGAGTGAGTGTGAAGTGTGTATAAATGAGGGAGGGCGCCTCCCTATTTATACTAATCAAGTGACTGACCTATTACATGACTAGGGCTGACCTCTTTCCCTAACATGGTCAAATTCTCCAAGAGAGATTCCAAAAAATACATTACATGATATTTCACTGGGGACTATTGCCTCGACTTACAACGGAGGTTGTACCTCAAGGTCTATACACAATAATGACATCCCGAAAGGAGACAACACATCTCCGATGGGGGTACAACAACATACAATGATAATATACATAAGAATATCTTCTGAAGTTACAAATACATCAACACTCCCTCTTAACTAGGAAGGTATTCTCTCTCTTCCATAGTCATCAACACATCTGGTCCAGTCATCATCATAACTGTTGCCATCGTCATCTTCTTATCGATCATCGAATGGTATTATCTGTCATCGGAAGTTTCTACAGAGCCAGCCCTTTTTCATGTTGGGTGTAGGCCTAGTCCTCATCTAGGTCTTCATCACATCTATGAGCAAGCCATCGCGTAGGAACTGTCCAAGGCCTTCTTTACATTGCCATGACAATAACCTACATCTCCTACCTTTACCTCATCGTATCCAGATCATCTCTTTTTTCCTGCACAAAACAAAACACATAGAGCATAATTCAGATGCAGACCACATGAGTTCTATCACCATAGTAGCATGCCAGGATCTTTCACGTCATCAAGACAACTTGTAACATCCACTATGTAAGAATTGCCTAGGAGCACACCAAGTGCATTACGTCTCTCCACGGTCAACCTACATTCTATCAACATAGAAGAATTGCCTAGGTGCACCTCAAGTGCTTTGTGACCTCATCATCTCCAACATGGGAACACACACACATATATATATTATAGATATATATGTAAGGACTGATTACGACCGAACAACCTATTATGCCAGGGCTTTTACGTTCCAGGTCAACCTCAAGGACTTATTACATCTGAACAATCTGCGCCCAAGATCTTTTCCGTTCAGACAACCTTCGAGGTATATTACATCCGAGTAACCTGCGTACCACGCCAAGGCTCCTTTTTACACTAGGACAACCCACAGGACTTATTACATCCGAATAACCTACGTACCACGCCAGGGCTCATATTTACATTCGAATAACCGGTCTCAGGACTGATTACGTCTGAGTAACCTGCGTATCACGCTAGAACTCATATTTACACTTAGACACCCTACAGGACTTATTACGTCTGAGCAACCTGCTACACCAGGGTCTTTTCCGCTCGGACAACTTGTCTCATTTCCTAAGTGAGATATCATGGATCTGCGTCTTCTAGTCTCTCGCTATTTCTAGCATAGAAACATATCAGGACTAATTACATCCAAGCATAACTTGCGAGCTTCACCAGGACTTATTACATCCAAGGACAACCTACAGGACTGATTACGTCTGAGCAACCTATGATCTTCGCCAGGATTTTATTCGTAGACAACCTGTCTCTCCAGCTATGCTAGAACTCATCACTCCCTCTTTCGAGGGGTCTCGTTCTGGATCACACCAAGTCTTTCTCTGAAGTACTCGAACTTCACTCTAGCTAGAGGCTTGGTCAACACATCAGCTATCTGCTCGTCCGTTGCCACGTACTGGAGCTTCACTGCTCCTCTTTGCACCATATCCCTGATATATCAGAATTTGATCTCTATGTGCTTTGACTTGTCATGGAACACATGGTTCTCCGATAGCTTCACGCAACTTTGATTGTCGCAAAAGACACAAGACACATCTAACCGAAGATCAAACAAATCAAACAGTAGCTTCTGCAGCCACACTGCCTTGCAACTAGCCGAGCAAGCGGCAACATACTCTGCCTCGACTGTACTCAGTGCCACGCATGACTGCTTCTAGCTAAACCAGGAGATCATGCCAGATCCCAAACTGAAGCAGCAACCCGAAGTGCTCTTCCTATCAGTGGCACTACCTACCCAATCCAAATCAACACAACCGTGTAGGTTAATCTTCTAATTTGCATCATACTTAAGCCCATAATCCACTGTACCCTTTAGGTACCTCAATACATGCTTTGCAGCTTTCAAGTGAACATGTCTCAGATCTGGCTCAGGGTGTTCACAACAAAGCATATGTTGGGTCTCGTATTCGTCAGATACATCAATGAGCCAATCATCTGACGATACATCGTGGCATTAACCGACTTTGATGAAGCATCGCACAAAAGCTTCAAGTTTGATTCCATAAGTGTGGCTATCGCCTTGTAGTCCAGCATTCCAAATCTCTTCAGAATCTCCACTGTATACTTTCCTTGACTAAGGAAAATCCCATCTACATTCTGCCACATCTTCATGCCTAAGAAGTAGTGCATCATCCCTAGGTCTTTCATCTCGAACTTTGTAGCAAGTCTCCTTGCATCTTTAATGAGTTCATCCTTACCTGCCAGATACAAGTCATCGACATATAGTAGGAGCATCACTAGTCTTCCGCCTTCAACCTTGAAGTAAAGGTTGGAATCCACTTTACTCTTGGTAAAGCCTTGGCTCATTAGGAAGCTATCCATCCTGTCGTACCATGTCCTTGGTGCCTGTTTCAATCCATACAAGGCCTTCTTCAATTTGCACACATGAATCTGCTTGTCATGTGTCTCGAATCCCAGTGGTTGTTCCACGTACACTTCCTCCTCGACTACACTATTCAAGAATGTTGTCTTGACATCCATCTGGTGTATCTTCCATTTCATAACTGCATCCAATGCAAGTACGGTCCTAATGGAAGTGTACCTCGCCAGGGGTGCAAATGTCTCTTCGTAGTCTATGCCTTCTTTCTGTGATAAGCCTCGTGCTCGAATATTGCCTTGTATTTCTCGATGCTTCCATATGTAGTATGCTTGATCTTGTAGATCCACTTCGAAGTCACTACAGACCTCTTTTTCGGTCTCAAAACTATCTCTAGACATCATTCTTCATGATCGAATGATACTCCTTGATCATGGAATCGTTCCATTCTTTCTTTTCTGCAAACCTCTTCATAGGTGGAAAGCTCCTTGTTAATGATCTCACACATCAGGCCCACCTAGCTGTTGTAAGGCTTTGGCCTTTTCCTTTCTCTATGCATTCCTTTTGGAGCACCATACCTTTTCGCTTCTTGTATGAACTCCCATGCCCATGCTGGTTTCCTCTTGTGGGAGTCCTTCTCGAGAAGTGTCTCTACCAGCTCTTATGGTT
>LPNX010550998.1:2394-27060 GCA_001517045.1 Pseudotsuga menziesii | reverse complement strand
CTGATCTGATTCCCTAGTTATCAGTAACCGCTCGAACCCACAGGAATCACATAGGTTAGCGGTATGGGCCTCATGGCCTAAAAGGAAGAGGACATTACAGGTTGTGCCATGTCATGATCTTCATCGTCTTCTGGAATTGCTTCTCCAATTTCCATACCTCGGACTCTCGTTTCTTCAGGTTCCTCGACCTCTTGTATAGGTAGCCTCCTGGATCTGAAGTATGCCGAGTCTTCATCAAAGGTTACATCTCTACTGATGTCGATCTTCTTGAATCCTGGGAAGTATATTTGGTAGCCCTTTGATGTATCACTTTATCCTACGAATATACCCTTACTCCCAGAAGGATCGAGCTTGGTCCTCTTCTCCTTTGGGATATGTATGTACACCGGGAAGCCAAATATTCTAAGATGGTTGACTTCTGGTTTCTCTCCTGAGAAATCCTCTTATAGAGTTTTGTTGTCAAGTACTTGATGAGGAGTACGGTTTTGTACATACACACCTGTCCCTGCTGCTTTCATCCAAAGGTGCATAGGAAGATCCTGGTCATGTAGCATTGCTTTCGCTGCTTCCATTATGGTTTGGTTCTTTCATTCCGCAACCTCATTCTGTTGAGGATTATATGGAGTTCTCAACTCCCTCTTAATCCTAGACTCTTTGCAGAGTTCCTTCAATTCTTCTGAGGTGAATTCTTTGCCATTATCTGACCGTAGAGTCTTGATCCTTCTTTCGGTTTGGTTCTCGACCGAGGCTTTATATTCCTTGAACTTACTGAAAACTTCACTTTTCCCTTTCAAGAAATATATCCAAGTCTTACGTGAGAAATCATCTATAAAGGAAACATAGTACACATACCCCTTTGCCTTCAAGCTTTGCCCGGATCTCTAGAAGTCCAGAGACTGCTTTGCTTACCATCAGTAGTGATGTATAGTGCACATGTGCAAGCCTTCGGTGCCATAGTTCACTTGGTTCTATTGACTCATGAACCAATGCTTATTCAGGCTGTCCCTTTAGTTTGTACAAGCCTCCAACTTCTTCTCCAAGCACTGTTGCATCATCTAATGTCTTTCCTTTAGGACACATTAGGACTTGGCCATCGACAAATGCAACTCTCATTCCCTTTGCATCTAGTGCAAAGATGGAGAGAAGATTCTTCTTCAATCCTGGAACATATAGCACATCCTTCATCTTTAAAGATTTCCCGGAGTCTAGCTTGTATGAAGCTACTCCACTCCCTTTTATGGGGTATTGATAATCATCCCCAAGTTTCACCTTGTGAGGTGACTCATTTTCAGACATATTGACGAATGATTCTTTGTATCCCATCATCTGTTTAGATGCCCCACTATCCACAAGCCAATCATTGCTTCCACGTGAGATAGAGCCAGTAAGTGTTGAGATTAGCACTGTTATCACGGATCTTGTAGTTGCACCGATAAATAATCCTATACTGGATGGCAGAGAGGATAGGCAACCAAAGCCGTGACCTAAGAAAACCTTAACCCCCAAAAAATGGATGGTTGTCACATCGGTTAGGGTTTCCTTCACTTTATGCCATTGAATGCCCAAGTGACAAAGGGGGAGACCCGATCTTATACTGAAAGGACAAACCTACAGCCAATCACTAGATCAAGCCCAAAAAGTGAATACGTAAGGTGAGAGCTGGAAACCTTAGATTTAAGGGATAAGCCACAATTTAAAGAATATTTAAGTACGAGTGTTTGAGGATTATTGAAATGGTACTTGAATCTATTAGATCGGTGACTTAAAGAATTTAAAACAGATCTAGGGTTGGTGTGTTTGTTCAAATGATCAGACCCGGGACCTTGGGGGGATTTAATCAGAAATATGGAAAATACCCAAGACAAGGTCGATATAATGAAATTAGGCCTTCAACACACCTACTTGAGTGAAAGGATTCGACAATAAAAATATCCAAGTGAAACCGGAACATGAACAAAGGGAAACTAGCTAGCAAACCAAACAAGGGCGCTTTCTCCCAGACTGAAACCAATGTTTGGAGATGGGAAGAGGAGTCCAAGCTTGACGTTTTTGAGGGAGAAGAGGTTTTTCGGTATGCCAAACAAAACCCAGATCGCCAAATTTGCCAATTCCTGGTGCAAATTGGTCTGATGATTTTTCCTACTTCAAAATGAGGGTTTTTTAGTTAAAACAATGATGGGCAATGCATGCAAAAAAATAAAAGGAGAAATTACCGATGAGATGTACCTGGATCTTGTAGATGACCTCAGAAGTGATGACGAATGTTGCCTCCTTGATTAAATGAACTTTTCTAGAGAGAATCTTGATGTTGTTGAGCTTCAACCAATCACCCAAGCACCCTCTTCAACCTGCCCAATCAGAGAAAAATCAAAAGATCAGACAAACAATCAAGATCTATAGAATAAGGAAAGGACAAGAAGTAAAAATTCATAGAGAAAGAGATACTCCCTGAACCGAACACCCAAGAGCCGAGAAAATGGTGAGTTGCCCCACAGATATGCCCTTTCTCTCCTAGCATGCCTCCTTTCCTGCAGATGAAATGGGTAAAGGAAAAAATGCAAGATATCTCCCGAAACCTAAGTCACCTGGTTCGAGTTCGTGTTCGAATTCGGCGACCTTGAAATTCAGCGAGAAATCGGCACTTAAAATTTTGGCAATAAAATTCGGCATAAAATTCGACATTAAGTTCGAATGACTAAAATATATGGAAATTAAAAAATATATGAAAATTTTCAATAAAATTCATTATGCTCATTAAACTATGGACATTAAACACATCAACAATGAACATGATAGTCATAGAATTATAGAAATAATGAACACGACAACATTGAATGAAGTTTGAACTTTGAACATGATAGTCATTAAATCATATAAATAAAAATATGGCATCAAAAATGATTAGACATATATTTTGAAAACAGTAGAGTGTACATCTTCATTGAAATTTAAAAACATGTTCATAAAGTGATAAAACAAAATATAAAATGTCATCAAAATAGAATCCCAAAAAGAAACTAGAAGTCTAGAGACTAGACCAAGAACACAAGTTTTATTCTTCTTGTTCTCGTGGCCTACTTGTTACATCAAAAAGCTCTATATCATCAAGAGCACACGGGGGAGTGAAACCACTAGAATCACGATCACCATTGGATTCATGACTCTCATTGTCGAAATCATCTTGATCTTGATGTGCATTTGAAACAGTCTCCATCCATGGAGTAGAAGAATTTGTCTCATCTTTAGCCACATTGGTTAAAGCCAATTGCAAGTTACTGCAAACATAAACAAGATCTCCTAATATTCCCGATAACAACCTGTTTCTTCTCTTGGAATGAATATGACTAAAAGCACTCCAATTCCTTTCACAAGCTAATGCACTTGATGTTTGGCTCAAGATACGGATTGCAAATTTTTGCAATTATGGGGCTCTTGATGCATAAAACTCCCACCACACCACTGGAGCTACCAAAACCTTATCTCTCTTTGTTGCTGTGGTTCCAAATAGGCCTTCTTGTAACCTGTATGCTCTAATATGAGATCCAATCAAAGTCGCAATAGACTCATCTGGATGCATCCTGTCAATAGCCTCATAAAGTCCACTCATGACCTCCTCATCTTGATGTCTTTGTATCCCAAACAATGTAGGGTCCAAATAACATGCTGCCGCATGTAATGGGCTATGCATCATCTTCCATCTCTGATGAACCACCTCCCATATGTCTTTATAATCAGCTTCCACATTATCAAAAGCACTTGCAATCTTTTCCTTGCAACGATCCATGGCCTCATAAATAAAATCCATAGAGGGCTTATCGCCATCAACCATGCGAAGCACCTCAACAATTGGATCACACATTTTTAGAACTTTTTGAGCATTTTCCCAAAAGTTATTGTTGCTTAGCAATACCTATTCAACATGATTTCCCTTTGACTCATTTGAAAGGTAGGATCTCTCCCACTCAGCAGTGCAAAATACACTTCTTATGCTTGTTTTTTCCTCAACAACTCTTTTCAGAGTCATGTAAAAAGTGGCAAACCTTGTATCACAAGGCCTCAACAACTGTCTAGATGCATTTTTCCTGTACAAGCTCAAAGTGAGACAATGGTTAATGATGAAGTTTGCAGTAGTTTTTGCTCTTCGGATTGTCTCATTTACCCATGGAAATTTGGCTAAATCATGTAGCAATAAATCCAAGCAATGAGCTGCACATGGTGTCCAATAAATAGTTCTGTACTTCTCCATAATCAACTTTCCTGCACCAACACAATTTGAGGCATTGTCGGTGACAACTTGGACCACATTTTTCTCCCCAACTTCTTGAATTGCTTCATCCAAAATGCTGAAAATGTATTCTGATGTTTTGACCTCATTCATTGCATCAATAGCCTTCAAAAAATATACCCCTTGAGGGCAATAAACAAGAACATTTATCAATGGCCGATGGCATGAATCAGACCAACCATCACTCAAAATCGTGCAACCTATAATCTCCCAAGACTTTTTAATATTAGCCAACCTGTTTGACACTCTTTCCTTTGTTTTTTCTAAGAGAGTGGTCCTCAAGGTTTCGGATCCAAGAGGAACATACCCCTTGCCAAAATCAGCAACCTTTTTAATTGCATTTTTAAAGTATGAACTTCTTGCCACATTAAAAGGAATGGAACATTCATAAAACATTTTAGCAAGAGAATCATCAACTTTTAGTTTGTCTACAGGTTTCCAAAATGTATTTAATGTAGCTGTTCCACTTCCACCTAATGTTGTTGGGTGGAACTTGAGCCACCAAATTTTGAGGTGTGAGAAGCAATTTCAAGTGAAGAAGACACATCAATCTTCCTCTGAATTCTTTGCCTTTTTACTTCTCTTTTTCCCTTTTCTGCTTTTGATATTTCATAATCTTGTTGCACTGCCACTTTCTGTTTATCAGATATTACTTTACATCCTTCCACTCCACCTCCACTACCATTACTAACACCAAGAAGGTGATCCACTACCCGAGTTAAGGAACCACAAAACTTGTGCCCACATAGCAAACATGTAACATACAATCCTTCCTTCTTGATATATTTCCAAGCCTTTGCTGAAGATTTATGGGGTGCCATTTGATCAAAGTTTCTGCATAATCATTGGCCAAATATGTATTTAATGGATTATTTAATTTCATACAAGTTGCTCACAGCTGTTATAAATCTGATAATTGATAAATTTACAATTTTACTGATAATTTACTGATAACTGTTACAATTTTAATTTTATAACGTAAATGATCATTGATAAATATGATAATTGATAGTTTTATAAATTATAAGTTAAAATTTAAATGATCATTTGTGTAGTGTCTAACAACCTATAGACACTGCACAAAGGATATTACTAATTAGTCTCCATGCTAATGCATTTTCCATTATGCAAGTTGTAAATCTATAATAAAAAATAATAATTTGGAACCTGGAAGGTTGGAAGTTGAAGACTTGAAGTTGCAACTTGCAACTTTCTCCACGTCCACGACTCCAAGACTCAAGTCCACAGTCACTTCAAAATTCAAGGAGAGGTTGGTGTTGCTGCAGCTTGCAAGTTCTACTTCTTACTATGGCTTCACCCTCTTCTTCAGTGGGTGACTGTGTCCCTTCAATCCTTCATACACAAAATCAGAGATGACTCTGCTATGGTTGAAACTTGACACTGGACACTGGACAGTGACACAATTTTACCAAGGATAAAAGTAAAACTCAGATCAGACTGGAAACTTGATTCCTCTCCTTCGTTGCTGAGTGGGCATGAGTTCCTTTCTTGACTGGCGCGAGTCGCAACCTCTTCATAGTCTGCACTGTGCAGTCTGCAACATGCTCGTACTGTCGCCGGTCGGCCCGTCGGGTGTCCCACTGATCCACTAGCAGTAGGCTGTAGCACTGAGCAACGAGAATCTGTCGGAGTCTGGGACTCGGGATACTCCGATCATGATACACGAATCGCAGGCTAGCCGCAGCCCGCGACCTTCTACAACACTGAGCAGAGTCAATTCTCTGCAAACGAGCACTGAGCAGAGCCGCTTTGTCCTCCGTCCACCCTGATTCCTAAATGCTTTGCTCGCAGACTCTGTGTGAACACTAAACACAATGCAAGCGCTGTCGTCGAACGGCCTACACGAAAACTACTGTGTAAACCCGACCGCGCAGGGGAAAAATGTTGATAAAACGCCAATATCCTTGGAGGAGACGCTTTTAGGGTTTCATTTCAAAACCTAAACGATTTTAAAACGAATTTAAAACGATTTTTGGATAAATTCGCCGAGTTTATCGCGAATTTATTCGCTTTAATGTTTGCCGTTCGAATTTGCGATTATGTTCGCCGAACAACATCGAATAAAATCGCCTGAGTCAAAAATTCGATGATTTTCGAACTTGAAGTCGAAAAATCGTTGAACACGATGACTTAGCCTGAAACAAGCTCAGTGCAGAAGAGCAGCAATGTCAATCATCAGATCGTCAACTCATTCACAAGAAACACAGAGAGTAATCCCAGACAAATCTTCTTTATTCAAATTCTGGTGCTAGAGCCCACGAATACAATGGAGGGGTCACTTCTCTTAAATGGTTTGAGAGAGACGTAAACCCTAACTCACTTTTTCATCCGACGGTTGAGATTAAAACATCATCAACGATGGAGATCATCAATACATAGATCAATACACGGATCAAGCGACTAAGTCAAAAGAGGGGGCGCACTTTGCTAAAGGACGCCTCTCTAAGGTGAAAGTCACATTATAACATAAGATGTGACATGTCAATACATAGGAGGGGGTCACTAAGGCCTTAATTCACCCTAGGACCCTTTACAACTTCATAATACATGATATAACAATGAAATACATCAATGGCCAAGTTGAGGGGGCGCCCCTTGGGGGGCTTTCCTCACTGACTAAGCCAAGATAAAAATAATCCGGGCATCTGCTGACTGAAAACTGCTGGAGAACTGTTCGGAATGCTGAGACATTGTAATGTCCCAAATTTGGCATTGTTTCACAATGGCCAAATCACATTTTCCATATTCATGTAAGTTGTCAAATGGATGCTAAAAATCAAATAATTGCCAAGGAGGAAAATCACTAGTTTCCTAGGTTGGGGGTGGAAGCTTTGATATTTGGAATAAGGGGGATAATAAATGATGTTTAGACATTAGAAGGGGATAAATATTTAATAATGTAGCTTATTAAATAAATACAAGAGGAAGTGGAAGTGGCAATAGAGCATGAAGACACATGGAGACTATGGGGCCCACACTAGCTAGAATTCCTATGTTAAATGGTATCTTTCTCTTGCAAATTTGAATATATGGGAAGTCTAATGTTTTTGTATGGATTATAATGTTAATATACTTGTCCATATACTTCATAGGTTGAAATTGGGATGAAGTGTAACTTACATGGGAGAGGAAGAGCCAAATGGGAGTTCATGGACACTTGGCTAGATTCCCCTTACATTTATGACAACTATGACACCAATGATGGAGATTCTATGACAGTTATGACCCAAGTCAGATCTAAAGGCTGACATACTGACATATCAGGCCTGAATAGAGCATCTTGGAGGTCGAAATTAGGAGTTGGAGAAGGCCAAGAGGCTCCTACTCAAATTTGGGAGAAGAGGGAAGGTGAAGAGAGAGGCCACATGGTATAACATGAGCAACCTCACCAATTCGACTTGGCTTTGGTTTATGGATGGATTTGGAACCTTAGAATACCAATAATGTTTATAAAATACAGGGATCAGCCATGAGAAGAGGCTTTTGCTCATTTGTGAAATTGTCATTTGTGAATTGCGAGAGTTAGTGGATGACTAGTTTTCTTACTTAAGCCAATTTCGAGGGTGAAAGATTCACATCCTAGTTGGCGTTTGGAAAGGCCACTCAGGTCTTTCATGGAGATTTAATGGAGTCTTATTTGCAGGTGTAAGCTACAGGAAATCATGTGGATTCTTCTATTGCAGCACTCTCTCTCAACTATTTCCAGTTTTCACACCATATTCATGCCAATGGAGGGATTGCGCTTTGGGTGAGCTATTGATCTCTTTGGGGAAGATTCTAATGCCCATTATCTTATGTTATGGTGTATATTATCTGTATTTCATGTTTAGAATACTCTCAGGTCGAAATACCCAAAAGAATTCATGTAAAAATGTTGAACAATGAAGAAAAAGTGTCATTTCCCCACTATCTTGTTGTGAACCATTGTACTGCTGATGATTTCGAATTGGGAGAGCCTTTCATTGTCCATTTATGATTGGAATCAGTTAAATATTCTTTGTTATTCATTCTCAGAAAGTTTCAAGTCGAAATTCCCAAGAGTTGTATGTCAAAATGACTTTTAATGAGCAAACAATGACCATTTCCACTCTATTTTGATATATGCCATGGTAATGCTTATTATTTCGAATGGAGGAATGTATCTTTGATAAATGTATGATGGATGGACTGTAATTAATGTGTATTTCAAGTCTCATGTTCAGTACTTAAGCATTGGAAGCCATTTTACTCATTTTTATTGCATTGGGAGAAGATTTGGTGCATTTTCCCCAAGGGTCGAAATTGTGACTTGGGAGTTGTGTTGGAAAGAGTCATAACAGACTGTATAAACTGAAGCATGATGCATAAGAGACTTTGAAAAGGTCCCTTACACATAACCAGCCTTTGTTAATAAATTCAAGTGACTTTGGGATCATTTGTGAAGCCATTTCCTGCAATTACCTAGGGGGAATTGGAGCCCCAATTTGCTAGTAAAGGCTCCTACTTTGAACAGAACATTAAACAAGTTTGTAGATGTAATTGGGAGGTCAAACAACATACATGAGCATGATATTTAAGTTATATTATCAGTCATGTACCTTCAGAGAAAATTTGGAAGCATTTGGGTCAATTTGGAGGTCTAGACATCAAAACTAGTCAAGAGCCAAAATTGAGAAAAATTGGAAAATTGGGCATTTAAAAAAAATTCCCAAAAGGGGACATTACAGTGGTATCAGAGCATGATCTTGGCACCTGATGTGGTCTGATATTTATGAGTACAATAATTCAGTGACCACCATTATATATTGAAACCAAAAGTGCTTTTGTTGAAGAGGAAAAAAAAAAGGAGGAGAAGAAGGCAATTTTTTTTTGGAAACTATGACTAGGCATGAAAAGAGAACCTCATATGATGGTGAGGAGATAATAAAAAGCATGGAACCTATATTTGAAGACATGACCAAGAATATTGAAGACATGACCAAGAATATTATGAAAGGATTTGAATTTTTGGCTATCCAAAGTTGGGAAAAATATATTGATTTTAAGAAAACCAAGGAGAAAAATGCATCAGCTTGCTTGAAGGAGCAAACAGAGGAGACCTATGAACCACCTAGTTCTGAAATAGGTGGAGTAGAAGAATTATTACATGAAGAGGATATAAATTCACTCCCAAGTGACTCTGAAAAATATGAAGAGACATCACATGAGTATGAAGAAGTTTTTATTGAAAATACTGAAGATAATTTTGAGACACATGCTACCTTGGAAATGAAACAAAGAGCATCTACTGATGGATGCTTGAACTATGAAGGAGTACCTACTGATGGGTTCTCACAACTCTATGTTGGTGACATAGATATCAAATTTCAAAATGTTGCTGCAAGCCAGAATTCCATTAAAGATGAAAATGAAGACCTTGTAGCAGTTGAAGAAGAAACAAGATCAACTTCCCCATCACCACTTGAGCTTCATGAAGTTGGTCCAAGCAAGAAGGAAGAAGATTAGGAGGTTCATTTGCAAGAGCCTTATTTTCTTGAAGGGTCCTTAAAGATGAATGAAAAGAAGATCCAAGAGGCCCTTAGCATACTCCATGACACTCAAGCATTGGTATCAAATTCTTGTTGGAGAGCTACTTCCTTGGAGGAGCCATCATTCCTTAAAGACATGGAGAAGATTCAAAGAGCAATGTGCAACATCAAAGGTAATTTCATGTCTTTTATTTTTGATAGAAAAAATTGTCATTGAGCTTAGTGAATGGTTACATGAATCCTACTTGAAGAATAACGAAGTTATTGATAAGCTCACAATTCAAAATGAGCAACTTCTTGAAAAGTTGCAAGGCACTTGTTTTTCCTCTGATGTTTCAGATTTTCATAAGGTAGATTGCTTGGAGGATTCTCATGACATGATGGATCATGAGAAACATGAAAAATTGCAGGTTCTTGATGTGCTTGAGGATTATAGTGATGAGATCCAATCACTAGTAATGGCGGAAGAGGAACTTGAGTTGCCTCTTGAAAATGGTTACACAATTTTTGAAGAAGTGCATAATTCCAACACCTTGGAACCAACCCATGAGGAAAGTTTTTCATTTTCTAGGGAGGTGAATAATCTTACCCCTGTGGATCCTTCAGATTATGACAATTTTGCACTTAATGATCATTTGGGTGAGTTGGTTCTTTCTCCTACATCCTACACTTCTAAATTTTGCAGCAGTCATCCTAATGAAGTATGGGTGAAAGGTTTCTTTTTGATGGTGCCACATGAAGAGCATGGACATTCTATTTCTCCTTTTGATGATGCAATTATTAGAGAACCATCTTATTTACATTTGCAGAAGAATCCTTGTTTACATTATGATTATACACATCTACATGGGTGCACCTATGATGTTCATTTGAGTCACTTGAAGGCTCATGGTTTTTCTTGCTCAACACTTGGTTCATTTGATGTTAGAAGAACTTCATCCAACACTTGGGTGAAGAGGGATATGATTGAGGAACATTATTATTGGCAGCAAAATCCTCTGTTATTTCCTGATGATATACATATTGATGGGTGTATTGATGAGACTTCTTTGAGACACTTGAAGTCTTCATGTTTTATTTGCTCCTTATTTGGTTCATATTTTGGTGGAGGTTCTTCATTCACTTCTTGGATGAAAGAAACAATGGCTGATTATTATTTTGATGCATATTACATTCTTTGGGAGCAGCATTATAGGACATGGGATCCTCACCTATGTCATTGGAGAATATTTGATTGGTCACTTGAAACATGTATGTACTTGGAAAATGGTAGTCTACTCACTGGGAGGTATAAGCACTTTCATGATTTCTTGGTGAGGCACCTCCTTGATGTTCATGCTTATTATGTTTTTATATACTTTGATGATATATATTATGAACTCATGATGTTTGGAAGAATGCATACAAGGAAATGGGATCCAGGAATTCTCTTTCCAAATGGTATGGGTTGGAGAGCACTCTTACTTGTTGGAGTGCAATGCAAGCAATGGGACCTTGGGATAGTTTTTGGTCCCATTGATTTCAAATTATTTGGGAAACAAATAGTATGGTAGATGATTCACCATTTAATAAGGTGATGTTAATCAGAGTAGTGCAGCAGCAAGCATGGTGGTTCCTCTCTGAAATATTCATGGTATCTCAAAGACTCAAAGTGGGCAGCGTAGTGGCAACTTCAAAGAATCATACAGAAAGCAGGTTCGTCAACAACCATGTTTAAAATTGCTTGAGGACAAGCAATATTGGGAAGGGAGGATTTGTAATGTCCCAAATTTGGCATTGGTTCACAATGGCCAAATCACATTTTCCATATTTATGAAAGTTGTCAAATGGATGCTAAAAGTCAAATAATTGCCAAGGAGGAAAATCACTAGTTTCCTAGGTTGGGGGTGGAAGCTTTGATATTTGGAATAAGGGGGATAATAAATGATGTTTAGACGTTAAAAGGGGATAAATATTTAATAATGTAGCTTATTAAATAAATACAAAAGAAAATGGAAGTGACAATGGAGCATGAAAACACATGGAGACTATGGGGCCCACACTAGCTAGAATTCCTATGTTAAATGGTATCTTTCTCTTGCAAATTTGAATATATGGGAAGTCTAATGTTTTTGTATGGATTATAATGTTAATATACTTGTCCATATACTTCATCGGTCGAAATTGGGATGAAGTGTAACTTATATGGGAGAGGAAGAGCCAAATGGGAGTTCATGGACACTTGGCTAGATTCTCCTTACATTTATGACAGCTATGACACCAATGATGGAGATTCTATGATAGTTATGACCCAAGTCAGATCTGAAGGCTGACATACTGACATGTCAGGCCTGAATAGAGCATCTTGGAGGTTGAAATTGGGAGTTGGAGAAGGCCAAGAGGCTCCTACTCAAATTTGGGAGAAGAGGGAAGGTGAAGAGAGAGCCCACATGGCATAGCATGAGCAACCACACCAATTCGACTTGGCTTTGGTTTATGGATGGATTTGGAACCTTAGAATACCAATAATGTTTATAAAATACAGGGATCAGCCATGAGAAGAGGCTTTTGCTCATTTGTGAAATTGTCATTTGTGAATTATGAGAGCTAGTGGATGACTAGTTTTCTTGCTTAAGCCAATTTCGAGGGTGAAAGATTTCCATCCTAGTTGGTGTTTGCAAAGGCCACTCAGGTCTTTCATGGAGCTTTAATGGAGTCTTATTTGCAGGTGTAAGCTATAGGAAATCATGTGGATTCTTCTATTGCAGCATTCTCTCTCAACTATTTCCAGTTTTCACACCATGTTCATGCCAATGGAGGGATTGCGCTTTGGGTGAGCTATTGATCTCTTTGGGGAAGATTCTAATGCCCATTATCTTATGTTATGATGTATATCCTCTGTATTTCACGTTTAGAATACTCTCAGGTCGAAATACCCAAAAGAATTCATGTAAAAATGTTGAACAATGAAGAAAAAGTGTCATTTCCCCACTATCTTGTTGTGAACCATTGTAATGCTGATGATTTCGAATTGGGAGAGCCTTTCATTGTCCATTTATGATTGGAATCAGTTAAATATTCTCTGTTATTCATTCTCAGAAAGTTTCAAGTCGAAATTCCCAAGAGTTGTATGTCAAAATGACTTTTAATGAGCAAACAATGACCATTTCCACTCTATTTTGATATATGCCATGGTAATGCTTATTATTTCGAATGGAGGAATGTATCTCTGATAAATATATGATGGATGGACTGTAATTAATGTGTATTTCAAGTCTCATGTTCAGTACTTAAGCATTGGAAGCCATTTTACTCATTTTTATTGCATTGGGAGAAGATTTGGTGCATTTTCCCCAAGGATCGAAATTGTGACTTGGGAGTTGTTTTGGAAAGAGTCATAACAGATTGTATAAACTGAAGCATGATGCATATGAGACTTTGAAAAGGTCCCTTACACATAACCAGCCTCTGTTAATAAATTCAAGTGACTTTGGGATCATTTGTGAAGCCATTTCCGGCAATTATCCAGGGGGAATTGGAGCCCCAATTTGCTAGTAAAGGCTTCTACTTTGAACAGAACATTAAACAAGTTTGTAGATGTAATTGGGAGGTCAAAAAACATACATGAGCATGATTTTTAAGTTATATTATCAATCATGTACCTTCAGAGAAAATTTGGAAGCATTTGGGTCAATTTGGAGGTCTAGACATCAAAACTAGTCAAGAGCCAAAATTGAGAAAAATTGGAAAATTGGGCATTTTAAAAAAATTCCAAAAAGGGGACATTACAGACACATCAACTGCCAAAATTCCAAGCCATTTCCTTGACCCAATTGGCCAAATCGATTTTTTCAATGAAATTCCTAGTTCATTTTTTGCTAGTACAACCTTTGGAAACTGATAAAACCACCATAACTCTGTCCAAGATGAGAACTGGGGAAAACTGACTGCTTTGGATGATCTGGAGACATAAAAGAATGGTATAAGTGATTACTCATATCCTCTGGAACACTGCAATGCTCTAGGAGGACCAAACATACTTCCATCTGTAATAAAATTTGATCATTTGGCCAATAATAAAGTGATAATAATCACTTTTTAGGAGAGCCGAGGCCAAACACTCAAAACTAAAACCGCAGTATTGATCCTGGGCATATCTGGAACAAATATAGACCATGTTTCTTTCTAAGTCATTGCCTTCATAAGGGGAGTCTTGAGGTCTAAAATGGGCCTCATGAGGAAAATAATAAAATAAGAGTTACAATAATAAAATAAAGTTCTAAATTTTGGAGGGGTAAAAGAAAAAAACTACTTTTTCTTATTGTATTTTTGACATATCTCCTTATTGGATCACCCAAATTTCGACTTTGGGGACTTGTTGGATGCAGAATTTAATTCCACATCCAACCCATACTTCTAAGGTACCCATGGCACCCAAAATGAAAATTTCAATAAAAAACGAATTTTGATATTAAAATACATTTTTTTATTGAAATTTTCATTTTTGGCTATTGTGGGTACCTCAGAAGTATGCAGTGCAGGTATGGGTTGGATGCGGAATTAAATTCCAAATCCAACGAATCCCAAAACTTGAAATTTGGGTGAAGCCATAAGGAGATATGTCAAAAATACGATAAGAAAAAGTAGTTTTTTCTTTTACCCTCCATTTGTTTTTATTAATTTTAACCTTATGGTTGACATCATCATCTTGAATCCTATTGGTTCTTATAAAATGAATTTTAATGGTACAATTTTTGTTTTGAGGCCCATTTTTTACCTCAAAACTCCCCTAATGGGGAACCGTGCTTGACTTGGTCAAACTGGGTTGACCAGGTTAAAGTACCCAAACTGAAGGTGAGAAACTGTATCCATATGATCCTACAAGCATCCAGGGTAAGAAATGCTCCAACGGTGTATATCAAAACCAAGCTTGAGCCAAGTTATTCATAATCATGGTGACAATAATAATAAGAAGAAGAAGATATACCTGTGCTTCTGAAAGATCTTGGAATCTCATAGAAGTCTACTTGTTCATGCCATACTACAAAGTGTAAACGATGTGCTATTGTTGGGTGAGGATGGGAAACAAAAGCTAAGGCAAAGGGAAATGACTTTTGACTAACTTGACTCTGTGCTCTCTCTATGATGACAAATATACACAACCACAGTGACATATGCATGACGAATAAACAATATGGAATGGTGGTGTCTCACAAGTGGATGAACTAATTTGAAAAGAGTCCATTCAACTTTAACAATCATGTCTATGACTCACATCCAAGTTAAGAATCAAGCTCTGTGAGGATCTTTTCTAGGACCCTTGCGTTGAGTACACAAGAAACTATAGTGAAGAGATCCTAGGGGACACTTAGAATTAGTTGTCCCTTACTCCATCTCACATCAAAACACGCAAGATCCGTGAGGAATTAATCATTACATTCTGAATCAAATGGCCAGCAGTCTTTAGATTTTGCATTTGTTAATCCACTGCTTTATTTAGGACTTTATAATTTCATTTCATAGCCCTCTTTGAGTTGTGTCTAAAGACAGGTTTGCAACTTTATTTATGGGTTTGCATTTCATAGTATATAGCATACAACACATAATGCATGTAATGATGGTAGACATATTGCTTCAACTTTTAGCTGACAACTCTTCGAGCAACTAGGGGAAATATCCACAGTCAGGACCAAACATCGGGGGAAACCGACCATAGAGGTCAAGGCTTCAAAACCCAACTTGTCTAAGCTCGGGAACCAACACCAGTGGGTTCTCCTAGCCCAGAAGGATTAAGGCGTAGGCAAGTTTTGTTGCACAACTCAGATCCGAGACATAGAACAACATGGGATCCACCATGCATAGAGATCAAAGTGGGGAAAATATCTTCAATCTCACGGGTCTCAAAAAGCCTAAGTCATGGGATGAAATCAATGGATGATACTAAATGGATGGGAGAAAGTGATACATGGAACCAACCTAGCGCTAAGGTTTACTATTTGTACGAGCATGGCATGAGAAACAGTCTTCACATTAAGTTCCTTGATCAGTCACAACACAAGTTCAAGCATTAGTACATATAAGCATAGGTCACCATAATCATCCTAACATGACAAGCATAGGTGTTTGACACACATCATAGAGCAAAATCGAACCAAAGAGGCACATACCTGATCTCACTATATATATACCTGTCTCCAACTAGTAAAACCCCTCTACAACTGTGTGTACCGCATCTAATCAGCTAATCTACTGAAATGAACTAGGTCATCACTGAAATCATCTCAATGGACCAATGAGTCTCAGTGTTGGCAAGGAAAATCCGCTGAACAAGGCTCTTGGTGTGGTTGAAGATGTAAGGATCCATGCTAATATCCCATGTGAAAAGTAGCTCGGAATAGAAAAAGAGATAAGTCTGCATGCTGCATCATGGTAGCCCAGCTACAAATGTATATGTGATAACAAGCACATACTCTTCATCTGAATCATCCTTCTCTCTTCGGAATCTTTTGTTTGTTGGTTCATCGTCTTCGACAATATGAGCATGGTGCCTCTTTTTCCTAATGGGATAGTCTCTTGCAAAGTGTCCCTTTTCATCACGAGTATAGCATCGAACATTGGAAGGATCTCTCTTGATCTTCTTTTGTTTCTTGTCCTTCTTCTTGCTGTGATGATCGTTCTCCTTCTTCTTGTAGTTCTTCCTGGTGTGAACTATGAGAGCTTGATCTTCAGTTGCTCCCATCTTCTCTTCTCTTGTTACGAGTCTATCTTCTTCTTGTGTGCATTCTTCTCGGAGTCTGCTGAAAGATATAAGCTTCCTTCTTGCACAGATTCTTTGAATGAACGAGTCCCATGATCTAGGTAGACCATTCAAGGTAGTCATCACAATTTCTCCTTCTTCGACATTCTCTTCAAGTGCTTCAAGTTGTTCTTTGATTTGAGCAACCCTTGTGAAGTAAGACTGTATAGTCTCTGAGTTCCATATCTTCACATTCTTCAATTGGTTCCTCAAAGTCATCTTACGGTTGATGTTCTTCCCTTCGAACATCTTTGTCAAAGCATCAAATACTTCCTTCGGTACCTTGAATGATGACACATGGGGATGAGGTGATTCTTGATTGAATCTGCAATGATTCTCTTGGCTTTAACCAAGTTCTTCTTATGAGTAGCCTTAGCCTCATCTCCCTCTTGATATGGAACTTCTCCATTGATGTACTGATCCAAATCATTTTCTTCAAGGATCAGGGAGATTTTGTACTTCCATGCTCGGAAGTTATCAGCCCCTCCAAGCTTGTCCTCAAGCTGAGTATGGTGAGTCATCTTTTCAAATGAGAACCTCAAATGGAAATAGAAAAGATTTAGATCTTAGCGATTTGAGGTGTCTGACCCGGTTCATAAGCTAGCTGACCTATGGTTTGTCAAAGAAACCCTAATTTTCCAAACTTGGAGTTTGGGAATTATGTTTTGATAGAAAGATGTGCCTCCTTGAGGCGAGTTGCTCAGCAGGGTCCTTTCCTGAAAACCAAGGTGGGAAGCCTTCGAAACTTGATGCCCTAGTTTCTCCCGGCACAAGTGACTGGGTCAAAATTGAAACTTCTTCAAATCTGAAACTGCTTCCAAAAGAAGATGCACCCTACTGAGGGGAGTTAGCCTAGCCCTCTTTTATTGATGATCTGTGGAGAGAAGACCTTGAACTAGGAAGCCCACGTTTCCATTGCTGCATAGTGCCTTCTTTCAGAGAGGCTCTGATACCATGTTAGTTTTTCTTAGATCTTATTAGCTTAGTTCGGATCTTTATCTGAAAGAATAACAAGTACAACAATATGCATAAGATAGAACAGATACACAAGACACAGATTTTCACCATGGAAACCATAAAGGAGAAAACCCCGCAAACTTCCTCAAAATAGTACAGTCACAAAGACTGTGTCATAAGATGAACAATCCCAGTAATAAGAAGTCTCCAACAACTATCTATCTCTCTTCCTTGTCTCTCTTTCTCTCATGTGAACTTGAGTGAATGTGAGATGTATATAAATGAGGGAGGGCGCCTCCCTATTTATACTAATCAAGTGACTGATCTATTACATGATTGGGGCCGACCTCTTACCGTAACAGGGCCGAATTCTCCTAGAGAGACTCCAAAAACACATTACATGATGTTTTACTGGGGACTGTTGCCCCGACTTACAACGAAGGTTGTACCTCAAGGTCTATACACAATAATGACATCTCGAAAGGAGGCAAGCACATCTCCAATGGGGGTACAACAACATACAATGATAATATACATCAGAATATCTTCCGAAGTTACAAATACATCAACAATCACTACTTGGTTCGGGTTGTCCCTTCTCTCCAAGGGGATCGATCCACAAAGAGAGGATCGATCACATTATCTTATTACTTTTTAATTTTGTAAAAGATACTTCCTATAAATGTAGAAAATATTTTACATCAGGAGCCAAATAAAGAATAAAAAGATATATACACCGAGCCTCATACTCCCTTCTTGAGAGCCACTAAAACAAATACAAAATCAGAATAGGAATTCAGATCTAAAAATTTGGCATCCTTAATCAGCAGAGCTCCTTTGGCTAGGAGTTGGATATGCACCTTGTCACGCCATAATTGAGAAAACGCATCCAATGAACTTACCTTATCTCATTACTTATTGACTCCTTGACCATCTTTTGAGGAATTATTACTTTGGAGAGAGCCATAAAGCTATCTTATGGAGTCATCCCGCTATTGAAGTTTTCATTACACTTGGGATCTTTTGGAGGCTTTATCTAGTGGAGCAACCTCTCTTGGAGGTTATCTTGTGGACATGAGAGCTTTTGACACGGCAGTTGATCCTTCTTTCATGGATCTCATTTGATGGAGACTTGTACATGTGGCTATGACCACCATTTCTTTATTATTTTTTACTGAGTAGTTGGAGGAATTTTTATTTGTTTACTTTTCCCAAGGATAGATCTAGGGTTTTGGTAGATTTATTGATATTTAATATAATAAAAGTTAGACCTCATCTCTATATAAGAGATTTTTTTCCTCATTTTGTAACCATGTAATGATTGGGGAAGAAATCCCATTAGACTTAAAGAAATATCTTTTGGCTGTTATGGATGGTTGATGCTAGTACTCTATTAAAGGTTTTTCATTTTTTTTTTGCTTGGATTGTTGATGCCTTGATGGATCTACAAATTGTCAATGGCATTGAGGTAATACAGAGTAGGCCCTCTATCGTTTATGTGGTTGTCATCTGTTGGGGGAGTACTTTAGGCACACGATTTCTGCTCTAGGTTATGTGTTTTCTGATGCCTTCCATGATATCTTTCCTCCTTGATTCTATTTGAACTTTTATTCGCTAGAAGTTTCCCTTTGTTTGATCCAATCCTTCTACATGTTAGGTTTATGCACTACAATCCCAGCCCTTTCTAATCCTTCTACATAAATTTCATGAGATCCTTGGTTGACCCCATTTGTGCATTGGCCAATCCCTTCATTGCTCTTATCTTCTATAAAAAACAAAACACTTTGTTTTGCTAGGGCTACTCTTTAATTTCACCTTGTGCTCCATTGTTAAGCTCTTGTAATCCTATCCTAGGGACTCCTCCCTTGAGCTAGAGAAGAGCAAACCTAAAGAGAAGAAGAGAGCTAGGTCTAGTGACATTTGCTTCCCTCTTAGTTGTTCATAAGCTATCATTGATTTTAAGGCTTCAATCTTAAGATGCTAGTTTGTGTGATGACACTTCTTAATGACATCTTCATACTCATTACTTCATGACCTAAGTCACAACCCACTCATAAAGTACATATTGTAATTCCATTAACAAAAAGCAATTGATGAAAGGAATAGATTAGGAGCAAAATAGAACATAGTGACTATTTTAGGAATGACACCTTCATACCTTAATATTTTCCCCTTCGATCAATAAGACATTAGCAAATCCAAATATTAGACTTACTTATGTTCACTAATTATTCACTTTTCTTTCTTTTTCTGCTCTTTATGTGTCATAACATCCAATATTCTAAGAAGGGATTGATAGCAAAAGGGCCATACCTCCAAGAAAGATCTAATCTTTTGCCTCCAAATATAAACAACGTAGAACTCATAAAACAAATTAAAGAGATATTCCTCCTTGTTATGGCAACCACAATTATTCCAAAGTAATTGAGCAAACTCACCATAGAAGAAGGAACTATAGCTTAAAGAGTAAATGCCCTTATGTGGAACCTTGCTAGGAAAAAAGAGATAAATCCATTACATGCAGCCTCAAACATTAAACCAACATTAAACCTCAAGCACACTAAACACACAATCTCCCATGTAGATCATATCTTATCTGAACCTCATACAGCATCAAACTGTTTGATAGCCTTGGCATGGGAATGAAATGCAACATGTACAAGAATTGGGGAATTGCCTTAGATCCCTCCCAAGACTCGACTCAAAAACTACAAGCATCCAAAGTCAATGAATTAGATGGTGACAATCTATTTATGAAGAAAAAAACATGAATCATCAGTAGTGGGCATGACTACCCATGGATGTCCAATGCTGGTAACTAAAGAGTCAAGACTTCCTTTCACAGAGGTCATATAGAAGACGGCAAGTCTCATTGGCTAAAAGGTGCACACTGCAAAGATAAGACCAGCAGAGTTTCTGGAAAAGCATCCAATCAAATTATCTTATATGGCAGTAACATATAGGAAATTTCATAAAAGCCATTGCAGAAACTCCAAACCAATGTGCCATATGCCAACTTGGATTTCACTTGTCATTCTATGTTACAATCCAACTAATGCAATACTACAAAAGCTAAATCCAATTAATGTTAGTTACTATATCATCTGAAGAATAAGCATTAGATTAAAACAACTGCACATATGCAGAAAATCAACTGAAAACAGTGAAATATTAACCTTCTGCGATACTTCTTCGAGGTTGTCAAGTCCAGGGGGAGTTCCTCCTTCCATGACGCCCAGCAAACTTTTCATGCGGGCCCGCATTTGGAAAAGTTGAGCAATAAGTTGGCTCACCTAGCAAGCACCAGAAGACATCAAAACAAGCACAGCTTATAAGTTATAACACTTTGTAATATGGCATTTTTCATTCACACGCATTATTTGTATTCTTTCAGGCAGTTGGCTTTTAATGCAGTTGTTAGACCTCATATACAGAAGGTAAACCAACATGTATCAAAATTCTGTCAAAGAAAAAAATGCAAAAACAGATCCATTCAAATAGTTGAAGCACTTTTGATAAATTATTCTTTGTAAGTACTTTATTTTCACAAATAGCAAAGGATAGGAAAAACGGTTAACAATGTATGCCTCAAAACTTACTTGCTGTTCTGACCTGCCAGAATCTACAGCAATTTTTCTCCTTCTAGCAGGTGATGCTGTCAACAATTCAGGGTTTGCCCTTTCCTCTGCATGTTCTCAGCACTTCCAAATTAGACTATTAATTATGATAGTGACAAAAATATACATGGTTCCAAATAACATTGATATGTATATCAAGAAGTTGTGGTTTGATATAGTAGCACTAGCACCATTAGAGAGCTGTTATACATTTTAGAACAAGGACTGATATTTTAAGTTCTAAGCACATACATTGCAGTAATATGAACTACAAGCTCTGTTGCAGGAAACACCACCCAAAGGACTGTACCAGTACCAAAAACATGTGGAAACACGGAAACTGGTACAAAATGTCATGGAAACGCTGCTGGCCATACCATGCGGTGTTTCCCGATTTGGAAACGCAGTACAGTGCATCCAATGGCGTTTCCGTACTGATTCAGGAGAATTTGGCCATGTTTCTAACTTGTTTTAGCTGAGGTGTGGGGTCATAGATGCTAATGTGAGGGCTATGCACCTTGTAATTAATGGTAATGGTAATGCAAGGGCTATGCACGTTGCAAGTAAAAGTGGCATTATCCTTTATCTTACCTTTCCATCATTTAACTTAAATTTTTAACATTACCATTAATTGTTTCAGGATGTTTGAGAGTGGTTCTAACTTCATCGGACTTCATATGGAAAAAGTAGAATTTCATATCCCATTCAGAATTCAACAGACTTAACAGTTTTCAGGATTTCAGGGTGGATAGGATTGTATCATTTCCATTGGATTCTATCATGTATAAAGGTACAGGATTGGCATTAGTTAAGATCACCAAGCTATAGGATTTTGTATCATTTAATCATTTATGACAATTAATATAGACATGGGTTTCCTTTTAAAATGTCATTTATGTGTTTCATTCTTATTTTCTTGCAAGATATTGTGGTATTTAATATATACAAACATACAAGTCACCTAGTTCGAATTCGTGTTCGAGTTCGAGGACCTTCAAAATCGCCAAAAATTCGATAATGAAAATTTTGGTGATAAAATTGGGCAATAAATTCGAGACTCGAGAGTACATTTATATAGTATTTAGTTTTTCTAGTAATCTTAGTATTATTATTAGTTCTAATAATCCTATTGTTAGTATTAATTATGGCTTTAATATAATCTTATTATTAATAATAAGGTATATAATATTAGTAATGAAATTTATATGAATAATAATATTAATTAGGTGTTTTAATAAAATAATATTAATAATAACAACGTTAAAAATAAAATTATTATTAATATTATTATAACTAACCTCACAAACAAAAAGAGTTTATTGATAAGAAAATCATGTAAATAATAAAATAAATCTTGAAACAACCGTAGTTCAAGGTCAGCGCTAAAAAACAATTGAGACAAAAACACAGACAAGTGTTGTTATCTGCCAATTTAAACACTGGTTTGCCACGGCCCACGAACAAATTTTCCATGAACCAGTTTGTCACTCAAACAAATTGGAGGTTTTGAGTTCAATTTCAACTTTCAAGTGATGAGACTGGAGAGAGAGAGCACGACCATCGACGGCAAGCTGTGCCGTAGTTCCGGTGTAGGGCGTCCACTAAGCTTAAACTCACGCGATATTTATTTCTCTCACAATTTTGGGTAATTAGCGACAACACAGTTGCGGCTGCGAGGAAGCGATTAAGTCTCACGTGGGCTAACCATCTAGTGTTAAATCTAATTGATGAAATTCGGCGAACGGCAAAAATCGATTTTCAAGCTTGATAAACGGCGAATGCGGTGACTTAGCATACATACATACATATATATATATGGTAATTTTTATATACCACGTTTCCCCTGATGTACCCATTTTGGGGGGTCACATTTCCAGATGTTCCTGCTTAGGAAACTTGGAAACGTTTCCACATTTCATGCAACTTAGACTCCAAGGTAAGCCAAGAAACAAATACTCCTAAAGCCCCCAAACCAATTTTGTATTATTATGTTTAATGTGTAAAGTCATATTAATTGCATCCTTACAATTTTAGACTAAAACGTTTTGGTCAGATAGAAAGACGGTACAACATAGGAAAGAGTTATTTTGTGCATTCACTTTTTCTTTTATGTTTCTAACCATCAGTACAATCTTTTTTGTGTCCCTGAAATTAAATGAAAATTTGTCTAGAAGATAGGTCACAAGAGACCTCATATAATCAATTGCTATGGAATCTCAAATCACAGTCTCACTTTTGGCGTCCTCAGAAGTTGGTGGGTGTTACCCCTCGAATTGCATCAGGGTGATTTAGTGTACATTTGACACACCATCAAGGGTGGATCTAGTTCCATGTCATTTTTTAGTAGGTATCCTAACCTTGTGATCCATGGTCAGTAGTTCTTTTGTGACTTGAGAGAGATGCTTGGTGATGTTATGGGCCAGTTGTGATTTATTGTATTAGCTAACTATATTCTATCAAATCATGCTTGATGATCTTAGTAAAGTGTTTTTTTTAACTTGGGTGGTTCTCTAGACCCTTGCGGTTGGTCATGGCAAGTTCCTCTAGGTACAGTCCAGGCTAGTCCTACACCTATGGCTCGTTCTAACCATTCTCTGTAGATCATTTATGATCGAGGTGGGTGTGCAGGGGTTTGGGGATAGGTCTATTGGGACACATGGCTTAGAGTTTCCCTAGGTCTTTTTACTTTACCATTGTATATTCAGAGTGCACTTCTTCTATAGTCATCAGCATGTATTTGTATGTGTGTATATGGTGATGAGATCCTAGCATCTCGGTTGGTTGTTGGCATGATGGGGTTGACACACATGTTTTGCCTAGATGTTTTATTTCAAACAATATTGTGGTTATAGTTATGGATATTTACCAGGCATCCTTGAGCAAGTATTATGGTTAGATTAGTTGGTATAGAGTTATCCTATGATGGATAATCCTAGGGTATATACAAGAGCTTGGTTATATTATTGGTGGATTCTTGAGCTTTCACCTCGGATATTTTATTGCCACAATCAAATAGTATCATATTAATCAGGAGTTGGTACAGTGGCATGGCTTATTAATAGTTATCAAGTTGATTTCAGGTTCATGCAATTTATTGATGAATCTCCTAGAAGAAACTCTAGTTTACTGAGTATACGGGTATTTTTGCTTCCTTAGTGAGAGCACTGAGTGGATTGAGTCCTTTGTGAGGGACTATTACACATGATTAGTACCCCTACATGATCCCTAGATGGAGCGCTCCTCTTGTTGTGCACTTTGATGATGGTTTCCTCAGCTTCACGAAAAATAGTGCAGGGTGGCCACACTTAAATCTTCAATTGCTCTAATGCCTTGATGTAATTGTTCATTCTATCACTTGGAGGTTGTTGCTTGGTCCTAGCAGAGCATAGATCGATGGAACACTCTCCTCAAATTGGCTCACACGTGCTACCTTTCAGCCATTCATTAACTCCTTCCTAGTTGCTAGAGGTGTTTCTTTCATGGATCATCATGGTAATGCGTGTG
>LPNX010550995.1:87622-139724 GCA_001517045.1 Pseudotsuga menziesii | reverse complement strand
TTCAGGACTTAAAGAGCGAAAGGGAACAAATGAAGACACAGATAGAAGAGCTGAAGGAGCAGCAGAAGGACATCTATGAATCCAATACCTTATATGTTAGAGATCTGCAAGAGCAGCTGGAGGCAGCCAAGGAGCAGCAGGTAGATCTGCAGCCATTCAAAGATCATATCTTGGCTCAGAAGGCTAGGATGCTGCAACTGCAGACGGCCCTGGAGGAAGAAAGGTGTCAAGTCCTGCAGATCGATGGCAGGCTGGATGAAATATTAAATACAGCATCTTATTTCGTGGACAGATCACAAGACATCCTGGAGGTGCTAACTTCAAGGATAACTAGAGTAGAAGATGATCAAGAAGCCCCAGCTGAGCTACCAGTTAAAGATAAGCAGACTTTGAAGCGGGACCATGATCTGATCGAGTTTGCCGTTATTACTGCAGAGGACTTTCAGAAGACAGTGAAGAAAACGAAGGGAGCATGTACAGAGTTCTTTAGAAGATCCCTTGTCACCTATAATCGCTGTCAAGTGGAAGCTGAACATAGGCTACACGAATTCCCTGATCATGATACAATTGCAGGGATGTTGCAGACAAGGCAGCAGGAGGATGAAGCCAAGGTCCAATGTATCAGAGCCCTTGATGAGTCGATCCTGAAAAATGAAATTGCACACGCAGCCATTAGTATTCAGCTCTTGGAGGAACATGTGCACCTGAACAAGGCCAGAATAGAAGCTATTCGGAACCAAGCAGATAAGTTCGAACTGAATATACAATTCTTGGAGCCCCACTCATTTGAAGGACTCGCGGCTGAGGCAGTAGCGTGGAGGAAATTTTTGGAAGACCAAGCGGGCCCCTCCAAGTGAGAAGGACTGGTCAAAACTTTGTATAATGTAATATTTTGTAAGGGATTGAGAGAAATTGAAGCGTTGGGGAGCCCAAAGGTCACTTTGGGCAACCCAAGCATTTTTTGCTTTTTGTATAAAACTAGGGAAGAGAGACAAGGAAGGGGCTTTTTTCCTCGGTCATACTGGATGACCTATTGTAAAGAAGAACTATTTCCTTTTTGCAATAAAGAATTGTAGTTTGCCTGTTGGAGAAAGTGCTGTGGGATTTTCCAAATGGTGTGCAATGGATGGCAGGAAAATGAACTATTTTGTTTTTCAGCATATGTCCATGAATTTTGAGATCGTTCTAACTCTATGACTTATGTCTTGTTGAATGATTTCCGGTTTATTTTGTGGAAAATTCACTCTTAGTAATGCTGGTGCTTCATATAACAGTTAGCTATCTGATTGTTGGAATAATTTCTCTTTCATGTGCTGTAAATACAAGTATCAGTTACCTGTGATTGTGTTTATCTTAAATGAAGTTAATGCATTACTAAATAATAGTTGTTTTGGCTCCCCGGGGATAGGTAGTTAGTCATTCTTAGTTCATAGTTGCATAGGTGGTTTAGGTGTTGTGAGCGTAAGACGAGAGGTAAGAACCTGCGCAGCACATTGTGTGGTTCCCGGCATCCTTATCACCCTGCATGGTTTAGATAGGCATATGCATTGCATATTAAGTCAAAATAATTTGACCTACGGCAGCCAGACCGTATACCGGACGGATTCCCTATACCAAACAGTCAGCGGGCTAGTTGGGAATGCTGATTGGGGAGAATCCCTTACTGTTTCCGCCTGCGAATTTCTAGGCCTCAATAGGCTATTAAAGCCATTTTACTTCTTTGTAATTATCATCGGATTACCTTTTTTATTAATGAAAGAATTCACAGCTGCAAGCCTTTTGCACTGTTTCATTCTTCAATTGCTGAGTAAATTGTGAGATCCACTTTGTGAGTTGTGTATTTGTCTACAGATCTATATGCTCAAATTTACACCTAGGTCTCCAGCTCCCCAATAGAAAAATTAGGATCTGCTCTTAAAGTAAACATCTTCACTCTATCATGCCCAGACTTAAATAAATTCCTTTGGTAAGGAAATATACGGCAGTTGGGTCCGTAAATATTAAGAATGGTGATATCCCATCCAAAATCCATGGAGAATAAAACATTTCCTAATCTATAGAATATGTTCCAACTGTTGGTACATAATAGATAATTATATTTCCATCAAGTAATGAGGCCCTATGACCAACCAATAACATGTAGACATGAGAAATTCCATCTAGGTAGCAAAGACTCCAAATCAAACAAAATATAGTCCCCTAAAGCTAAAATTTCCTATAAGAGAATGATTCTTGGTAGGTGTATAAGAACCATCATTTTAAGTGCAACTTTATTGGAGGGATTACAAGGCCCTCAACAATGGAAGGACAATACTAACATTAGGTAACAATATATCTGGGAATACCTTCTGTAGGTGTTCAATTTTGATCCAATTTTCAATCCTTGATAATTATTAAAATTATTCTTAAAAAAATTATATCACCCCATAATTTCATTACATAAGCACATTCATTTGCAACAGAAATAAATCAAGGATCATTGAAAGATAACCATTCACAAGAGTCACAAATAATTTACCCTAGGAAACCAAACATGAGAAAACCCACCAAAACTTTCCTAAAAGAAATTAATCCAATTCAAGTACAATACCAAACATGAAGTTGAGCCCCAGCATAAGAGAGGTTCACCATCCTCCGCGGGAAACCCTAACAATGGTAGACAATATTCCAAGAGAATAAGAGAATAAGTGATCCCCAAAAATTATGCTACATGCCTTTGTTTCCAGTTTCTCTGGGACTTCTTCAATTGATTGTCTTGCCTTTGTTATCTTTCCATCTGTGTATATGAACTGGACATTTACTTCTCCTTTATGCTATTAGAAATAAAGTTGTCATTGATGTCAAATTGTTATAAAATTTTCCATTGATGTATGTCGGCCTACAAAGTTATCATTGATGTTAGTTGTCATTGCAAAATAAATTATTGAGTGATGCCACACTCATATAAATAAAGGAAAGGAGTCGATCCCGAGTGCACCCACTCTCACTGGGTAGTAATATCAACAAGGTTTATATGAACGACCTCATCATCACAATATCCCCAGGGGCCACCTTCAAACCAAGCAAAACGATGGATGCCAATCAAAATATACATTACAACTTGCAAGTGAAATTGAATGCATTCTATATTAAAAATTTATTGAAAACGTATCTAAAAAATAAATATGCACTTAATCTATGTATGTCTTGGTGCACCTCCTCCTCGCGGGGATCTGAATGTATACGTTGGGATGAACCAAAGCACTACCTCTCCTGTTGATGTCTCCAGTGGCAGCTGACCCTCATGTGACCTCATGCCTTATTGAATGAGAACATTGACGAGCCACACCCTATGGGGCCACCTCAAATCCTCTCATGCTCTGTTGAGCATGAAAGCAATGAACTCCGCTCTGAAGAAGTCTCTGCGCATCACATTCAATTGTATCATTTGCAATAAAAAAAAATTATGAATTAAAGATTTCAACATATATTTATAAGAATTCAACCTTTATTAAAATAAGAATTTCTTGTGAAATAAAAAATTCAATAATCAAATCAAAAAGAGATAAAATATGTAAATTCAAATTACAAATATTTAAGTTGCAAATATATACTTATTATTTTAATAAGGATTATAGTTCAACTACATCCTAAACTAAACATATGGGTCTAGGTTTCATAATTTTATTAAAAATGAAATCGCAATCTAAATAATGAAATAAAATTTATCTAATTAAATAAAAATATTATTTATTTTAATTTGAAATTTCAATTTCAAAGGTTTTCAAATGTATTTTTTTTGGAATTTTATATCGTTTTCTTACATGGTTATATCACCTTATTGAAATTTATTGGAAAAAAAATTGACAACATTTATGATGTTGGTTTTAATTTTAAATGTGTATTTTTTTTCTATCTTCCTAACATTCTAGGAGGATTAAAAAAATTATGTAGCATTCTTTCGTTCCAATACACATTTTAAAATAAAAACGATAGCATAGACATTGTCTTTTAACATAAACATAAATATTAAAACTTGAATAAATTTAAATAAATTTTAACTTTAAAATTTTAAACATGATGGCCAAGCCCTTATGTGGTCAAACCATGGCCACCATGGTAGAGAAACATGGTTCAATTCTTTTATTTTTTATTTTAAAAACATACCTTGTTTATTTATAATTAATAAGGTAGTACATGCTAACAATCTTATTCTCAAACAAGTTTTCCTTATCATACATGTAGAATTTGGGGAAAAGTAAAAGTATTTGCTTTTTATTTATTTATCGGTGAACCTAACCCTCTCACTTGTGAAGGGAATTTCCTTGTTAGAACTATAACACTTTCCCTCACAACAATAATTTCTCCAAGGTTAAGGAATTAAATATGGATTCTACATTTAGCGACACAATGAAGTATATTTAAAACATATTTAGTCTAGTCTTCCTATTTCCAAATTCACATGAAAATAAGATTATTATATTGGATTTTGATTGTAGGATTCCTATCAATGTGTCGATGTTTCCGTGAATGCTAGTTTGAAGGTTCTATTTGAATAAGGTAAAAATATAAATTAGTAATTTTTATAGGAATGAAAATTAACCAATCTTCTCTAAGTGTTCAGAATTCCAAAATAATATCTCTTATATTAGTCAAATCTCAAAACTCTTATGCTGTCATTTGAAGGGTATTAAGGAAAAGGGTGTTGTTAGCACTTAGAATTTATTCTCAATTATGAAAAGATAATTCCAAAGTAACCACAAAACAAATCTTTAGGAAGAAAGGGATTTCTCAATAACAAACTCAAATGCCAAAATATTTGAAAATAAATAAAATTTAATAATGTTTGTGGTTGAAACTGGTGCTCATTGGGAATGGAGTCCTATATGATAGAAAATATTGCCAAAGCTATTACGATGGAATTTTAGATAGAGGCGGGGTAGCTACCTCTTCATAGTCAAAAAGTTGGTTGTCTGGTGATAAAGAGGAATTTAGAAACAATCCATTAATATGGGAATCTAACAAGGATTAATCCAATATTAAATTTAGAAGAACAATTTTGTGAATAATTGAAAGAAAATGATCGTAGCATATGAGTATGAATTCTAACCTAATATAGACTCGTTCAAGTATGAAAAAGATGAAAGAATGAAACTATTAATAGGAGACACATTCACATAAAGAAGGGGAAAGCACAAACTGCAAAGTAAATAACACAAGAATCTCTGTAAAATGCTTACTCGGCTTTGAAATTTTATTGATCTTTAGAACTCTCTTACAATACTCAGTTTTTCTCATGGGTTCCAACCTTTGTTATATTAAAAAAATATGTTTAAATACAAAAATGCTCCCTAATCTGATAACTAATTCTATCCTAAAAATAGGCAAAATAACTGTCTTATTACATTTATCATTCTAACTCCTAACCAACTAACTGCTTCAAAAATTTATTAAAAATTTTAAATAAACAAATCTTCAACAATTCTCAAGATTCCTTCATTGGTGCAACTTGTATTTTGTTTTCCCAAATTTCTCAATTGTCTTCCACTAATCAAAACTTGGAAGCTCCATCCTAGCCATTTCTTTAGCTAGTACTAATAACTCTACATGGTCCATGTATGAAATTGCTAGCAACTGAGCACAAATAGCTCTAAAACTATCAATTATCTCAAAGTCCACTAATAATTTTTATGATTACTGTTTTCCTTGATAAGAACTTATGCATGTCTTAAATTTTTCTATGATCCAACCTACAACTGACCAGTTGAGAATAATATTCAACTTGAGACAAATGTTTACTATTTTCCTCCCAGAAGGAAGGTAACCCGTTTTGAAACAATGGTGTAAATGACCCTATCGAAATCTTAACTGAATGTTGTATGATGTCAATTTTGGCCTGCAAAGTGTCTAGATGTTGACATTTCCCAACTACCTTCCTTTCCTAAGTAATCACTGATATTTTATCCTTTATTTCCATTTAGAAAAATAATTGTATTATTAACTCTATCTATGGGTTTCTTATTCAAATCCTCATTTACTGTTGTACAGCTCTGCTTGGAATCATATATAAATATTTCCTTGTCTAGAACGTAGTTCAAGTAAGGCCTAAGTTTTACAGCCTCAACAATAGTCATGCCCCATATTAAATGTCTTTCTCGCAGCAGTAGCAATTACCCAGTCAATTGCTTTGTCAATTTATCATTTTTATCCAAGAGGTGTTTGCATTTATTTTTTGTAACTTTCCTTTCTTCCTCCTTCTTCAAAGCTAAATCTTCCATGTTTTTGTTTTGGTTTCTAAGACCAAAAATTTCCAAATCTTTCAAACTCACCTCGGACATGGCTTGCACAATAGATTCTTCATTGTTTGTGCTATAGGTTAAATTACATGTACCTCCATCTCTTTCTTTTTATTTTCTATCTCTTTCTCCAAAACAGACCGTTTTTCTTTTAAACTTATACTATGAAACGAGAATTCGACACACTTCTAGTTTTTATCTCTCCTAATTTTAGTAGCTATTATTACCTCTGCTTCAAAATGGGTTGATACCAGTATCACACATTTTTTTTTTGAGGCAGTTTTTTGGGACTTTTAATCATCTTTGCCGTAAAATATTTTTATTTCTATTTTCAAATATGTTTTTCAAAAATTTAACAAAATAACATACATTTAAAAGCAAGTTATAATGAAAAACATATACATTTTGCAAATTTTTCTTTAAAATAAGACATCTTTTTGGACAAAATAAGAAAATTTTATTGAAAAAATTATTAAAAAATCAAGAAAATAAAGACATTTAAACCCATTTTCAATGGATTTTCGGAGATATTTTGTATAAAAAAAATACTACTTCATATTATTTTCCAAAAAGTGACGATTCACATAAATTCAAGTAAAACTATACCATATATTTTTAAATAACCTATTAAAAACATTATATATAGAAATTTTATTTCTAAAATAAAGTTTGAAAGTCAAAAAA
Organism: Pseudotsuga menziesii; assembly: GCA_001517045.1. Taxonomy (NCBI): domain Eukaryota; kingdom Viridiplantae; phylum Streptophyta; class Pinopsida; order Pinales; family Pinaceae; genus Pseudotsuga; species Pseudotsuga menziesii. Next base: position 132,765 of record LPNX010550995.1, on the reverse strand, counting down.
TTACTAATATATCTTATCAAAGAGTTGTTAAATTTAACAGTTTCTTCAAGATTGCAAGTCTTGGCTAACTCATTGAAGATTTGAAGAAGAGGATACTTTACATGGTACTGATAATATTAAATGTATTATTACATATAAATTTAAGGACAATTTGTGGTGTGATAAAGAATTAGAGGACAAGAGGAAATTAATATACTATAAAGAGGTATCATCCTTAATCCAGGGGATCAAAAGTTTTGTTTTAACTTGCATAAAGAAAAAACAAACATTGCTAAACTAAGAACAAACTCTAATGAATTCCATAGTGAAACACGATGTTGGACAATTTCTCAAAAATTGTGGATGAAAGAATTTTCCATCTTTGTGACATTAAAAGGGTTGAAGATAAAAAAACACTTTCTCCTAAAATGTCCTCCATATGCCCACATTAGATCACAATTTCCAAATATCTCCTATAATAGTGACTTTCTTAACCTTACATCTACACACAATTATAATGATTTAAAAATTCTTCTCTTAAAGTTTTTTTATAGAAAAATAANAAATAAACATATCATAAAGTAAAATTTAAACATTAAAAAAATGAAAAAAAATTCTTCATAACAGTGAGATTAACATAAACCTTATATTTCTTTAAAATACATTATTTTTACAACACATTTAGTATTACATAAACTTTACATTTCTTTAAAATATACTATTTTTACAACACATCTGATAACCTATTAAAACTTATATACTTACTTTTGAAATTTTAATCATATACTTATTCCTTGTCACATTCTAAATTTATATGATCATTTTGTTAGTTATTTTAAGTTCTATTTCTTCTTAAAATAAAATTGACAATTATAAAACATTAACATGACACAATTAAAAAAAAATTAGAAAAATTAATCTAATTTTAGACTAAAAATTTGAAAACGCAAAAACAATTAAAATAGTCTTATATTGATATTTAATGTCCATTACAAAGGTTTGTGCTCATTCCTTAAGATTATTACAAGTATGCACTCAAAAAGAAGTTGATTGAGAAAAAGTTGAAATCACTTTCACAAGTAAAAAAAATTATATATATATGATAAATTAATTTGTTTGAATAATATGACGTGGTTTATATTTCCAATAAATAATGATTAATATGTCACGGGTATTATGCACTTATTTTTCAAGAATATGTTATATTATGGATAATTATTGAGAGTTAAAATGTACAGAGACAATGATTCATATCCATTACATAAAATCACGGCTTCCATAAGTAACCTAGAGACTACATTGCAGATTGTTTGTCTGTTTAGATGAAGTTAACCATTGTGCTAATTATCAACATTTATGTGACACCCTGTTTTTGACCCTGTTTGCATTAAATGTATATGATGTATATATTGTAATTAATCGTGATGTGGAGCTACAAGAAACATCCCACCATGGATTATCATTTTATGATTCGGTGATTAAAGCGGTGTCGATGGTATTTTGTGCTAGCCAGGCACGTTATGATTTTTAAATCGTCATGTAAATATGCAATTAATTAAAAAAAACCACAACCAGCTATGTCAATGCAACAATAACAAGAAGGGACATGATTTCCTAAGGATAAGAAGGGGATGTTTAACCTTTGGGTCCGATGGGGAAAAGCCAAATGTCAAAAGGGGGACCCATAAAAACTGTCAACTACCTTTCTTGTCTTATTCATCCAATCATTTATTACTACTAGAAGTTGGTTGAGTTGGTTATTGCATGCGATGGGAAGGGTATGACAGCCCAAATTTGAATTTGAGAAGCCATCAATTTTTGGGAAATGCATTTTGACTCCTTAGGCAAGTAAAAACCCAAAAACATATGCCATTCTACCATGCTTTTTGTTTTTCATATTTTCCTCACCATTTTTCCTTCACGTGAGCTCTCCTAGGCATCCATAACTTCCTGTGTGTGTTTTCATTCCATGTTTTTGGTTGTTGGCTTGATTTTCTCATGGATGGGAGGTCGTTTTTGTAATGCCAGTGATTGGGCTGGTTTTCCTCACGTTTTTAGCACTGCTGGTGCATTTTCCACTCACGTTTTTGTAGTTTCATGTGTTTTAACCATGGCTGTGAAGTGTTTCTGTTAGCTTCTAGTTGTTGGGATCAATACTAGGTGTTTTGGTGTTGTTTCCACATGCCCATGGTGGGTAATTTCGTTGCTTAGTGTTTCCCAATGAGTGAGAGAACAGAGCCACAAATTTTGGGTGTTGTTGAGGTTGTTTTGGCCATGTTAGGGCCATAAACGACTCTGGAATTCGAGTTGCTCAGACTGAGTTGTTTCTACCCAATTGCTGTCAAAACCCCAAATTTTCACAAAAATTTAAAATTTTGAGATAACAATAATTGCTAAAATTTGCAGTCTACTAACAACTAACGGTTTGCATAAAAAGAAATAGTCAAGTAATTAGTTTCACTAAATTCTAATTTAATAACTTAACAGTTCATTTTTGTAACAAGAATAAAGTCTACATGCGTGTTGTTTTACTTCAGTTTTCTGATTAGTCTTTTCATGTCAAGTAGGTGGAATCTACTTTTGAATCCAGGGTTTACTTAGCAATTGTGCTAACGCAGATGAATACTGATTCTTACAGGTTAACACATATGATCAAATGAGTGCATATTAAAAGTTATTTAAAGTGTCAGCAGTATTTTATTTACAATTTAAAGCTTAGTAATTAAGCTGCTAAACTCTAGACAGCTCCTGTAAGGTAAAATCATTTGGCTTTCTTCAGTTTTTCTAGTAGTCTCATTCAGATGTAAGTAATGACAGTAAAAATATGTTTGCGACTTTAAGCTTTAGAATCTCAGTTACAAAGTATTTCTACTTTTGTCTATGTAATTTGCAATGTTACAGTGATTGCTTTTATAAGCGTTTAACTAATAGTACATTATCTTAACTGAGTAACAATTATCCCACAATTCGCTTCTGCAATAAAACTTACAGTCTGATAAACTTGGACAGTATAAGTTCGATTGTATAAGCTGTAAGCCATCAAGCCTTCCTTCATAAGATCATTGTTTTACCTATACTTTAATTTTCATATTAAACCTTGAGGTTCTAATAACTTTTAGACTCAAAAGATTCATTCCTATTCTAGTAATGTCGTTTAGTTTTATAACTACTTATTACCCATTTGGCCTGGTGAATCTTTTAGTAATTTCCAATTTGAGTCGTAACTAAAATTTCATCAACGTAATGTCGCTATGAACTACACAACAGAATTACATAAAAGTTTTCTTATGAAACATTTATCCCCTTCATAGTTCGACTATCAAAGAGTTATCAATTCTTAAGTGACTGGTAAACATGCATATTCTATTTGTTAAAAAGTCACTCCGTCTAAATCTAGCTCCAGGTTATAAAAATGTTAAGATTAGAGTTTATGATCCTCCAACTTATTATATTATGCCATTTAATAATTATAACTTGTGAAGGCTTTGTATAAGAGATTTACCATTTATAAATTATAATCTTGTACAAAAGAAGTTATAGTTGATTGGTCATTCGGATGAGTTCTCCCATAAAGTATTTGATCCCTTATCTATGGTAAGGATATAAAAAATGATCTCTATTTATAAATAAGACATAAAACATTTATCTTTATCTATAAATAAGATATGAATTATTGAATTTCTATCTTATTATAACAACCATGTTTAGAGGAGATATATGCAACCAATCAAAATGCAAACTTGATATTGTAAAAATAATAGCATGATGATTATAGTGGAATGAGTATTATGCAACGAATGATTTCGGGCTTAAACTAAGGTTTAGAAATAACAATCCATGATAGACCAATGTACCCAAAATTGTTGATATTTTAACCTTACACTAGCAAATGATATGATGCAAGTTAACATTGGAAAGCATGACAATTATTGGGTTAATGATATAGTTATTCCACATTCCAATGAGTAAATAATTGGTTTTGTTCTATGCAGGCACCATAGTCTTCGACCCACTGCGTGTTTGATTATTGGGGACCACATGGTCGTCTCCTGACCAAGTGTTGAGGATATAAAACACTGCTGGTGACCTAACCCTTATCATTGTTCCTTCACAGTTCATGCTAGCCCTTGAGGCTGCTCGGCTTGGCCTTTCCATGGCGGTCGTCATTCTTCCTCGCTCTGGTTGCCTTGAGCCTTGATGAAATACTGCAAATGTTATTAGTGTGTGATTTTGAATGCCATTGTACATGGCTAGGTTCTCACTCTGCACATAGTGGAGATGTTCGTTACCCTTGGCTCGCTACATGTGCAAACTCCCATTCGCTGTCTTCGTAGTTTGGTGTATGCTTTAGTTACTGGTTACTATTCTTGTGGCTCACCATTGTGTGAGAGATACCATTGCATGTTGTTAAGTTTTTAAGAAGGAAAATCCTGTAGGTGACAGTGCTTCGTTGAGGTTGCTCGTCATTCTCTTTTGACAGGTAATAATAACTTGAGTTCAAAAACTTCATTGCTAAATTTACCTTGATGTTACTGAGGTTTATATAAGCATTGTTTAACTGACAGAGTTCTTAGTACCTTACTTGTAGATTCTCGCCATCGTAAAGCTTTTTCAATGAGAAAAAGACAAACACCAACAATGGCCATGGCTCGTGATTTGTTTTCAGGCAAGATCCATGGTCCGAATGTTGGATTTTTCACTCTACTAGAGTTAGGGTGGTCGATGGATTCACCCAAGGTTTTGGAAAACCCTCCCTCATCTTGCCACGAGTTATGTTGTTGTGTTGTTGTTTCTACAGGTTAATGTTGTAATATTTAGAATCAAACCCTTTCTAGGGTAGATTGGATTTATATTGAGCACTGTAATTAGTTGAAGCTTTGGCCTTATGGTCGGGTTTAAATTTGTAGGTTTTTTATTCACAGTACTGTTGTGAAACTCGTTTTGGTTGACAGAAGCCTATACTATACTTTGTGTAATTGTAGGATTTTTACCCTTCTTGAATATAATAAAGTAAATACTAAATCGAGTACTCTGTAAACGTTTATAATTAAAAATTTAAGGCTGATACTTACAACCATAACTAAAATATTGCTTGTTTTGATTAAAGTTATAGATTAGGGTTTGACTTGTAAAAACCCTTGTTTTGATATATATTATTCTTTCTATAATAATTATACAGTTTTTCTATTTTATTCTATTTGTCCTTAAAGGACTGTGAGTAAATTAATATTTGTCCTTCAAAGGACTATGAATAATTTATTCTAACCTAGTTATTAATGGTTACATAATGTAAATTAGGTTTTAATGTTTTGGTACTTGTAAATGAATAATTTTAAGGGTTTTAACCCTAACATTTATTTCTATAGATGTATGTTGTTTGTAAAATAAAGAGCACAATTTATTTATAAACACATTTTGTATACGTTGATCAGTAATGTGTTTCATTTCTGTGCTTAATATTTTTAGTTGGTTCTTTAATAGTTTTTAAAAGAACTAACTTATGTTTAACCTAGGTTACTACAGTATATAAAAATACAAATAGATTATGCTCAGAATATGAGCTAGGGTTTATCCTATTTAACTTTTGTAGAGTATTAATTTATGTAGCGTTTCTTTGTTAATTCGATTATTGTCACATAGTTTTCTTCAGTTTTTTTTAAGAATTATTAATTTTATAAACATCACTGTTTAATCTTAATAATATTATTATCTATTAATAATGTATCCTCTCAATTTTATGTTGGTATTTATATATATTAAATAAGACTGAGAGTAGTCTATAGTAATTGTGTTTATTTAAATAAAATTATCTTTCTAAGCTTGCTGAAAGAAAATAAGAGCTTTCCTATTTGTTAATCCTCTTTACATCTATAATGTCTGTAAGTGTATAAGGACAGTTTCTTATTAATAATAACGTAAGCATAGGTTACTACTATCCTTTAATTATTAATACTAAGAAAAGAATATTGTAATATTTATTAAGTTTTTATTTAGAGTTCAGATAGTTGCAGGTAAACTAGTTAGCACTAATGGAAAAGAGATAAACTATCCATATTATTTTTACATCTTTTCTTAACATAAATGCTGAACATAAACATTCATCTACTAATACTAGTTCTTCTATTTCAGTATAAATGTATAGTTTATAGAAGCAGATTTTGTGCAGAAGAATAAATTATATACCTAAACATACTACTGTCAATAAATAATATGATTCTTGTTCTTTTCTGATATTCTAAATACATAGTCTAGTTCTGACAACATATCTACAAAATAGATTAATAATCTTTCTAGAAAACAACTATCTACTGAAAGAAAACATTTCAATACTCTGAAAAACATAAGTATTCTATTAATTCATATTCCTATCATACTTCATTCATTTAAACACACTACCTATGCTATAGTACGATCTGGATTACTCCAAATGGGGAAAAACACAGGTAGGATTTATCTTTCATCAAAGTACAGATTCAACCTTGAAACAACCAAGAGATTTCAACTTAACAATTTACAGTATAACATATAATCATTCATTATTTGTTCACACACAGATATAAACTATAACACAGAAACTAAAAGATGATGGAACCTATTTTTAAAGCTAGATGACAACAGCAATGAGAGGTCGTTCCTCCCTACCAACTCCTAGAGAGCGCTCAAGAAGTGACTTCTCAGGACCCTCGAGCCTGTTCTGGTCTTCTTGGCTGGAACTAGGTGGAGAAAACAACAAAGTACTAGTCTTGAGACTCAATACCAACTCTGCATATTGCAGTAAGATCTTTCAGCTGCAAAGCTATACTAGATCACCTTCCTACAGTTACCCCTCAAACACATTCCTTAAAATTTCCCTTCCCATTGAATTCTTTGAAGTGAATTCACCTGAATGATTCTTCTCCTGGAATGAGCAGCATCATCTCTCTACATTGGGTACTTTTATAAAGATTGCCTAGGTCTTTTTGGGTTAGTTGTCATTAATTGAACCACCTACTCTGATCCCACTTTCTTGGGGGATCATGACCCAAAATGTAGGGAGGTTTCCACCTGCAACATAGGAAGTGTTTGAGGATGCTGCCACTTGTTTTTTTGCTCTCCACCTAGTTCCCTCCACCAACTTTACCAGTAACACTCTTTTTAATATCTCTCCCAAGCTGTTGTCTCCACTTTTATTTATTTAAAATTAAATATTCAGAATTACATTCCACATCCTTGACTCTGCTGAGTCATCAGTTTCAACTTAACATTAAATTTAACATAATGTCTTGGAATAAAATCAAAATAAGATAACATTATTTTACAAAATTGGGGCATGTGACATACACACCCCCTTAGAATATAACATCATCCTCGATGTTATTTATTCTTCATCCTCCGAAGTCTCCTGGAACAGATTTGGATATGCATCTCACATTTTACCTTCCAATTCCCAGATGGCTTCTTCAGGACTAAGGTGCTTCCATTACACCTTCACCTGTCCAATGGTGCGGTTCCGAAGTGTAATTTCCCTCCTCCTGAGGATACAGTCCGGTTCCACCAGAAATTCTCCTTCTAGTTCCACCTGTACAACATTCCAGTTAACAACATGAGTAGCATCATGAACATATTTCTTTAAAATGGAAATGTGACAAACATTATGTACTCTTAAATTATGTGGTAATGCTAATTGATAAGCTATTTGTCCAATCCTAGACAAAATTTCAAATGGGCCACAGTAACGAGGTGTCAATTTTGCACAACTCCCCAATCTTAGAGAGCTCTTTTTGGGCCTTACCTTGATGAACACATGTTCACCTACTTGAAACTCTTTTAGAGTTTGTTTTAAGTCTGCTTGGCTTTTCTGCCGATCCTGTGCCACTTTCAGATTTCCCTACACTTGTTTCACAATTTCTTCCATTTCTTTCAACAGTTTTGGATCTAATACCAATCTATCTGCTAGATTACTCCAAAAGATAGGAGTATTACATTTCTATCCATATAAAATTTCAAATGGACTAAATCTAGCTGATGTCTGATAATTATTATTATAAGCAAATTCTGCTAGATGTAAATAGTCCTCCCATTTACCAGGTTGGTCTTTCACATACATTCTTAATAAATCTTTTAGTACCTGATTTACCCTTTCAGTTTGTCCATTTGTTTGAGGATGGAAGGAAGTACTGAAATTTAATGTGGTGTTTAACCCTTTAAACAAGGACTTTCAAAAGTTTCCTGTAAACTTAGGATATTTATTTGAGATTATGACTTTTGGGACTCCATGCAAGAGAAAAATATATTTTAGGAAAATATCAGCTATATTGGCAGCTTTATAAGTAGTTTTAATAGGTATAAATTGAGTTGCTTTGCTTAACTTATCAACTATTACCATTATAGAATCATTCTAATTTTGATTTCTAGGCAGTCCAGTAATAAAATCTAAACTAATCACCTCCCATTTGCAGCTAGGGATGGGTAAAGACTGTAGCAAACCTATTGGGTGTTAGTGTTCGGTTTTTACCTATTGACATTCTAAACTCCTTGCAATATATTCAGCTACTTCAGTTTTCATATTTGGCCAAAAATACTATTTTCTTAACATGGTTATAGTCTTTTGATAACCTGGATGACCTGAATATGGTGTTTTATGAATTTCATCTAGAATTAACTGCTTGACCTTAGGTACGTTAGGTACATACAGTTTATCTTTATACAGTAAAAGTTCTTTTTCATTTAAACTGTAACCTTTTATTAAGTTTTCTGTTGAGTTTTCCTTATCTTTAGCTCGCAAATTCTGGTAAATTTCATCTTGTTTTATTCCTTCTTTAAGCTGTTCATCTAATTCTGAAACATAAGTGTTGATTGTTGTTGCAAACTTCAGCCTTGTGTTCCTACTTAATGCATCAGCAACTTTATTTTATTTACCCTTTATATGTTGGATTTCAAAATCATACTCACTTAAGAAATCTAACCATCTAGCTTGTTTGGCTTTTAAGTTAGGTTGATCTAAAAGATACTTCAATCCTTTATTATCAGTCATTAAAACAAATTTTCTGCCAATTAGGTGATCTCGCCACATCTTTAAGGCGTGTATTACTACTACTAGTTCCAGATCATATGTTGCATAATTCTTTTCGTGAACTTTTAACTTTCTAGACTCATAGGCAATAGCATTCCCTTCTTGAATCAGAACACCGCCTAAGCCATCATTATAGGCATCAGTGCATACTACAAATTCTTTATTAGGATCTGGTATTCTTAAAATAGGTGCACTGGTTAATAAAGTTTTTAATTTCTTAAATCTTTCTTCACATTTCCGATTCCAGTCAAACTTCTTTCATTTCTTTTGCAAGGAAATTATTAGATTTTCTATCCTCAAAAAGCCTTCAATGAACCTCCGGTAATAATCGGTAATGCCCATGAAAGATCTAACATCCATCACGTCCTTAGGAACCGGCCAATATTTGATTTCCTGTATCTTTTCAGGATCTAAGGAAATTCCTTCCTTGGTCACTACGTGACCTAAACACTGAATCTTATCCTTAAAGAAATCACACTTACTAAACTTTGCAAAGAATTGATGTTATCGCAACTCTTGCAAAACAATTTTTAGGTGTTCTTTATGTTCTTCTTCAGTTTTTGAATGGGTTAGAATGTCGTCGATAAACATGACTACAAACTTATCTAAATACTTATGCATTATGTTATTCATTAAACACATGAATACAACTAGGGCATTAGTAAGCCCGAATGGCATTACGACAAATTCATAATGACCATATCTTGTTCTAAAGGCTGTCTTGAATATGTCTTCATCTTTAATCCTCACTTGATGATATCCAGACCTTAAATCTATTTTCCAAAACACCGTGGCTCTACGTAGTTGATCAAACAGATCATCTATGCAGGGCAACGGTTATTGATTTTTGATAGTCATCTTGTTTAGCTGACGGTAATCTATGCAAAGTCGCATAGTTCTGTCATTTTTCTTAGCGAAGATGACAGGTGCCCCATAGGGAGACACACTTGGTCGAATATACTTTTTATCAATTAACTCTTTTAATTGCAATTTTAACTCATTAAGTTCCAATATGTTCATTCGATAAGGGGCCTTTGAGCTAGGTACTACACCTAGTACCAGCTCAATGGTGAAATCCAATTCCCTCTTCAGAGGTAATCTTAGAATTTCTTCTAGGAATACATCAACATATTCTTTTAAGACTGGAATGTCTTCTACTTTTAAATTATCTGAGTTAATTTTACTTTCCTCATCAGTAATTGTTACTACAGAAGCTTTACATCATTTTCTAACAGCTCTTTTCAGTTGTAAAGCAAAAATCTATCTTACAGTATTTTTTTTAGGAATACCTTTAACACTTACTGGTTTTTCATAACTATTTAAGCATGTGAAAGTTTTAGCATAATAGTTTAAAATTACGCTATGTTGTTCTAACCAATCCATACCAATCAACAAATCATAAGAGCCAAGTGGCAAAACATTAAGTTTAACAATAGTTTCAAATTTATCCATAAGTAAAGCACATTCTTTCACAAAACAAGTTACTTTTCTTTTAGCACCAGTGACTAACTGAACTAACCATGAATTCTCAAACTTATCAATAGATAACTTACATTTTTCCACTATCTGAGGTGCAATATAACTGAGACTAGCTTCTGGATCAATTAAAATAGTTACAGGGGTTTGATTTATCATACCTTCTACTTCCACCAGGGAATTTTTGTATTCAGCTTGTCGGTTCTCCAAGACTGCGTTGATTCTGGGCATGCTCCTTGCTAGTTCCCCAACGGTCATCTCCTCCTGTACGGTATGAATGTTGCTAACAGTCTTCTTCCAATTTGGACAGACTGAAGCAAAGTGCGGGCCATTACATTCCCACCACTTGGAAGGTTCTTTATGCTCAAAATTCTTAGTAAAGTTCCCATGATTATTTGCAGTTTCTTTACCTTTAAAATTGTTCTGATTGTTAGGTGTAATGTTCCTATTTCCTTGGAAATTCTTGTTATTAGAATAGTTTTTGGCCTTATTGTTTTTAAAATTTCTGTTAGGCACAAAATCCTTCTTCTTAGATTCAAACTAATTATTATTTTTCTTAGCCTTCTAGTTGGCCAGGTTTTCTTTCCTTTGATTCTGCTCAAAACAAAAATTAGCCTTTCTCATAGCTTCCTCCAAGGTCTTTGGGTTATCATATTCAATTCTATATTTAATATGATAAGGTAGACGGCTAAGGAATCACTGAACTTTTGGTTTCTCATCTACAAGGTAGGGTACATACCTAAGTAGACTTAAGAAATTGCTGTTCAGATCTTTCATTGTCATTGAACCTAACTTCAATTCATAAAACTCTTTAGCACTCTCCTCATAATATTGCTCAGACAGAAATTTATTTTTAAAATACCTCTTAAAGGTACTCTAGTTAACTTCTTTCTCTTTTATACCCTTAACTCTCTTCAAGTCCTACCACCAAATGTCAGCTTTTCCTGAGAGGTTATATATATCCATTCTAGCCTTTAACTGGTTAGAATAATTATATATTTGGAAGTACTTCTTGATCCCAGATAACTAGGATTCAACTTCCTCCCCCTTCTCAGTCTCTCCATTAAAAGTTGGTGGTTTTATCTTTTTGAATTCCCCGGAAATTTTCTCATAAGGTTTGTTTTTCCTCTTCTTAGAGTACAGATTATCATCACTACTGTCACTAGTAGTATGGAAATTTTGTTGTTCACCAAACACTTCCGAAGACGAACTACTTTCAGTTTTTGTATACTTCATTTTTTTAGATTTTCGTTGATGACTGGCATCTTCAGATTCTAACCTTATACCCCTACCTTCAGTTCGAAACTTTTCCATTAGGATCTGATTCAGCTCTTCTTGAGCCCTCAGAATCCTTTCATTCTCTTGCTTCATAGACTCCATTTCAGTTTTTAAATCTTTTACAGTCTATAACAGCTCTGAGAAATTTGTAGTTAAATCCTATGGTATATGATCTCTAGGTAAATTTCTTGTTTCTATAGCTGGAGACTCCTCCTGTGCATACTCTTCTAACCTTTCCATACCTGCCTGTTAAACTTCAGAAAAACACAATTTTCTGTTGAATAACATTTAAAAATAAAATACGTTAGCATAAAAATTTAATTTATTGTTTTATGAAAGCTAGTTGGGCTTCATCAAGGTCTAGTGTTTGAACCTTGTGCTCTGATACCACATGTCAAAACCCCAAATTTTCACAAAAATTTAAAATTTTGAGATAACAATAACTGCTAAAATCTGCGGTCTACTAACAGCTAACGGTTTGCATAAAAAGAAATAGTCAAGTAATTAGTTTCACTAAATTCTAATTTAATAACTTAACAGTTCATTTTTGTAACAAGAATAAAGTCTACATGCATGCTGTTTTACTTCAGTTTTCTGATTAGTCTTTTCATGTCAAGTAGGTGGAATCTACTTTTGAATCCAGGGCTTACTTAGCAACTGTGCTAATGCGGATGAGTACTGATTCTTACAGGTTTATAGGTATGATCGAACGAGTACATATTAAAAGTTCTTTAAAGTGCCAGCAGTATTTTATTTACAATTTAAATCTTAGTAATTAAGCTGCTAAACTCTATATAGCTCCTGTAAGGTAAAATCATTTGGATTTCTTCAGTTTTTCTAGTAGTCTCATTCAGAATTAAGTAACGACAGTAAAAATATGTTTGCGACTTTAAGCTTTAGAATCTCAATTACAAAGTATTTCTTCTTTTGTTGATGTAATTTGCAATGTTATAGTGATTGTTTTTATCAACATTTAAGTAATAGTACATTATCTTAACCGAGTAACAATTATCCCACGATTCACTTCTGCAATAAAACTTACAGTCTGATAAACTTGGACAGTATAAGTTTGATTGTATAAGATGTAAGCCATCAAGGCTTCCTTCATAAGATCATTGTTTTACCTATACTTTAATTTTCATATTAAACCTTGAGGTTCTAATAACTTTTAGACTCAAAATATTCATTCCTATTCTAGTTATCTTGTTTAGTTTTATAACTACTTATTACCCATTTGGTCTAGTGAATCTTTTAGTAATTTCCAATTTGAGTCATGACTCAAATTTCATCAACGTAATGTTGCTATGAACTGTGCAACAGAATTACATAAAAGTGTTCTTATGAAACATTTGTCCCCTTCATAGTTCTACTATCAAAGAGTTATTAATTTTTAAGTGACTGGTAAACATGCATATTTTATTTGTTAAAAAGTCACTCCGTCTAAATCTAGCTCCAGGTTATAAATATGTTAAGATTAGAGTTTATGATCCTCCAACTTATTATATCATTCCATTTAATAATTATAACTTGTGAAGCCTTTGCATAATAGATTTACCATTTATAAATTATAATCTTGTACAAAAGAAGTTATAGTTGATTGCTGATTAGCATGATTTCTCCCATAAAGTATTTGATATCTTATCTATGGTAAGGATATAAACAATGATCTCTATTTATGAATAAGACATAAAAAATTTATCTTTATTTATAAATAAGATATGAATTATTGAATTTCTATCTTATTATAACAACCATGTTTAGAGGAGAGATATGTAACCAATCAAAATGCAAACTTGATATTGTAAAAATAATAACATGATGATTATAGTGGAATGAGTATTATGCAACGAATGATTTTGGGCTTAAACTAAGGTTTAGAAATAACAATACATGATAGACCAACGTACCCAAAATTGTTGATATTTTAACCTTACACTTGCAAATGATATGATGCAAGTTAACATTGGAAAGCATGACAATTATTGGGTTAATGATATAGTTATTCCACGTTCCAATGAGTAAATAATTGGTTTTGTTCTACGCAGGCACCATAGTCTTCAACCCACTGTGTGTTTGATTATTGGGGACCACGTGGTCGTCTCCTGACCAAGTGTTGAGGATATAAAACACTGCTTGTGGCCTAATCCTTATCATTGTTTCTCTGCAGTTTGCGCTAGCCCTTGAGGTTGCTCGGCTTGGCCTTTCCATGGCGGCCGTTGTTCTTCCTCACTCTGGTTGTCTTGAGCCTTGATGTAATACTACAAATGTTATTAGTGTGTGATTTTGAATGCCATTGTACATGGCTAGGTTCTCACTCTGCACATAGTGGAGATGCTCATTACCCTTGGCTCGCTGCCTGTGCAAACTCCCATTCGCTGTCTTCGTAGTTTGGTGTCTGCTTCAGTTACTGGTTCCTGTTCTCGTGGCTCGCCATTATGTGAAAGATACCCTTGCATGCTGTTAATATTTTAAGAAGGCAAAGCCTGTAGGTGACAGTGCTTCATTGAGGCTGCTTGTCATTCTCTTCTGACAGGTAATAATAACTTGAATTCAAAAACTTCGTTGCTAAATTTACCTTACTATTACTGAGGTTTATATAAGCATTGTTTAACTGACAGAGTTCTTAATACCTTACTTGCAGGTTCTCGCCATCGTAAAGCTTTTGCAATGAGAAAAATACAAACACCAACAATGGTCGTGGCTCGTGATTTGTTTTCAGGTAAGCCCCGTGGTCCGAATGCTGGCTTTTTCACTCTACTAGAGTTAGGGTGGTCGATGGATTCATCCAGGGTTTTGGAAAACCATCCCTCGTCTCGCCATGAGTTATGTTGTTGTGTTGTTGTTTCTACAGGTTAATGTTGTAATATTTAGAATCAAACCCTCACTATTGTAGACTCGGTTTATATTGAGCATTGTAATTAGTTGAAGATTTGGCCTTATGGCTGGGTTTAAGTTTGTAGTTTTTGTATTGATAGTACTGTTGTGACACTCGTTTTGGTTGACAGAATTCTATACTATACTTTGTGTAATTCTAGGGTTTTTACCCTTCTTGAATATAATAAAGTTTATACTTAGTCGAGTACAATGTATGGGTTTATAATTAAAAATTTAAGGTTGATACTTACATCCGTAACTAAAATCTTGCTTGTTTTGATTGAAGTTATAGATTAGGGTTTGACTTGTAAAAACCCTTGTTTTGATATATATTATTCTTGTTATAATAATTATACAGTTTTTCTATTTTATTCTATTTGTCCTTAAAGGACTGTGAGTAAATTAATATTTGTCATTCAAAGGACCGTGAATAATTTATTCTAACCTGGTTATTAATGGTTACATAATTTATGTAAATTAAGTTTTAATGTTTTGGTACTTGTAAATGAGTAATTTTAAGGGTTTTAACCCTGACATTTATTTCTATAGATGTATGCTGTTAGTAAAAGAAAGAGCACAACTTCTTTATAAACACATTTTGTATATGTTGATCATTAATGTGTTTCATTTCTGTGCTTAATATTTTTAGTTGGTTCTTTAATAGTTTTTAAAAGAACTAACTTATGTTTAACCTAGGTTACTACAGTATATAAAAATACAAATAGATTACGCTCAGAATATGAGCTAGGGTTTATCCTATTTAACTTTTGTAGAGTATTAATTTATGTAGTGTTGCTTTGTTAATTCGATTACTATCACACAGTTTTCTTCAGTTTGTTTTTAAGAATTATTAATTTTATAAACATCACTGTTTAATGTTAATAATATTATTATCTATATTAATAATATTATTCTCTATTAATAATGTATCCTCTTAAGTTTATGTTGGTATTTATATATATTAAATAAGACTGAGAGCAATCTATAGTAATTGTGTTTACTTAAATAAAATTATCTTTGTAAGCTTGCTGAAAGAAAATAAGAGCTTTCCTATTTGTTAATACTCTTTACAACTATACTGTATGTAAGTGTATAAGGACAGTTTCTTATTAATAATAACTTAAGCATAGGTTACCAGTGTCCTTTAATTATTAATACTAAGAAAAGAATACTGTAATATTTATCAAGTTTTTATTTAGAGTTCAGATAGTTGCAGGTAAACTAGTTAGCACTAATGGAAAAGAGATAAACTATCTGTATTATTTTTACATCTTTTCTTAACATAAACATTCATCTGGTAATACTAGTTCTTCTATTTCAGTATAAATGTAGAGTTTATAGAAGTAGATTTTGTGTAGAAGAATGAATTATATACCTAAACATACTACTGTCAATAAATAATATGATTCTCGTTCTTTTCTGATATTCTAAATACACAGTCTAGTTCTGATAACATCTCCACAAAACAGATTAATAATCTTTCTAGAAAACAACTATCTACTGAAAGAAAACATTTCAATACTCAGAAAAACATAAGTATTATATTCATTCATATTCCTATCATACTCCATTCATTTAAACATACTACCTGTGCTAGAGTACGATATGGATTACTCCGAATGGGGAAAAACATAGGTAGGATTTATCTTTCATCAAAGTATAGATTCATCCTTGAAACAACTAAGAGATTTCAACTTAACAATTTACAGCATAACATATAATCATTCATTATTTGTTCACACACAGATATAAACTATAACACAGAAACTAAAAGATGATGGAACCTGTTTTTAAAGCTGGATGACAACAGCAATGGGAGGCTGTTCCTCCCTACCAACTCCTGGAGAGTGCTCAAACAACAACTTCTCAAGACCACAGAGCCTATTCTAGTCTCCTTGGCTGGAACTAGGTGGAGCAAACAACAAAGTACTAGTCCTGAGACTCAATACCAACTCTGCATACTACAGTAAGATCTTTCAGCTACAAAGTTGTACTACATCACCTTACTGCAGTTTACCCCTCAAACACCTTCCTAAAAATTTTCCTTCCCAATGAATTCCTTGAAGTGCATTCACCTGAATGATTCTTCTCCTTGAATGAGCAGCCTCAGCTCTCTACATTGGGTACTTTTATTAATATTTCCTAGGTCTTTTTGGGTTAGTTGTCATTAATTGAACCACCTGCTCTGATCCCACTTTCTTGGGGGACCATGATCCCAAATGTAAGGAGGTTGTCACCTACAACATAGGAATTGTTTGAGGATGTTTCCACTTATATTTTTGCTCTCCACCTAGTTCCCTCCACCAACTTGACCAGTAACACTCTTTTTAATAGCTCTCCCAAGTTGTTGTCTCCACTTTTATTTATTTAAAATTAAATATTCAGAATTACATTCCACATCCTTGACTCTGCTGAGTCATCAGTTTCAACTTAGCATTAAATTTAACATAATGTCTTGGAATAGAATCAAAATAAGATAACATTATTTTACAAAATTGGGGCATGTGACATTTGCCATACCCAATTTAAGTCTATCTGTTGTTTGTCCTTCAGTCCAGCACTGTTATTGATGTGTGCATATCGTTTGTTGGCCTACGAACTGTCTTTGGGTGTGGAAATGGGGTCTGAGCTTGTTTGACAAACATAGTGTGTACATGAGCCTCACAGATAGAGCTAGAGGGCTAGATTTCTTCTTTACACCCCTTGAATAGCACCGGAAGGGAAGGCATAGCCCGAGGGATTGTGTAGCTGAGAATGGGATGCTTCCTTGTGTTGGGTGTGTGTGGATGTTTTAGAAGTCAAGCTAGTACTAGTTTAAATGTTGGGTGTGTGTGGATGGAATCTATTAATAATAAAAAATTAAATGATTTTTTTAATAGAATTTTATGTTGTTTTTCGATTGGAGAAGGCATGGATCATGTTTAAAATGTTTTTACCTTTTTAATTACTTTGATCAATAAATTTAATTTTACCAAAATCTTATTAAAAATATATATATTATTAATATTTTATTGCTAATGTCTTTAAATTTTCGAATATAATTTGATGGATATTTTTTTATTTTGAAATGAGTTGGATTATGCATAATTGATTTTACTATAGGATGAAATAATTACCATAAAAGGCAAAGCACATAGCATCGATACAAATTAGTAAGGGGAATAAAGACTGTGGTGGAAGAAACACTTCGATAAGTTCTTTACTTAAGGAGCAATTCAATCGACGGCTACCAAAAGCAACTTATATTGTATACTTGTGAATGCCTTATAATTTAGTACACCGTCCTGGCTTTACCTCGTAGGGCGGTGCTTCTTGATCTCGATCAACAAGAACTGAGGGATCTGTCTATCAATTTGGAATTAACTATGGCTATCGATCTCTAACTAGAAGGTATGTTTCTTTGGATTCCTATTATCCCTACTCCTCTCTTTCTTCCCATCTCTTTCGCTTATGGCTTTGGATAAAGCTATGTAACTGTATAAAACTTTGGATTTTGGATAAAGGTAAACTACTTATGGGTCAATGTGTCTTATTAAAAGTATTAATTTTTTTTATTATTATTGTTCAAATTTTACATATGTCTAAATTATTAAATTTTTTATAATATAATGAATTTTTTTTTATAGTATGAATTGTATATAAATCATACTTAAAATAAAATTTTACTATAATTTTAAATTGATATAGAAATTTTAAAGATAAAGAAAAATAATACTTAGTATATGCAAAACTGCATAAAATATTCGATGAAAATTAATATGTCCAAAATATATTTAAGGTAAACACATAGAGATCAAGTATCTAGTGTTTATTTTAAGCATAGGCTGATTTCAAATACAATATTTTATTTTTAAGTTGATAGGTGATAACATTTATCGGTATTATTCTTTCACTTTACTGTAGTGGATTTGTATTAAGTTTTTATTGCAACTAGTTTTTAATGCCTCATGTCAGCTTGAAGGGAGGGGATGCAAACCTTCCATAGCCAAGAATTAGCAGGTGTAGAGACCATATGCTCCTATAATTGTGAGTTTTCAACTTCGACCTCCATTGGGTTAAACTCAATGCAATATTCAAAAAACCTTGAAATCAACCAGATCTAATGGATTTTCTCCACTTTTGATTTGAGATTCGATCTATCTCCCTAGTGAGGGTAATATTCATGAATATATGGATATTTTTTTATCTTACAACAATTGAAATACTGATTAAAGAGAAAACAGTAATGGGGTCTAAACCTCGAGGGGATTGTCAACAACATCTATCTATCGAAGTTGAACACCTACCACAAGTTAAATGGTTGTTCTAGTAATACAATATATATTAGCTCTTTAAGACCTGGAAAAATCCACACACAATCACATTATGGAATACAAACTTATTTACGAGGAACCAAAGGAATGTATGGAGCGTATTAAATTTTAACAACATTTGAAATTGTAATAATATTTAAGTTTGTGCAACCTATACGAGTTGAAGAAATACATAAGCATGCATACATGGTAAAATTGTAGCTTTGATATTGTGAATTAGAAGTGATTTTGTTGCGAATGGATTGAGCTTAATCATGAGCTTAATGTAATGTTGTTTGGGGGATTAGGGGGTTAAGGGGGGAGGGTGTTTTAAATTTAAAAAAATAATAATGTAATGTTGTGGGGGGTTTAGTGAGTTAGGAGTTTAATTTTTTTAATTTTATTTTTAATTATTATATCTAATCCTTCATCTCTAGAAAATATAGATTATGATGGGATGTCAGAATCCATGGATGAATTTGAATAATTTTACATCAAACATTTTAGATGTTTTACTATTATTATGATGTTTGTAATTGAAAATCTAAAATAGTTTTTGAATATCTTTATGAATCATTTGTTATTGTATGGTGTAATATATGATTTTCTTATGAATCACATCATAATTTCTTTGATTTTATATGGTTAGAGTGCTGAAATTATTTATCAAATATTTTCTTTTGTTTAATATGCAAGTTTCAAAAAATTTGTAATTTATCTCTTGAAGAAAAAAATATTTTTCCAATTTAGGGGTTGATTTTAAATTTTTTGGAAAAAACAGTATGAGATGTTTAGGCCAGGGCTCTATTTCTTACCTCGAAAAAAAAACGTGTATATTGGTATCAACACTTTTTTATTTGGAGGGTGATTTTGGTGTTTTTATGCAAAAATCATTGTTTTTATGGCTAGAGTTCTCGTTCTTAGTATAAAGTTCTTGTCTCATAGATAAATCTTCCATCAAAATAAACTTTTCTTTTTCCCACTATTTTCTTTCATCAACAAACTTCAAAAGTTTGTCTTTGTAGTCACTCAATTCATCAGTCAATATCTATTTTTCTTTCTCTAACTCAATCAATTCATAAGCTTGAGTAATTTGTGTAACATGGATAAACCTCTCCATAGTTTTCATCATTATATAAAACTTAGCATCACTTGAAGAAGAGTAAGTGGAAGGTTGATTTCCTTCCCTAGTTTTCCTCCTATCTACCTCCACTCTCTGTTTCAATTTTCCAGAATCCATCAACTTAGCTTCTAGCTCTAGAGCATCTTTAAACATGGAAGGAAGATTCAAAGATTTCCTCTCTCTCAGTAATAGGGAAAAATTACTCTCAAATGTATCTGCATAATGTAATTTAGTATCTCATACAAGGGGTTTAATATTTGTTGGTATTAAGTTATAAACCCTCATAAATATGGTAGAGAATTCATGTACTGACTCAAAATTTCCCTTCTCTAAATTATTATACTGAGACAGAACCTGTAAAGAACTCTTTTTGTCTTCCTACCTATCCAAATACAGATTTTGAAATGCTTCAAAGGTAGCTACAAAACTTGTAGGCATGTCCTTAAACCACATCTTAGCTTCCCCAAATAAATTGTGCAATAATCTCATTTTGGCATCATCATAATCAACTTCTTCCATACCAATAAAATCATCAAATTTATCCATGTTTTGCCTAGATGTGGAGTTTCCCTCCCCATCAACAAGTGAAATTATATGTGTATAATTATGTGGTAAGTCATGTAACACAATAGGTAAGTCCAATGGAGCAAATCTAGTAGCCATAGGTCTAGGAGGGTTGGGAACAATAAGAGGGTTTTGGATAATGAAAGGAGTATGAGAATGGAAAGTTCGGATTAGAGGGTTTCCTTTTTCTGTCTTTATAGTATTTTGGATATTTTTCCAAAGGGAATCTGACAAGTAATAATGAAGTCTGTTTGGATTAATTTCAATATGTTTCAAATCTAACTCAGACTTGGATCTTAAAAAAAGACTTTCAAAATTTCTTTCCAACTTGAAAGCTTGAAATATAAGAAATTATTCTTTATTTTGAGAAGATGACCTTACAACTTCAGAAGTACCTACTTGTTATTTAGCACATCTTCTCCTAATTAAACTTTATGGGTTTTCTACTATATATACAATTTTAGAATCAAGGTTACCTCTTGTATGCACTCTCATGAAATCTAGGATGTCGGCTTTTGAATACCTTCTTGAAAATCAATGTAGAGTCGCCAGGGGAAAAACACAACATACCTCAAATTAAAGAACTTTTGTTTTCCCACAGAAATCATGTCTCCTTGAATAACTTTGTCATTCTTCCCAGGGAATATTTGAACTCTCGTTCCCCACCAATGATGCCAAGATGTTAGCACCCATAATTTACCCTCGGTTGTGAAATTTTTAGATAGTCTCAAGGTAACCACAAAACCCATATTTAGGAAGAAATATGGCTTCCTTCTTTCCAAAGAGGGATTTCTCAATAATAAACTCACATGCCAGAAATATTTGAAAATAAATAAAATTTAATAATGATTGTAGCTGAAACTGGTTCTCATTGGGCATGGAGTCATATACGATAGAAAATAATGATAGTGTTGTTACAATGGAATTTTAGGTAGAGGAAGGGGAGCTACCTCTTCACAGTAAAAAATATCATTGTCTGGTGATAAAGAGGAAGTTAGAAACAACCCATTAATATGGGCATCTAACAAGGATGAATCTAATACTAACTTTAGGAGAACAATTTTGTGAATATTTGAAAGAAAAGGTTTAGAGCATATGCGTATGAATTATAACCCAATATAGACTCATTCAATTATGAAAAATATGACAGAATGAGAAGATTAACAAGAGACACATTCACATAAATAACAGTAAAGTACAGGATGCAAAGTAAATAGCACAATAATATCTGTAAAATGCATGCTTGACTTTGAAATTTTATTGATATTTAGAACTCTCTTATAATACCCAATTTTTATCACGGGTTACAACCCTAGTTAAATTACAAAATTCTAATTAAATACAAAAGGTCTCTTCAGCTGATAACTACTTCTATGCTAAAAATAGGCAAAATAACTTCCTTATTACATTTGTCATTCTAACTCCTAACCAACTAACTGCTTCAGAAATTTATTACAAAACTTAAATAAACTAGGATTCAACAATTCTCAAGATTCCTTCATTGGTGTGAATTGTATTTTGCTTTCCCATATTTATCCATTGAATTCCACTAATCAACACTTGTAGCTCCAGACAAGCCATTTCTTTAGCTAGTACTCGTAACTTTGCATGGTCCATGAATGAAATTGTTGGAAACTAAGCACAAATAGCTCTGAAAGTGTCAATTATCTCAAAGTCCATTAGTATTTTTTTAATTACTGTTTTCCCTAATAAGGGTTGATACATTCCTTCAAATTTTCTATCATCCAACCTGCAACTGACCAACTGAGCATGATATTCAACTTGAGATAGAAGTTTACCATTTTCCTCCCAGAAGGAAGGTAAACCCTTTTCAAACAATGGTGTAAATGATCCTATAAACATCTTAACTTGATGTTGCATGATGTCAATTTTGGCCTGCATAGTGTTTGGATGTTGACATTTTCCAACTACCTTCCTTTCCTAAGTAATCACTGAGATTTTGTCCTTTATATTTATTGTTTTTGAATAGTATTTTGATAAATATTTTACAAAATTAACTATATTATTGGTTGTATCTATGAGTTTCTTATTCAAAGCATCCTTAACTGTTGTAAAGCTCTTCTTAGATCCATATATAACTATTTCCTTATACATAATGTAGTTGAAGTAAGCCCTATATTTTACAGCCTTAGGAATAATCATGCCCTATATTAAATGTATTTCTTCCTACAGTGGCAATTCCTAAGTCAATTTATCATTTTTATCGAGGAGGTCTTTGCATTTATTTTCCAAAACTTTCCTTTCTTCCTCCTTCTTCAAAGTTACATCTTCTATATTTTTGTTTTGGTTTCTAAGACCAGCAATTTCCAAATCTTTCAAACTCATGTGGGACATGGCTTGCATAATATATTCTTCATTTTTCTGTGCAACGGGTTGAAATACATGTACCTCAAGCTCTTTCTTTTCATTTTCTATCTCTTTATCCAAAATAGATTGTTTTTCTTTTAAAACTTTTACATCTTCCATTGAAATAAACTTTTCATTTTCCCACTTTTTATTCCAACAACAAACTTCAAAAGTCTGGATTTGCAATCACTCAAATCATCAGTTAGTATGTCTTTTTCTTTCTCTAACTCAGTTAATTCAAAGGATTGAATAATTTGTGTAGAAGGGATCTTTAATTTCTTCTGTAGAAACTAAATTATATTTTGCTTCTCAACCAAGATCTTTTGAGTAGATTCTCCCTTGTTTCTTCATTTTCTATTGCTAACAAATCTCCTTGGAGCTTCTTAATTTGTTGTTGGTGGGCCTTATTTTCCACCTTTTCCTGCCTTAATTAATTTTCTATTTTTTTTGGGTGGAATATAGCCTAGACACCTTTAGAGTAGCCTTTAATAAATCACTATAGATTATTTCTCCATTCGGTTTGTGCAAGTGAATCGTATCAGGGACTCGAATATTCTCTAAATTCAATCTCATTTCTGCTACCCTATTTTTAGTAGCCACTGCTAAGTTTAAAGTTATATGGGAATGAACCTTAGCAATCACTAAATAAACATCTTAACTAGACATATTACTGACATCAACATATAACTTTAGAGACTCATCTAAGGATGTCTCCCTATTACCTTTGTATTTATCATACAATTCAGCCCTAGTTTTGAATTTATCAGTAGATCCTTCAGGAGTCTCTAAGAATACATATTCTTTCATTTCAAAGGTTGGTCCTTTGACCTGCATTTTATTTTTCTTTCTTTCATTATTATTCACTTCTACCAAATCCCCTTTAGTATCCAACTTTTTCCTCTTTTACGTTTATGAACTTCCTTATTGCTATGTTTCCATTGGACTTGAGAAAGTCCTTTTATTAGTCATCTCGAAATGGCTTGCAACAGGGATAATCACCTCTGTTGTTGCAATCACAACCAATTGATCCTGATGTATGACATTTAAATTATGTACCAGTGATAAAGGATCTTGATGCATAACTGCTTCATCTTGCATTAGTGAGGGATAATCCGATCAATTTGCTTTCTCAACTAAAGCCTCAACCTCCTGGTATTCAAAAGGATTATTCTTATTTACTTGTATTCTTATTGAAATTTTATGATGTAGATCATAGTTTACTGCATTAGTTGTTTTCAAATCCATTTCTTTAAGCACACTTTCCACCACAGGAAGTGCAACTTCCCTCTTTACGATAAAAGGTCCAATCACCCAATGAAATTTTATGTCTGAGGCCTTTCTAAAGCTGATAAAATGTTCATTCTCAAATATCAGTTTCTATCTTATCATATCCAAGGAAACAATTCTAGGAGTGAGGAAAGCTAGTAGAATATATGGCTCGTGAGTAAAACCATATACTCTAATAATTGTATCCTCCTGCAATAAGAACCAATATCTTGTTTTTCTATCTGGGGAAAAATACAAGGATCCTTTCATTATTGGTAGTACCATGGGTAATTTATATTGGAAAAATACCTTGTAGAGATATTACATTAATAAATTCATATATTTGAAGAAATTAATGTTGATTTCAGACCATCTTTTCCAACTGTAAATTCTCCTCATTAAAAAATAGGAACATTCTGACTAAATCGAATTGAAATATGAAGTGTTTAGTAAATTAGTGATGTGGAAATTCACTAGCGGAGAGTGAATACTTTCAGGAAGGAATTCATCAAATTCAAGGCATAATGAGTGGGAATATTGTGACTCAGACTGATTTTTTTTTTTATTTCGAATAAAAGGCTCATAAACAACTCAATAATGTACCTATAAGTACCAATACCTAAAAACTGACTCATCAATGAAACAATCAACTTAGTTTCCACATTGAATAGGTTAACATCTAAAGGAAATGACTGTTTTTGAAGAGACACATCTGACCTGAAACAACTGCTGAAAAGTGCTACTTATGTTCATTGCTTACTTCTCGAAAGGACTGAATTAGGTATTCTTCATTAAATTATTCTCAGTTTAGGGTAAATGAAGAAGGGACCATAGGTGAATCCCAGAAAACTAAGGCATCAACAGGACACATTTTTTTCTTGTTTTGGTTGAATCCATGACCATTTTTTCTGAGGAGAAATAGTTAGATGCACACCACTGAACAAAATCCAAAAAATTCAAGGTTTTTTTCTGGAAAAAAAAAAGTAAAAATGGGACTTGAAAACACCATGTAAATATATACCTTGGTCCTTAAATCTTTTTATCTTAGTTTTCAACTGATTAACAGGGATACAAGATAGGAGAGTATAAAAAATTCTGCCATCTCTGTCTTCAAATACTTGCTCATGTTTTTTTAAATGAAATGACTTGGCTTCTATTTCTCCTCCACCATCCATACTTAAATACTATTTGGTGGGTAAATTGTGGCATAGGTGGTAAACCGATGGGTGTATATGTATCTATACGAACTAGATTTTACCATGTTGAATAATGTTTTCTTCTCCCAATGTGCAAAAAGAAAAATAACTTTCAACCATGTGCCTTTAACTTTTATATTATTTTTCATAGTGGAATTATCTTCTATCTTTCATGTAAATCTCAATGGAAAATACTTCCTGGTCTGTATTGTTAATGTTCTTCTACTCTGAACCATAGATCTTGATCAGCGGTTAACCCCCTTTATTCCCTAGTTTTCTTCCCAACTTATCACTTATCATCCTCGCGATTTCCCATAGAGGATCTTCTTACCACCATATATCTATCTCATATTCATTATTCACCGTTGATTTCACCTCCTATGTGATCTTCATCTTTACCTTTCCACCCTTCACATGAATTATTAAACAGTGTGCAGTTTCTATCAGGGGTTTAACTGACAGTCGTTGATGTTATCTACCTCAAATGTCAATCATTGATTTATTTCTTCCTTTAACCATTATGCTGATCTCCCTTCTGACTTTATCTGTACATATTCTGACAATGGAATCTCCTTAGACTATGGCTGTCTTCACCTTTAAATATACACCTTTGATCAAAGTGGGCCCTTTAATACATTTTGATAATACTATAATTTTATTCTTCAACGCAACTTTCATCAGTGGAATCATCTCCTGCCATTAATTTTTCCAATTATAAATCCTCGCCGTTGATTAATGATGGGTTTTAACAATTCCAATGATCCTCAACTTGATTTTATTCATGTATCTTCCCCCAGCAGAATCCTCCTGCATTGTATGTGCTTTCCTATATAATTCACACCCATGGATATGTGTGGGCCATTAAAGTTTCTACTGATTGGAATTTTTTTTATTCACACAAGTATCACCAGCAAATTTAACCCTGGCCGTACATTTCCTTTATATATTTCCGTGGTCGCATATATAGATCATGTTTTAAACTGTATCTTCCAGGTTTTGGTTTAAAGCTGCATCTTGCATCTTCTAAGACCAATAATTTCCAAATCTTTCAAAATCACCCGGGACATGGCTTGCACAATAGATTCTTCATTTGTCTATGAAATGGGTTGAATTACATGTACCTCAATCTCTTTCTTTTTATTTTCTATCTCTTTCTCCAAAACAAATGGTTTTTCTTTTAAAACTATTAAATCTTGCATCAAAATAAGCTTTTCTTTTTCCCACTCTTTTCTTTCATCAACAAACTTCAAAATTTTGGATTTACAGTCACTCAATTCATCAGTCAGTATCTCTTTTTATTTCTCTAACTCCGTTAATTCAAAGGCTTGAATAAGTTGTGCAACATGGATCTTTAATTTCTTCTTTAGTGACTAAATTGTGTTTTCCTTCTCATCCAATTTATTTTGAGTAGCTTCTACCTTATTTGATTCACTGTCTATTGATAACAAATCTCCTTGGAGCTTCTTAATTTGTTGTTGGTGGGCCTTATTTTCCACATTTTCCTGCCTTAATTGATTTTCTATTTTTGTTTCATTGGACTGCAGCCTGGGAACCTTTAGATTATCTTTCATCAAATCACTATAGATTTTTTCTCTAGTCTATTTGTACAAGTGAATCATATATGGGACTAGAATATTCTCTAAATTCAATCTCATTTTTCCTACCTTGTTTTTAGTAGCCACTGCTAAGTTTAAATTATTACGGGCATGGTCCTTACTAGTCACTAAAGAAACATATTTACTAGAGGTCTTCCTAACATCAGTATATAAATTTAGAGACTCATCTAAGGATGTCTCCCTATTATCTTTGTATGTATCATACAATTCAGCCCTAGTTTTGAATTTGTCAATAGATCCTTCAAGAGTCTCTCAGAACGAATATTGTTTCACTTCAAATGCTCATCCTTTGACCTTCATTTAATTTTTCTTTCCTTAAGTCTTATTCACTTCTACCAAATCCCCTTTAGTCTTAGTCTTTTTCCTTATTTATGTTTCTGAAATTTCTTCTTGCTATGTTTCCATTGCATTCGAGAAATCCCTTTTATTAGTCATCTCTGAATGAATTGCAATGAGGGTAATCACCTCTATTGTGGCAATCACAACCAATTGATCATGCTACATGACACTTACATCCAATACTAGTGATAGAGGATCTTGCTGCATAACCTCTTCATCCTACATTAGTGAGGGATAATTCGACCCATTTTGTTTCTCAGCTAAATCCTAAACCTCTCGGTGTTCAAAAGGATTATTCTTATTTACCTTTATTCTTATTGATATGATATGATTTGGATCATATTTCACTACATTAGCTATTTTAAAATCCATTTCTTTAAGAAAACTTTCCACCACAGGAACTGAAGCTTTCCTCTTTATGATAAAGGGTCCACTAACCCATGGAAATTCTATCTCTGAATCCTTTCTAAAGCGTATGAAATGTTCATTATCAACTATCAGTTTCTATCTTACCCACTCCAAGAAAAAAATTATAGGAGTGAGGAAAGCTGGTAGAATATATGGCTCATGATTAAAACCATTTACTCTAATAATTGTATGCTCCTCTAGCAAGAACCAATCTCCTATATTTTTGTCTAGGGAAAACTGCAAGGCTTCTTTCATTATTGGTAGTACCCTAGGTAATTTATCTTGGAAAAATACCTTGTAGACTTATTCCATTAATAAATTCATGTATTTGAAGAAATTACTGTTGATTTCATCTATAAGGACCATCTTTGGAAATTGTAAATTCTGCTCATTAGAAAACAAGAACATTCTAACCAAATAAGACCGAAATCTAAAGTGTTCAGTGCTATGGAAATTAACTAACTAAGACTGAATACTGTAAGCTAGGAATTCATCAAATTTAAGGAATAATGACTAGGAAGACTATGACTCAAACTGACTTGTGTTGATTCTAAATGAAAGGCTCATCAGCAACTCAGTAATGTACCTATCAGTATCAAGACCTAAAAACTAACTCATCAATGCAACAATCAACTTATTTTACTCATTAAATAGGTTAACATATAATGGAAAGGAATGGTTCTGAAGAGACACATCTGACCTGAAACAACTGGTGAAAAGGGATTCTTATTTTCAAGGGTTGCTTCTCGAAAGGACTTAATTAGGTATTCGTCTTTAAATTCTGCTTGATTTACTGTAAATGAAGAAGGGAATGTAATTGAATCCTGGACACCTAAGGCATTAACAAGACACAAAATTTTAGTTTTGTATGAATCCATGACCACTCTTTCAGAGGAGGAATAGTTAGATGCACACCACTCAACAAAATCTAGAAAAGTAAAGGTTTGTTCTATAGAGAAAAAAAAGGAAAAATGGGACTTGAAAACACCATGTAAATCTTTACGCTGGTCCTGAAATTATTTTATCTTAGTTTTCAACTTATTAACAGGACAAAATACAAGAGAGTATAAAAAAATTTAGCATCTTTGTCTTCAAATACTTCCTCAATTTTCTGAAATTCTAACGCCTCAGCTTCTATTTCTCCTCCACCATCCATACTTAACTACTATTTTGTGGGTAAAACGTGTCCTACATAGTAAACTATTAGGTGGATATGTATATGTATGAACCTGGATTTTCCCATACTCAATAGTTATTTCTTCTCCTAAAGCACAAAGAGCAAAATAACTTTCAACCATATTCCTTTACCTTTTATAGTATTTTTCATGGTGGAATTCTATGCTATCTTTCATCTAAATCTCACTGGAAAATCCTTCTTGGTCTGTAGATTTAATATTATTTTAATCTGAACCATTGATATTGATCAGTGATTAACCCTCTTTCTTCCTTATTTTGCTTCCCAACTTGTCACCTATCCTCCTCGCAATTTCCCATAGTGGATCTTCTTACTGCTGTATATTTATACCATATTCATTATTCACCATTGATTTCACCTCATATGTGATCTTCATCTTTACCTTTCTATCCTTCACATGAAGTATTAAACAGTGTGTAGTTTCTATCAACAGGTTAACTTACAGTCGTTGATGTTATCTACCTCAAATATTAATTGCTGATTGATTTATTCCTTTAACCATTACGTTGATATGCCTTCTAACTTTATACATGCATGTCCTGACAATGGAATCTCCTTAGACCGTGGATCTCTTCACCTTTAAATATATGTCTTTTATCAAAGTAGGCCCTTTAATACATTACATTGATCCTATATTTTTATTCTTTAGCGCACCTTTCATTAGAGGAATCATCTTCTACTGTTGATCTTGTCAATCATCAATCCTCACCATCGATTAATGTTTTGTTTTAACAATTCTGATGATTCCCATCTTAAGTTTCTTCATGCATCTTCCCCCATTGGAATTCCTCAGCGCTGTAGATCCTTTTCCTCTTTAAATCACCACTGTAAATCTGTGTAGGCCGTAAAATTTCCCACTCATTGGAAAAAAAATTTCTCTAAGCAAGTCTCCCCGGCGGATTTATCCATAGTCGTATATTTCCTTTAGATCATTTTCATGGTCATAGATCTAGGCCATAGTTTAAACTCCTCTGTTGATCATCAAATTTACTTTTACCTTGCATCCCTTGGAGGTGTACTAAATACCAACAATTTATTTCTCTGCTTGAAGATCTGAACCGCCTAGGTATTTCAGTCTATACCAAGGGTGTTGATTTTCATAACATTTTTCCAAATTTTATCCCATGGTTTCCTAGGAAACATAAGCCTCAACTTTAGATTTACCTCATGTAATCATTCCTTTAAAACACCCTTTAATCATATCATCGGAATTTTCCGTATCATTTATTTATTTCTCCTTAGTCCTACCCCATCCAACTACTAACCAAAAATGGTGCTAATAGTTGGCTCCAACTGGGGATGTTATCCTCCCTGTGAGGTAGCAAATAACCAGTAGACTAGTTCCAATTTGTTTTCTATACAAAACCTTTAAAAAAAATTTACAACTCAAACTCTTTTTTCCTTTTTTCTATATGTAATATAAAAGAAAATGGAAAATTTGCAAGATCTTAGCGCCTTCTCTATGTGCTTCAAGTCCTTCAATTTTTCATTTGTACTGATGTGTCAATTACATAAATATGTACAACTAATATACAAAATCACCTTCTACCTCATGAGAAGTAATGTTTTAGAAATATTCCATTTACAACGCCCCCTTTTAGCTGAACACCATCTTGATGTTGCAGAATGAATGAATTGTCTCCTCTAAAAGAAACAATGATGTATGCCCTTTCCACATATGATCAAATTTTCCATGTTTTTCTTCTTTAGGAGCATCCCATTTTAAGACTAGATCATCAACCTGGGACTATTCTTCTTTAAATTTCCTGTCAAAAGTCTTCTTCATTTTCTCTTGATGTACCTGCACTTTATCATAATCTTTCTCCCTTACCTCATTCAATTCAATAATCTAATTGATTCTTCTATGCATGTCATTTGGCTCTTCCTCTTTTTCCTGCACCAACTTCATGATAGGAAGACCTAAATAAACTAGAAATACCACCTCTTCTCCATAGACCAACTGAAAAGGTGACATACCAATTTCTCTTTTAGTTCTTATTATGTCTTCCCACAAAGCATACTTCAATTTTGTATGACGGGATCTCTTGTTTTATTCCAACAACTTCTTGATTATTCTCACTGAAATTTTGTTAGAATATTTTGCAAGGCCATTCCCATGAGGATAATAAGCAGTATCATGATTCAGAAGGTTATGATACTTATGACAAAAGCTTATCATCTTTTTTGACTTGAAATATGGTGCTTTATCATTCACAATTCTTCTAGGACATCCAAACCTTGATATAATATTATTCTCCAGAAAATACATGATAACAACATCAATAGCTGTCCTAGTAGGTATACTTTCAATCCACTTAGTAAAGTAATCAGTTGCAGTCAAGATCCATCTATGCTAACGAGATGAATTTTGGTTAATTTCTCCAATGAAATCAAACCCACACTATTGAAGCTTTGAGTGAAATAGGATTAAGTGGAAAAGGTAGTAGATTTCTTTTTCCATCAAATATTTCAAATTTATGACAGGTTGTGATCTCTTTATGTACATCTGAAAACAATGTGGTCCAATGGAAACCATCTCTTAAAATTTTGTTTGCAGTTACTTTCCAGGAATGATGCCCTCCATAGACTCCCTGATGAAACTCTTCCATAGTTTGTTGGGCTTCATTTTCCAATAAAACATTGAGAAAGATACCTCATGGATCTTTCCAATATAGATATTGATTCATGATACAAAACTTTATTTCCTTCAACTTCACTGATCTAGCTCTGGTTTTGATTAATGTTGAAGGTTCCTATAAACTCTGTAGAACAAAGACAATATTGGTGTACCAAGGAGATAAAGTGAAATATGTAATCACTTGAAATCATGATTCCAAATCATTTGAATGATTAGATAAAAAATTAACTCTAAGGATTCACAATTTGAATTGGCCATCAGCTTTTCTAGTCCCCGTCCTTTCACCAATTTTGTATCCCTGATCTCCAAATCATACTCTAATAGAACTGTTGTCCATTTTGCTCTATTTCCTTCTAGATCACGTTGAGTAAGAACATTATTTACTACATTGTCGGGTACATATGCTATAATGTGGGAATGTAAAATATAAACTATGAAATATTTCAAAGACTTTGCTAATGCATAATCTTGTTTCTCCATGATGTCATATTTTAACTCCCCATCTCTGAGCACCTTTTCTAAAGAAAGAAATGGGTTGTTCATCATTTTGTTGATTCTTTAGCAGTAAGATTCCATCTATTGTATGTTCAGAAGCATATGAGAAAATCTGAAAATCTTTAGAAAAACTAGGACTCACTAAAATAGGGGCCTCTGCAATTTCCTTTTTGATATAATTAAAAGATTGTTTGGCATCTACAATCCATTTGATTTCACTGTACTTTTCAACATCTGTGTACCATTCCTCGATATCCCTACAAAACTAGGGATAAACCTTCTTAATAAATTTAACTGACCAATAAATGATTGAATCTCATTCTTATTCCTTGGTTCCTCTACCTTCAGAATAGCATTCACTGTGTCTGGTTCAATCCCAATCCCATCCTTCGATATAATATGACCCAATAATTTTTCCTATTTCATAGGAAAATTAGAGTTTCTAAGGTGAATATAAATACCATACCTCATGCACTTTAAAAATAACTTTTCCATATGTTTTATATGATCCTTATCACACTTGGAATCAACTCCAATGTCATCCATATAAATTACAACAAAATTATCCTTCTCCTCAGCAAAAGATATGTCTATTGCTCTCTAGAAAGTAGCTCCTGCATTCATTAATCAAAAATAGATTTTGGAATACATGAAAGTCCCCCATGGTGTGGTAAAATTTTTATTTTCCTGGTCTTCAGGAAGAACCTTTATCTGGTTGTATCCATAAAATCCATCCATTGTAGAAAATTTTTCAACTCCAACAACCTTTTGCAGAATGTGATCCATTTTGGGAAAAGGATAATTATCTTTCAATGACACTCTATTCAAGTTTCTAAAATCCACACATATTCTAATTTTTTTATTCTTCTTCTTGACAGGTACTAAGTTAGCTACCCACTTTGAAAATATGAGAGTTACAATTATTTTTTGCATTGAATAATTTCTTGGCTTCTTTTTAAAATAAACGCAAGAGCATTTGTTTTATTCTTCTTAATTTATGTTTCAAAGGTTTCTCTCCACTTCTGATAGACCCTAGCATGTTGTATGATGGAGGTATCATGTTCTTTCAAATTCTCATAACTCCAAGAAAAAAACATCAGTGTAGTTTTTCATCAAGTTAATATATTTCTTCTTTTCTTTAGGAGGCAATTTTTTTGACATCTTTACTATCTTAGGTGAATATTCCGTCCCAATATTCTAATCTTCAATATCATTTTCATTGGGCTGAACCATTGGGTCTTTAGCCACATCATTTTGGTCATATAATTTCTCTAGAGGAATAAGACCTTTTGGAATGTAATTACTTTTTAGTTTTATTATATATTTTCCTATAATCACGTTCTTCAATTTTTTCTGCTCAGCTTCTTCATCTGCAAACTGTACATTTTCTTAGAAATTGTCTGAATTTTGGTTCTCTGTGTGAATAGGTTATTGAAAAATTCATCTGACAGATCCAAAAATCTATTTATATATAGATGATCTTCAAATACTTGCCAATATTTGGATTTTTCAGGGATGTATGGTCTATTTAGAATCTCTATTTTATATTTTTTCTTAGAATAGATGGGAGCTCTGAAATTTCTAGTAGTAGTAGCCAGAGAATTAACTACTTGGTTTTGCATCCTATGAATTACTCTAATTTTGTGTTATGTAAAGAAATCTCCTAGCATATCCCACACTTCATTTATGTAAGCTCTCAGTTGGCAATGCTTTGTCTGGTAATTATCATTCACCTGGTTTGCTACTAGCTCAGATTCTCCAAAAACATCTATTTTTTTTTACTTAAAGCAATCAATCCTAACAACAAAGCCTCATACTCTGCTACATTATCGGTACACTCAACTATGAATTTATAAGAATATATTTTGAAATCCCTATTTGTAGAAATTATCCAAATACCAGCACCAACTCCTTCCTTACTAACAGACTTGTTAGCACATGTGCTGAATTTTGAAGACTTCTACACAAGGCATATGCACTAATTTCTCCTTCAAAGGTCTAGACTAGTGAAAAATGAGGGGAAGGGTCAACAAATTTTTATGTGTTATGGCCTAGAGGTATGCAGAAAGGGGTTTGAAGTTTCTTGGGAGATTTATTCCTAAGCCTGAATGTCAAAACAGTAAAAATTCCTCAGGAGCGACCTTGGAAATGATCCTGATATGAAAAATCCAATCAAGGATATGTCTTTCCAAGAATGGATGGTAGAGAGCCAACACGAAAAATAAATCAAAGGGCCAAAAATCATTTCTGCCAAAGGAAAATCGAGAGCATAAGTGCGGAAGAGGGAAAAATTTGGTTATGAAAGTCGAATCCCTACTTTCTGCTTTCGCGATTCGGTATGCGATGGCCCAGGACTCTTTCACCCTAGATTAATAGTCCGAGAAAAGGTTGAGAGAGAAAAAGACAGTCTCAGTCATAAAATTTTCAAAATCCCAATTTCTACCTTCCGTGATTCACTAGATCAATAGTCGAAAGCGTTTTCGCCCACGATCAACGACTCGAAAAGGAGCAATAGGGAGGATATCGGAAAGCAAAAACACCAAATGGTTTTGTCATGAAAATTTGAATTCTTGCTTTCCGTGATTCGCAAGATCTATGGTTCATAGATATCCCGCACAGATCAATGGTGCAGAAAGGTGCAGAAGGGCAGAGATTGGAAATCAAAAAATGAAATAATTTTCCTGAGAAATTTTGAACTTCTGCTTTTCATGATACACAATATCGAAGGTTGGGAGAACTTCCACTAAATATCAACGGTATGGAAACAAAATAGTGGAAGGGAAAATGTGGAGACAGAAGAAGAAAGGTTCGATGAAGAAAATTTGAATATCCGCATTCTATTTTTTGCTAAATGTGGAAGTGGAAGGATAGAAGCAGAAAGGCAGAAAGGAATGTTGAGAACCCTTTTTCCTTTTTCCGTGAATCCCACATCGACAACCCATAATGAATATGGCAGAAATCAATGGTGGAGATTGATTTCTCCAGGATAACTTGCAAAATGAAAGTCGGAGGGCGCCTACATGATGGAAAATGTGTGTAAATGATGTGTCCTCTTACTATTGGATATCACACCAAAAAATCAGAGATGGAAAGGCCCATTTTTGGAGCACGATGGGGTGTTTTTCAAGGGATGAGATCTAAGGATGATAAAGATATACGGTCCAAAATAATTTCACAGGTGAAGATGCAAACATGAAGGAAACCATTGCAAAACACTAAAAGAGGTTCTGAGCCATCATTTTCATCCAGGAGGCGTGGTTTATAGGAGTTTAAATTATCCATTTTTGTCTAGCATGTGCGTCCTAGCATGCTTTCCTATTTTCTTAAAAATCATGGTGAATCTACCAGATTAGAGGTTGTTGGTATTTTATGATCATTCAGATTTCATCCCCATTTTTGTAACTGATTTTAGGGATTTTTTTCGAGGTTGGTCTCGGGATCCTAGGAATCTATAAATATACCCTCAAAAGAGGAAGAAAAGGTTGAAAAACTTTCATTTAGTGGCCTCACACTCTTGGTTTTCATATCTTTGTAAGCTTTCTTGGAAGTTTTAATGCAAAACATTCTTTTGTTTTTCTGAGATTAATCACGGTGTTCTACATTCAGTTTGTGTTTCCTGTTTGCTTCATTTTCATTAGTGTGATTTCTTGCTAATGCTCTCTAGATTGTATATGAGGAATTTGTTTCATTAAGAACTCCTTGTATTAGATATCGCATTTGTAATGTGTCTGTGATGACTTTTTTGGAATTTATCCTTGTTAGATGCTCCATTTTTTTCATTCCCCTTATTTGTTTCTTTTTCTAAAGGTGGTGCAGGAGATTCATCCACAGATAGGTGGCTATTGCTTCACTGGGATTTCTCCTATTTCTCCTACCACCCTTTAAATATATTTGAATGAATGTGACACCTACTTTTCCTCAGAATACAAAGAAAAATCCCCAGTCATTTTCACTGTAATATCCTTGATTGATTCAAGTTGTGACTCCATTTCCCAATGGTTCTTCTTATCTATCTATTTCACAATTTTTTAAACTACAAATACCATGTTCCGCTAAAAAATATAGCCCTTTGAATGCTTTCTTAAAGAGAAATGTATATGTGAATATTTTGTGACGAGAGAGATCCCTCTCTAACTGTATTGGCTAGAATACAGTCTAAATATTGGTTTTAAATGGTTACCCCTGTGACTTCCTACTAAAACCATAGGAAAATTACAGGGTGATAACATCTTGGTGTTGTTCCAG
Organism: Pseudotsuga menziesii; assembly: GCA_001517045.1. Taxonomy (NCBI): domain Eukaryota; kingdom Viridiplantae; phylum Streptophyta; class Pinopsida; order Pinales; family Pinaceae; genus Pseudotsuga; species Pseudotsuga menziesii. The sequence goes on along the minus strand of LPNX010550995.1, from coordinate 96,362 downwards.
GGATAGTACTCACTATTATCTCCTTGAGAAATGACATTGTTTAGCTCTGTGACCTAGTTGAGAAGCCAGTCATAGACAAAAATTTGTTGTACATGCTTTGTCGACTCCACACAAATTTTGAAGGTGACTCCATAGGGAAATACTGGCAACTGGAATAACTAATACGAGGAGAAACCCTACTAGTGAGTCGTTTTGAGAAGTATTTGATCCGGAGAGCCTAATTCGAAGGGCCAATAGGCTGCAAATATTAGTAAAAAATCATTCCTTCCTTGTTGAAGGTGTTATTTCCATTACTGATATATCTGAAAAGCGCAATGAGGAGTTTGGACTAGCTTTCTCTAGAACTAAATCTGATTCCAGTCTCTTTGATGTGGTCTTTGATGCCTCTGCATTTGATTTCTTTTGCATTTTTTGGTCACCTCAGACCTTAAAGCCTATAGGAAAATATTTCCAACACTCATCTGACCCAGATTTCCCTATGCTTACTACTAAATCTACCATGTTAAATTCCACTATCATAAGGAAATCTATTTCCTCATATTTGTCCTCCGTTACTTCTAAGAAAAATCAACATTCATCTTCCAATTGCACATCTCCCCACATTCCTGCAATTCCTCACATCATACCAATTTCTGTCATACAGGTCTTAATCCCCCTTGTAAACCCTATTATTCCTCCAAGGATGGAAAATAGATTTTCCCCTTTATAGCTCCCTATTATTCTCCATGACCTCCATCTAGGATACTCCCAAAGGCTCAAAACATTTAATGGGGAGAGGGGTTACTCAGTTGAGGAGCACCTAGGATGGTTCTTAGATTGGATAGACCTGGAGAAACTAGATCATGACGATGTTAAGGTCAGCCTATTTTCTCAAAGTCTGGCTGGAGAAGAAAGAAAATGGTATAAAAATCTCCCAACCGACTCCATCCAGATCTATCAAGCCTTTGAATATTCCTCCAAGGATAAGTGGGAAGACAAGAAAAACCCTAAGTTGTATCTATCCCAATACAATTCCATGAAGAGAAAGGAGACTAAATCTGTCCAAGAGTTTTCTCATAGGTTTATGAAGGTGTAAACTACCATCCCTTCCCAGTTAAAAGATCCCATTGGTTCTTCCCAACTCCACTATGATGAAGCCTTTGATAGTGAGTTTACATTGTGGCTAAGTGAAAGGAGATCAGCCTCCTTGGAAGCTATGATGAAAGATTCCATAGAGGTGGAGGTAAACCTGACCACTGGAAGAAAGAAGAAAAGGGATGAAGGAGAATGGAGAAGGAGTAAGGAGAGTGAAAAAGAGATGAGGGTGAATGGAGAATAGTTGGGGGAGAATGGAGAAGATAGGAAGGAGAAAGAGGAGATATAAGAAAAAATAAATAAATTGAACAACCCTCTACCGATAGCTCATAAGAGGCCAGAATAGACATGATGCAGAGGACAATGGAAAGGATGATGGATAAACTCTCTATCGATTGTAGACAACATCCCAGGGAAAATCAAGAGCAACAAAAAAGGAACAAAAATTCTATAAGACCAAAAATGCCCCAAAACAGGAAGAGAGACCAACAAAACCGCCCTGATCCACCTGTCATACCTCCATTTCAAGAAATTTATATGGATCAAGATGGTCAGAACCAAGATGAGGAGGAAATCCATCAGCTGGGCACTGACTCACCCTCCACATTTTTTACCAAAGAATATCATGGTAATGCTTGTCTTGAAAGGGGAGAGATGTCTACTGGGGAAGCCGAAGATTTTCAGAGAGGATATCAGCTTATTGTTATGGAGGCACAGAGGTAGATTTGTCTAAGGAGTAGAGATGTTCCTATTAAAATAAATAAATAGGCATCAAAAAAATCCTCTACAAGAAAACCAAAGAGTATTTCAGCCCCCAAGGATACCTCCATGAATGTAGCAGAGCGCAAAGGGAAGGAGAAAAAATAAGACAATCCAAGGAACTCAGATCAAGGGAATGCCTCTTTTAGTCTGGAAGATGAAATTGCAAATACAAAAATATCTGTCTATCTCATTGAGCTATTAAAAATTTATGAATATCATTATAAAGTTTCCTCAGTATTGAAGCCTCAAGGAGAAGTTTCCGTAATGTTAGAATACCTAGCTATCCAAGATGATAATCCCACCTTCATTTTTGGACCCCATGTAGAAGAGTCTACTGAGGAAGATACCCCCCCTTTCTATATTAGTCTGAACATTCACAACACCATCTTACGCATTTCCATGTATGATTCAGGAGCCTCCCACAATATGATGCCTAGGATAATCATGGAGCAACTGGGATTGGAAATGACCAGAACCTTCAAATATCTTTTCTCTTTTGATTCCAGCAAAGTTAGGTGTCTAGGACTGATCAAATATCTAGTTGTATCTTTGGCCCAAATCCCTACCAAAAACTAGGTCATGGATGTAGTTGTAGCTAACATCCTTCCAAAGTTTTGGATGTTGTTATCAAGATCTTGGGTAGCCAATATTAAAGGCACTATTCAAATGGATATGTCCCATGCCACCATCCATTTTTTTGGAGTATAGAGAAGGCTATTTAGGGAGAAAAAGTTAGCATACATGGTGACTAGTGTTGAAAGGCCAAACAACCACCCAATCTATGCATTGGATATTGAGATGGGATCAATTATATTCTTTAGACAAGGAGACATAGAAAGTTGTAGTTCCCATAATGCTGCCTATATACCCACTCAGGAGGAGATATATGGAGTATGGGAGGTGATTTTTTATGTAGCAGCATGTAGAGAAGGGACATGACAAGGATTTTGGGTGAGACCCCCAGGAGGGAGAAATTTAAACTACTCCTACAAACTTTCTTTTGATTGTACCAATAATGAGGCAGAGTATCCGGCTATGGTGCTAGCCATTCATATCCTGAAGAATTTTCAAGTCAAGAGGGTGATGATACATGGATATTATGAGCTGGTCATTAAACAAATGACAGAGGAGTATCAGGTAAGACATCCTAGGATGAGAAGTTACAGAAATGATTCCCAGGACCTCATAGAATGCTTTAAAGAATGTGATTTTAATTTGATCCGTGGATTAAAAAATTTCATGGTTGATTCCCTAGCCACTTTTGATGTTGGTTTCAAGGTCCCCATGCACCCCAGTGTAAGATATGAGATTGAGGGTAGGCACATGCGTTCTGTCCCTGATAACGTAAAATCCTGGAATATTTTTGAAGATGACAAGAAGATACAAAAGTTTCTCATTCTCATTGGGGATTTTGATGGATTGAGTATTGATAAAGAAAATGAGCTTCTAAGGGAGGCTAGTCCCACCCAAAAACCCTTGCAGATCCATACTGTTGCTCCTGAGGAAATTCCCCAAGAGGAGTAGGCTGCTCTTATTAAATATGTTGATGGTGGTGAAACTGAGGAATCTCGAAAGCCAGAGTTGTAGGAGACTAATGGACAACAGGAATATGTGAACAACCTTTTTGGCAAGGAGATCCTGTAGCTGAAAGGTAACTCCATCCCCAGGGGTCTAGTTCCTTTAGAAATTAATTTTGATCCTAATGATGTGGCTAAAGAACCTGAACTTTTCCCAAGCTGTGAAGATGTTGAAGATGTAAATATTGGGATAGAAGAGCATTCCAAGGTCATCAAGATATCAATGACCCTCTCATTAGAATCCAAGCAAAAATACATCTCATTGATGACATAATATTCAGATGTATTTTCTTGGAGCTATAATGACCTCAAGGCCTATGATACAAGCATAATCCAACATACCATATCAATCAAGAAGGACGAGATGCCTTTCAAAAAGAAGATGAGAAGGATGAATCCCAAACTGCTTCCCCTGATAGAAAAGGAGATTAAGAAGTTATTTGAGGCCAAAATCATTGTGGCCCTCAGATTCTCATGCTAGGTGGAAAATCTGGTCCATGTTAGGAAGAAGAATGGGGGAATAAGAATATTCATCAAATTCAGGAACCTGAATAAATTTTCTTTGAAGGACCATCACCCACTTCACAAAATGGACTATCTATTGCAAAGAGCAGTGGGTTCATAGAATATATCCACTCTGGATGGCTTCTTAGGTTATAATTATATCATGGTGCACCCCAAGGATTAAGAAAAGACAACCTTCACCACACCTTGGGGCACTTTCATGTATGCTAAAATTCCATTTGGGATTATGAATACAGGGGAGACTTTCTAGCGAGATATGGACATAGACTTCACTGATGAAAAGGAAAAAATTCTGGTTATCTACCTGGATGACATCATTGTTTTTTCCAAATAGGATGAGGTACATGTCGCACACCTATTGAGAATGTTCAGAAAATGCAGAAAGTTCTGCTTCTCCCTGAAACCAAAAAATTTAGTATTTTCTATGAAAGAAGGGAAGATGCTGGGACACATGATATCTTACGAAGGTGTCAGGATATATCCAAATAGGTTTGAGGTGATCAGCAAAATTGAGCTCCCTCAAAATAAGTTAGAGGTTCAGTCTTTTTTGGGAAAGGTAAATTTTCTAAGAATATTTATTTATTCCTTTACCGAAATAGTGAAATATATGACAAACATATTAGGAAAGGATAAAGAAATCAAGAGTAACTCTAAGGAAAAATTATCCTTTGAAGACATAAAGAAGGACATTTCTGAATCTCCTGTGCTAGCCAACCCTCATTTTTCTAAATACTTTGTCATATTTTTGTTTTCCTCATGGCACATAGTGGCTAGGGTATTTATGCAAAAGAATCATGAGGTACATGAACAACCCATTTCTTTTTACAGCAAGACCCTAAGATATTCCCCCCATAATTATAATATCCTAGATAAGCAAGCTTATTCACTGGTCCAGGCCTTAAAGGATTTCTAGGTATACATCCTACATTCCCTATAATTGCTCATGTCCACACCAGCGTTGTGAAGGATATTCTAACCCAACCTGATCCTGAGGGGTGAAGGGAAGGCAGATAGAAGTCCTCCTCTAGTATGACCTGGAGATCAATCCCACAAAATTCATCAAATGCCAAGGACTAGAAAATCTTATGGCCCAATCCAACTGCGTTGCTCTCATCCTGCAGATGATTGTTGAATTATCATAAAAAGAGAAAAATCCTTAGAGATAGCCAGGCCCCCTAGTAGGTGAGCATTTTCTATCATCCATGTGGTACACTGATGTCATTTTTATGTTACAACATCTGTATGCTCCACGGGGTATGGACAGGAAAAGGGAGAAATTTCTCAAGAAGAAGGCATCTAGGTTTTGCATCTTAGATGGGAAATTGTATTGGAAGGAGCTAGGAGGAGTGTTGTTTAACTATGTAGATGAGCAGGAGGAAAAGAGGCTCATTGAGGAATTCCACACAAGAGAATGTGGAGGCCGTCACTATTGGAAGGCCACTGTGAAAAAATCATGAGGGAAGGATTTTATTGGCCTATGATCTTCTTCGATACTGACAAGAAATTTTTTTCCTGCCACAAATGTTAGATCTTTGAGGGGAGAAAGAAGCTATTACCATTTCCTTTGAAGCCCATACAGGTTGAAGCCCCTTTCTAGCAATGGGGACTAGATTTCATTGGATAAATAAATCCATCTTCCTCGGGACATCACATGTGGATTCTCACTTCCATTGACTACTTCACAAAATGGATTGAGGCCATCAACACAAGACAAGCTACCAAGACGGTAATCATGCAATTTATGGAGGAGCATATCATATCAAGATTTGGGGATACTAGGAAGATAATCACTGATAATTCTCCTTCTTTCAAGTCAAACAATATGGTTGAGTTTTGTTCCAAATATCACATACATTTGGGACATTCCACAACCTACTATCCTCAAATAAATGGGATAGAAGAATCTTCAAATAAGAGCCTCATGAGAATCATCAAGTAGTTGTTGCAGGATTAAAAGAAGGCCTAACACACCAAATTGACTCATTCTTTGTGGGATAACAAAATTAGGGTGAAGAAGTCCATTGGCACGTCACCTTTACAGATAATTTATGGTTCTGAAGTGATTTTTCCTAGTTCCCTGAGATTTCCAATGATGAAATTGCTATAGGATGAGGAAACATAGACACATCCAACCCATAGGAGGATTTATTAGTTGATTGAACTACAACAACTGAGGGAGTAGTTATTTGCCAGAACTCAGAAGTTTTAGGAGAAAATGAAGGAAATATTTGAAAAAAAGACTAATCTTGATGATTTCCAGTTGGGAGATGTAGTTTTTATGTGGGATGCACCACATGAGGAAAATAGAAAGCATGGTAAGTTTGATGACCTATAGAAGGCCCAATAAAATTGTAGCCTTCAAAGGAAATAATGCCTATGTTTTGGATGAAATGGAGGGAGGTCTAGTATCTAGAGCTCCTATAAATGGGAGGCTCCTCAAACATTACTTCTTCTAAAAGTAAGTACAACTCCATTGTCATTGTATATACCATTTTATTTTAACATTGCATGTGTGGATAGCCCCCCTGTTAAGCTTAAAGCCCGAGGTGTAGGCAGTAAGGTCTCCAGCAGGGGCTGTCATTTATTTTTCTTTTTCAAGAGAATTTGAAGTTGCAGGCACTAGGTCTATGTGGTTCTTTTCTACCTCATAGGGAGGATAGCATTTGCGAGTTGGAGTCGGTGTTAGCCCTTGTGGTAAATTTTGAACACTTCTACATAAGGAATATGCACTAATTTCTACTTCAAAGTTCCAGAATAGTGAAAAATGAGGGGCAAGGTCAACAAATTTTCATGTCTTATGGCCTAGAGGTATGCAACTGAGGGGTTTGAAATTGCTTCGGAGGTTTACTCCTAAGCCTGAATGTGAAAACAATAAAAAATACTCAGGCGCAATGTTGGAAATGAGCCTGATATGAAAAATCCAATCAAGGATATGTCTTGGAAAGAACTGAAAGTGGAGAGCCAACACGCAAAGGAAATCAAAGGGCCAAAAATATTTTCCGCCAAAGGAAAATAGGGAGCGGATGCGCGGAAGAGGTTAAAATTTGGTTATGAAAGTGGAATCTCGACTTCCTCCTTCCACAATCTAGGATCCGACGGCCCAAGATGCTTCCTCCCTAGATCAATGGTCCAACAAAAGTTCAGGAGCAGAAAAGAAAAATTTTCGGTCATAAAAAGTTCAAAATCCCAATTTTTTCCTTCTGTGATCTGCCATATTGATGGTCCAGAGCATTTCCACCTAAAATCAATGACTCGAAAAGGAGCAATAGGGCGGAGATTGAAAAGTGGAAACACCAAATGGTTTTGTCATGAAAATTTAAAGTCCTGCATTCTAGGATCCGCAAGATCTACGGGTCATAGAGAAATCACACAGATCAAAGGTGTGGAAATCCACAGAAGGGAGGAGACTGAAATTCAGAAAACGAAAGAATTTTCTTGAGAAAGTTTGAAATTTTTCTTTCCGTGATCTGCAAGATCGAAATTTAGGAGAACATATGTTAAATATCGATAGTGTGGAAAGAAAACGGTGGAAGTGGAAGGGGTGAAGCATAAATGGGGAGGTGAAAGAAGAAAGGTTCGATGAAGAAAATTGGAAGATACACATTCCATTTTCCACTAAAGGTGGAAGTGGAAGGGCAGAAGCAGAAAGGTGGAAAGGAAATTTGAGAGGCCATTTTCCTTTTTCTGCATATCCTAGATTGACAAACCATAATGAATATGGCAGAAATCAAGTGTGGATATTGATTTATCTAAGATAAATTGCACACTCAAAGTTGGAGGGTGCATGCATAATGAAAAATGTGCATAAATGACATGTCCTCTTCCTATTGGATATACCACCTAGAAATTAAAGATGCAAAGGCCCATTTTTGGAGTGCGATGGGGTATTTTTCAAGGGATGAGATCTAAGGATGATAAAGATATAAGTTCCAAAGGAATTTCATGGGTGAAGATGTTGACTTGAAGGAAACCATTGGAAAAAGTTGAAATAGGTTTTGAGCCATCATTTTCATTTGGAAGGCGTGGTTTCCAGGAGTTTAAATTCTGCATTTTTGTCCAGCATGCGCATCCCATAATGCTTTCCTATTTTGTTAACAATCATGGTGAATCTGTTAGATCATAAGTTGTTGGGATTTTATGATCATTCAGACTTGATCCCCATTTTGTAACTAATTTTAGGGCTTTGTTTCTAGGTTGGTCTCGGGATCCTAGGAATCTATAAATATAACCTCAAAAGAGGAAGAAAGGGTTGAAAAACTTTCATTTAGAAGCCTCACTCTCTTGGTTTTCATATCTTTGTAATATTTCTTGGAAGTGTTAATGAAAATAATTCTTCTAATTTTCTAAGATTCATCATGGTGTTCTGCATTCAAATCGTGTTACCTTCATTTTCATTACTATGATTTCTTTCTAATGATCTCTAGATTGTACATGAGGAATTCATTTTATTAATCACTCCTTGTATCATATATCACATTTGTAATGTGTCTATGATGACTATTATGAAATTAATCCTTGTTAGATGCTCCATTTTTGTCACTTCCCTTATTTTTTTCTTCTACTGAAGTTGGTGCAACAGATTCATCCATAGATAGGTGCCTCTTGATTCATTGGGATTTCTCCTCTTTCTCCTACCAGCCTTTAAATATATTTGATTGAATGTGACACCTAATTTTCCTCATAATAGAAAGGAAAATACCAACTCATTTTCATTGTAATATCCTTGATTGATTCAGGTTGTGACTTGTTACCACCTAAGTTGTACTTAGTGGTTTTCTATCAAGTGAGCCTAGTGATCCGGA
>LPNX010550995.1:35280-87442 GCA_001517045.1 Pseudotsuga menziesii | reverse complement strand
CTCTCCTCAACACGTTTTTGGCTCAACTGGATGATTTTTGGTGGATTCTTCAGTGTTTGGGCCGATGTGTTAGTGTATGGGTTGATGTGTCAGCCAGATCAAGCCCCTGGTTGACAAGTAGGCTCAGTTCAGCCTCATTTCTGCGATGATGAATTATCCATCAGAGGATTTCACTTGATTCCACGAGGAATTTCTCCCCCCCTGGGCTAGATGGCCTGCAAATTGTATAAATCAAGGCATAGCCTCCTCTTCCAAGCTAGTTAGAACTGGGATTGAGGTGCTGTTGCTATTGTATTGTTGTAATTCTCATTTGAAATAAAGAAAAGATTTGGAGGCAATACGGTGTGGTTCCATTACATGTGTGGATGATTATTGCCATTGTTCTACTGAGGTAACCTGTATTTGTGGTCATTTCTTGCTATTTTCTTGTAGATCTGTGGTTAAGATTGGTAATTAGCTTATTACAATCTTGATAGGAAGGATGTTGTTCAATAAGTTTATTGACTGTCACTCTCCTTTGATGCATGTTTAGAATTCTAGATCTAGCATGTCCTATAAGCTTATATGCATGTTATCTTGAATCTCTTTGTATGTACTAATCAGATCTCACAAGTGTCTTGGCAAGTTCTTTGATTTAAACTGAGTTGCAGGTTCACACTTTGGAGAGGATGCTGATCTAGTTTGCTTCTTCATTCTCTTAAAAATAGTTCAAAGGCATAGTCCCTTGGTATTCCACCTGAAAGCTCTATTGTGGATCTTCAAAGAAACCAACACTCTTTCTCTCTATTCCTCCTTTAAAAATTATTAAACTTTCCTCAAAGCTGGTTACTTTAAGGTTTCTTTTTAAATACTGATCTATCTCATAAAGAAAATCATACATAGATCTAATTATTAAGATCCCTTCAATTTTCTAGATCTTAGTTTCATTGTGCACATAAAGTTCAAATTCAAGAGATCTAGCTAAAATTGCCTTAGTTTCACAAGTAGTTTATTGAAAAATTCATAGCTTGCTGTTAAGGTAGTTTCATTTACTGTTCAATAATTTCAATATTCTGCAATATCAGTGCTGTTAATTGGATGCACAAACAGCATGCCAATATCCCAAGGAAAGCTTGCTTTCCTTGGTTCCATTTTCGTCGGTTTAACTAGTTCAATTTCATTAATTTTTTGAGATAAAGTAGGCTGACCCAAAGGCACTCTTAAAGTGATTTGGGGAATTTGTTATTCTAATTCATTCGCTTTCATTTAGCAGGTCTGACAGAGAAGAAAATAATCTTCTGTCCAAAGTGGCTTTTGGAGTGCTCAAATTCCCCCAGGGGGCTCTCTTTCGTCACATAATTTGTAATTGCTTTGCATAAACTGTAATATCTTGGTTTCAGCCTGTGTAAGGACCAAGAAATATCTATTTTATCCATTCTTTGGTATTGTAACCTCTATAATAAAATCATCCTTTGAATAGGCTCTTTCGAACCCATTCCCCATCCCCCTTGGGGGGGTTTGCGTCGGTGCCTTTTTCGTCTTTTCTGGTTATTTATTTTTGCTAGAATTTATCTGATTGATAGGGTAGTATATTTGATATTATTTTTAATTCCATATTCCATATCTCATTTTCAAAATTAATCATAATACTTACCCCACGATTTCCCAAGTGACCCGCAAGGGGAAAGAGATTCGTGGTAGGATTAATCAGAAAACCGCTTTGTGTAGTTGTGTTATTTTCTCATATTTTGTTTATCAACATCTTAAAGTTAACCCCTCCTTGATTCCCCGATTGAGATCCACTTGGATCGAAAGAGGTTCTTGGAGGCTTTTCTTTTTAAGCAAGAACACTCCTTTAAAACTTGTTAAAATTTACAAGACTCCAGTGTGTATGCTCTGCACTTGGCTGTGGTTCATCCGATCAGTCAAGCTGTATCAAAAGCACTTCGGTGACTAGCATAATTAGGACTCACCTTCCCCAATTAACAAACCATCAGGTGAAAATCCAACACCTCGATCAAACCTTTACGGTGGCAAAATACCCAAAGGAAGCAGGAACCTACTGAAAAGTGACCTTGGGGTGCCGATCTCTATCACACCCTAACGGGTACATTACGAACACAGCCCCAGAGACTCCATTTAAGCCCGCAGATTCCTTGCGGGTAGCTGTATAGGCTTTGTTTTGGACATACTCCAAGTACTCTCGGGTATATCTGGAGTCCCCCTTAAGCCTAATTTAAACAACTCATATTCCAATTTTAACTTAAAATGTACCAAGATGCAATCGCAAAACATTTATTCCAGATACATGCAAGCACACTGATCTTTTTTGACTCCATTTATAAGGCACTGGTCTTTTCTGCTTCATATATATATTGTGTATCAACTTTGTGCTTTCGTGTGTATCTTTGTATCTTGTCATCTTGATTGCTTATAGTTAAAATTTTCAAACTCCTAAATAACTGATTCAGTACAACATCATTACACTAAGAAATAATTCTTAGTAACTTAATAGGGTCTAGCCCCCTTGGCTTCGTTAGGAGTTGAGCCTAAACGAAGGAGTCAAGAACAAGGTGACATCCTTGACTCGAGACTTGCCCCCAAGGACACACCGAGTGGCTTGAAGATTTCTGCCACGTGATGCAGGTGTGTGAAAAGGCGGCAACATGACTCCATTTCCCAATGGTTATTCTTATCTATCTGTTTCACCATTTTTAAAACTACAAATACCTTGTTCCCATCAACAATCTATCCTTCTGAATGCTTTCTTAAATCCAAATGTATATGTGAATTTTTTTGTGACAAGAGAGAGTCATCTCCGACTGCATTGGCTAGAATACAGTCTAAAGATTGGTTTGAAATGGTTACCCCTGTGACTTCCTACCACAACCATAGGAAAATTACAAGGTGATAATAGGACCCATCCATTAGGGGAGTTTTGAGGTAAAAAATGGGCCTCAAAACAAAAATTTTACCATTAAAATTAACTTTATAATAACCAATAGAATTCAAGATGATTATGTCAACTATAAGGGTAAAATTTGTAAAAAAAAATTAAGGGAAAAAGAAAAAACTATTTTTCTTATCGTATTTGTGTCATATATCCTTATGAGTTCACCTAAATTTTGAGTTTGGGACTCGTTGGATGCATATTATAATTCCACATCCAACCCATACCCACACTGCATACTTGTGAGGTACCCACGACATCCAAAATGAAAATTTCATTAAAAAAACAATTTTTAATATTAAAAAGCAAATTTTTATTGAAATTTTCATTTTTGGGTGTTGTGGGTACCTCACAAGTATGCAGTGTGGGTATGGATTTGATTCAGAATTAAAATCTACATCCAAAAAGTCCCCAAACTCAAAATTTGGGTGAAGTGATAAGGAGATATGTCAAAAATACAATAAGAAAAAGTAGTTTTTATTTTTCCTCTCCAAAATTTAGAACTTTTATTTTATTATTATAACTATTGTTTTAATATTTCCCTTATGAGACCAATTTTAGACCTCAAAACTCCCCTAATGAAAATGCATTGTCCACAATCCTTCCTCATTTTTTTTCTTCTCTAAAGATTCGTTCCTTTTAGCAAATTATTTGTCCTCTTTTAATTCAATGACTATAGGAAAATATGGTTCAACATGAGCATCATTAAAAAATATAGAAGAACATAGGTCAATGTCCACATCAAAATGGGGTGGTTATTAGGTTAATCTTGACTACTGACCACATATGCTAATAATTTCTCTCTATACAATCTTTTGTGTTCTCCAAATAAAGGAATGGCTGCATAAGACATGGCCATTTTTAAAGTTTCGTTATATTTTTAATCCCATGCTTTTGATAATAGTGTACCAAATTTAGGGGGAATATCAACCACCACCGAATCCACAATGATACTCTTAGAATGGATCTATGCAATAGTTACTACCATTTTTTTAATCAACCTCAAACATTTCACTTTTATAGAATCAAAATAAAACCAGTATTTGTAGGGTATTGTAATTTCTAAACCTAAACTCTCAACCACTACTCTAGGAATCAGGTTGTCAGATGCAAAAAAATATAGCATAGCATTGTGTAAATTCATGTGATGAATATTCAAGCTAACATAGAAAGGTGGAACATCCTCTTCATATGTTTCTTCAATTCTAGGCCCAAGAACTATTGTTGGGGCATCATCTGTTAATTCTAGGGTGTCTAGCTGACAATCTTCCTTAGTTTCTACCATCCTATTTTTATTCTCCTTATACTCATTATTCCTCAACAAATCACTGAATGGAATGGAAATCTTTATTTTGGACAATTCATACTGTAAATTGAAGGAAGAAACTTCTCTATCAACATCAATTGGTATTTGTCGTCTAATTTCTTTTAACATTTCTCTTTTATTATCTAAATCTTTTTGTACAATATTTTATTTTTGTTTCTCTTTCTATTTCTCTATTTGTTTTTTTGCATTTGGATGACTACTGGAAGGCTGATTTGAAGAGGACCTTCCTTTATTAATTACTACATCTCTACTTCTCAATTTCAACTTCTTCTTGAAATCATCAATAACATTTTGATATTCTATTTGATACTGCTTTGATTCTGCCTCAAGTGTTTTATAATCATCCTCTTGAGAAAACATATTATGATCCTCTTGTGTGAGGTATATTTCAGAGTCCAAATCATCAAAATGATGTATCTGATTCTCCATTGGGTCACTCTCTTATTCCTCATCAACATAATTTTCTGGGAATACAGGCCGTATTTGTTGAACTTCAGGATTTCTGGGATTCCTTTGGTCTCTCTTCCTAATCTGAGGGGAACGAAGAGGTCTCCTACATTTTCAATTCCTATTTTTTGGCTCAAGTTTTTCTATGTTTGGTGGTCTATTATCCAATTTCAATCTATCCATCAACATCTCCATAGTTTTCATCATTATATCAAACTTAGCATCACTTAAATAAGAGGAAGTGGAAGGTTGATTTTCTTCCCTAGTTTTCCTCCTATCTACGTCCACTCTCTATTTAAATTTCCTAGAAGCCATCAAGTTATCTTGAACCTCCATAGCATCTTTAAATATGGTAGGAATATTAGCATATTTCCTCTCTCAGTAACAGGGAAAAATCATTTTCAAATGCATCTGCATAATGTAATTTAGAAGCTCCTACAAGGGGTTTAATATTTGTTTGGATTTATTTATAAACCCTCATAAATATGCTATAGAATTCATGTATTGACTCAAAATTTCCATTGTTTAAATTATTATAATGAAACAGAACCTGTAAATGCCTCTTTTTTTTCTTCCCACCTATCTAGTTACATCATTTCATAGGCTTCAAAGGTAGCTATAGACCTTGCAGGAAAGTCCTTAAACCACCTCTTAGCATCCCTGGATAAAATTTGTGCAAATAATATAATTTTGGGATCACCATAATCAACTTCTTCCATATCAATAAAATCATCATATCTATGCATGTGTTTCCTAGATTTGAAGGTTCCCTTCCCATCAAAAAGTGAAATTCCATGTGCATAATTCTATGGTAAGTTATGTAACACGAGAGGTAAGGCCAATGGAGAAAATATAGCAGCCATAGGTCTATGAGGGTTAGGAACAATAGGAGGAATTTGGACCATGCTAGGAATTTGAGACTAGGAATTTTGGACTAGACAATTTCTTTCTTCTATCCTTATAGTATTTTGGATATCTTTCTAAGCTAAATTGAACAAGTAAGGTTGAAGTTTGCTTGGATTGATTTCAATCTGTTTCAAATCTGACTCAGACTTACATCTTAAAAGAGACTTTTCAAATTTTGTTTCCAAATTGAAATATTTAAAGCTAATAAATTATTCTTGATTTGGAGAAGATGAACTCTCAACTTGAGAAGTACCTACTTTTTCTTTACCACGTCTTCTCCTAATTAAACTTTCTGGGTTTTCCACACTATATAAAATTTCAAAATTAGGGTTACCTCTTGTATGCGCTCTCTTGAAATCTAGGATGTTTTCTTTTGAATACCTTATTTAAAACCACTTTGGATTTGCCAAGGAAAAGACACAAGCAACCTCAAATTCAAGAACTTCTGTTTATGCAAAGAAATCATGTCTTCTTGAATAACTTTTTCATTCTTCCCATGGAATATTTGAACTCTCATTCCCCGAAAACAACGCCAAGATTTTAGCACTCACAATTTACCCCCAGTTGTGAAAAGATAATCCCAAGGTAACCACAAAACCAATCCTTAGGAAGAAAGATGGCTTCTTTCTTTACAGAGAGGGATTTCTCGATAATAAACTCACATGCAAGAAATATTTGAAAATAAATAAAATTTAATAATGATTGTGGATGAAACTGGTTCTCATTGGGAATGGACTCATATATGCTATAAAATAATGAAAGTGTTGTTACAATGGAATTTTAAACAGATCCAAGTTATCTACTCCTTCACTTTCAAAAAGTTGGTTGTCTGGTGATAAAGATGAATTTTGAAACAACTCATTAATATGGGAACATGACAAGGATGAATCCAATATTAACTTTAGGAGAACAATTTTGTGAATACTTGAAAACAAAGGATAAGAGCATATGAGTATGAATTATAACCGAATATAGACTCATTCAAGTGTGAAAAAGATGACAGAATAAAAATATTAACAGGAGATGGATTCACATAAAGAAGGGGGAGGTACAGGCTACAAAGTAAATATCACAAGAATCTCTATAAATTTCTTGATGGGATCTGAAATTTTATTGATCTGAAATTTTGTCACGGGTTCCAACCCTTGTTACATTACAAAATTTTGGTTAAATTCAAACTACTTACAGGTTCCAACTACTTCTCTATTAAAAATAGGAAAAATAACTACCTTATTACATTTGTCATCCTAACTCGTAACCAACTAACTGCTTCAGAAATTTATTACAAAATTTAAATAAACTAGTTTTCAACAATTCTTGAGATTCCTTCATTGGTGCAACTTGTATTTTTTTCCCGAAATTTCTCCACTGTATTCCATTGATCAATACTTGGAAGGTCCAGAATGGACATTTATGTAGCTAGTACTCGTAACTCTGCATGGTCCATGTATGAAATTGATGGAAATTGAGAACAAATAGCTCTGAAAGTGTCAATTATGTCAAAGTCCATTGATAATGTTTCAACTACTATTTTCCCTAATAAGGGTTGATACATGTCTCCCAATTATCTATGATCCAACCTGCAACTGACAAGTTGAGCATGATATTTAACTTAAAAAATAAGTTTACCATTTTCCTCCGAGAAGGAAGGTAAACCCTTTTGAAACAATGGTGTAAATGACCCTATAAACATTTTAACTTGATGTTGCATGATGTTAATTTTGTCCTGGACAGTGTCTAGTTGTTGATATTTTTCAACTACCTTCCTTTCCCAAGAAATAACTGAGATTTTATCCTTTATTTCCATTGTTTTTAAATCATCTTCAGATAAACCATTTATAAAATTAACTGTATTATTGGTTGTATCTATGGGTTTCTTATTCAAATCCTCCTTTACTGATGTACAACTCTACGTAGTAGAATATATAACTATTTCATTGTCTGTAATGTAGTTCAAGTAAGGCCTAAGTTTTGCAGCCTCAGGAATAATAATGTCCCATATTAAATGTTTTTCTCCCTATTATAGCCTATTTTTCTTTTCCATGTTTTGATACTTTTATTTATGTTTTGAAGCTTGGTTTTATTCTTTATTCCTAGAAAATTTTGTTGTTTGGGATAGTTTGAGTTTCTCCCTTTAGCTTTTATTTTATTTGATTTCTTAGTTTATTTTTACAAGTTTTGGTTTGATTTCATAATCAAAGGGCTTATATAGGGCTTGTATGGATTAAAAAAGTCTAAAAATAACATAAAAGTTTAATTGAGACTCCTAAAACAAGTTTAAACCCTGATCACTGGCTTAATTTTTGCAAATCATTAACCTAGATTTTCTTGTAGCGCAAGTCAAAAACAAATGCACAGAGGCGCTACAAGAAAGTCACGCAAGTTAAAAAATCATCTTTCAACATTGCGGATATTTAGTTCTCTAAAGCCCCGATACTACAGTAGCACAGTGGTTTAAAGCTCCGACAAGGTAGTTGATAAAGCTTTTGATCGCCGATCTCAAAGCTAGTGGTCTATGTCACTGACACTGTGGCGACAATCTTGTTCAAAACTTCAATGAAATAGTTGATAAAGCTTTCGATCTCCAATCATGAAGCTAATGGTATAAATATAGTTGCTAAATCTTCCAATCGCCGATCTCAAAGCAAGTGATTTAAAGCGCCGACACTATGACAGCATAGTGTCTTGAGGTTCCAATGCATTAGAGATTACTGCTTTTGATTGGTGACAGGTTAGTAATGGGAATTGTTGATTTGTATAGTCTTGAACCTCTGATAACTGATGTTGAGAAAGATTAGTTTGTAGTGACGGGAGACACTGATACCGCAAGAACATTCAAATGTTAATCACTGTGACAAGTGTGAATATTATCGTGAAGGCGAATCGTGGCAGTTTCTAGCAGACCATAATGAGACAAAGGCATTTCGAATCACGTTTTTTTTCCTAAAGTACATGCAAAGCAGGTGGAGATCATGGCAGAAAATTAGTATTTGAAAATAAGAATTTTGAAACTGAGCGAAGATTGGGGCTTTCAGAAGCAGTCATTTGGAGTGTCAAAATGGTCAGAGAAGATTGGGGCATGTAGTTCGACACCTGATAGACAAAGAATTAGTTTACAGAATTAAAGCAAACTATCCAGAAGCTGACTCAGTAGAACGAGGAGTTAACAAGGAGGGTTGCATACTTGGAGGCAGATCACTTGAAAGCTAGAAGGAAAGCTCAGGCCTTGGAGGGGATTGCTTTACTAGATGAAGCTACTAAAGACTTGTAAAGTTAGTTAAGAAAGCCAATTATTAGTTAAGTCTGGAAAGTCATTTTATTTTTGTATAATCATAGTTTAGATTGAACTATTCGACAGATAGCCTAAAAGCAATTAGGGTTTAGTTATTCAACTGATTTTGAAGGAATAGTATAAGTGTAAGTATGGAAGAAGACAAAAGGGGTTCGATTTTTTGCTGGCAAGGGGAGGCTATCAGGATTTTTTTATGAGCTAAGTAAAAGACTCTTATGTGTTTTTTAAGACTCAACTATGAAATATATGCACTATATACCCTTCAGATTATTGACTGGTTTCATTTCTACTTTGTGTTAATTACTCAGTTGGTATATTCATTTCCTGTTTAATGTTTTTATACTTGAAATGCTTACTAACTGTGGGTGAAATTCAGTATTGTGTTTACTCTATTGGATTATGGTTTATATGTTATGCATCTCATTCATTTAAATGCTCATGATTTAGTGTTTACTTTGATTTTATGAATCTTCTTCCTCGTCTTCAAACTGTTCAACCAAAACCTTAGAAAACCCTATTTTACTTTATTGTGATTATTGAGATTGTGTTGGCTTGTTCTTCTGTAGTCTGAGAACAAATTCTGGCACTAACATTTTTGGCACCGTTGTCGGGGAATGAAGCTGAAAACCTATTTTCCCTGGGATTCCTATCTTTTCACTAGTTTTGAGAGGTGAACTTAAACCAGCAAATCTTGAAGAATACTTTTCACTAGTATTTCACAGTGGCTACTAAGGGAGTTGGGACAAGAAATAGACCTAGTTCACCTTTACAGCTGGGTGTTTCAGACCCAAAATAGATTTTGAAAATAGCTAGGAAAATCAAAAGGTCTCAATCAACCTCAGCTTTATGCAGCCCTAATTTATTTGACCTACTGTCACCCTTTCCACTTTTTGAGGAGGAAAAACAAAATCTATATTGACAAATCAATTGGAGACTCCACTATTTCAAGATGCAGAGGCCGAAGTCCATGGAAGCCATTCTAGCTCAAAGGTTTGCACTTTCAATTTTTCTGATGTTCTAGGTTTTCCAAATCCAGTACCTACCATGGATGTTTGGGGAGATTATCTTCCACAGTTTAGAGAAAGCAAAGAGGATAATCCTTCATATCACCTCATTAGGTTTCATCAGAATATGGTTCAGTTAAATATACAGCATGAAGATGTTCATGTATTCACTCGAGCAAGATGCATGAGAATGGTATTTTTCTCTTCCTGCTGCTAGCTTTTCCTCATTGAAAGAATTCCACACATGTTTTCGGAAGTATTGTAAGTATGTGTTCTTAGCTTAATTCTTTTTTAAAGATTGTTGTGAGCAGGATGATTTTTATAATACAATTTCTGATTCAAAAAATCATGATGATAAGTATAATCAAGGATTGAAAACATATCATGAAGAAGTTGTAGTTTCAGAATTTGTTGAAGATGAAGAGGTAATATTTTTAGATACTGCTGTCAAGGAAGAATTCCATGATCATTACGATAATCAAGTTGTTGTTTTAAGTCAAGTTGAAGATTATTCTAGTGATGAGATCAGTAGAGATAGTTTAGAATATTCTCATAATGATTTCAACAGTCTTAATAATAATTTGAATGCTAATCCTGTTGAAGATCAATCTCTTGTTAAACAAATTGTTGGAAATCATTGGTGTGTTAAAGATCAGCTTTGTATTGAAGAAAAACATGAACCTTCAGCATCATCATTTGAAATTTCTCAGAATGCTCCATGTTATGATGAAGAGATTGGGGTTTCAGGACAAGAATTCTGTGATGAATTATATTTTAGTCCTTTTTGTTTTGATATTAAAATTGATGAAAGTCAGGCTATTGACATTTTTTCAGAAATTTCATATATTCATGGTTATGATAAATCTGATGTTGAAAACCATTATGAAGATGCTCCAATTTTTTATAAATATGATGATGAAATTGAAAAGAAAGACCCAAAAATGTGTGAGGTTTGTGTTATGGCACAATCTGATCAGCAGATTTAGGAATTAATTCAGTCCATTATCCTTGAACAACTGAAGCCAATGTATGATAGTTATCCATTTAAAGACAGTGTGGAAAAGGAGGTTCAGCTTGTTGACATTATTGATGATATTGTCGAAAAAATTCCAGAGCAAGTTCAGGCTGATCCTGATGTATTTTATCGCCAATGCCTGCTTGATATTCATGGAAAAAAATATTCTTATGGACAGCCTATCTTTTTCATAGAACAAGAAGAGGTAACTTTTGGAAATTTTTATGATCTAGTGGCAGATTATTTAGAGTCAATACCAAGTTGTAAATCTGTTATTTTAGAGACATCATTTGATGAAGGTGAGTACAAGTTTCTAGATCTTTACTCTTCATGTTTTCCAATATTTTTTATTATATAGTATATTCAGTGTTGGAAGCATGTTTTGGTGGGTTGATTAAATTTTTGCCTGGTTACATTGGAAATGGGATTACAATTTAATTCAGTAGAGGGAAGGTTCCTTAGATACTTTTACAGTATTTGAAGGAAAGAGATTTTAATTTCAATGTATATACTAGTGTGTGAAGGATTGAATAGAGACACCATAGCCCAATCGATATTTTGTAGACTAGTAGGTAGCAGCACAGAAGGCACTGGTCTACAGGTTCTTGAAGCCTCACAGGGAGGAATTCATCCCTGTTGGCCGTAAAAACTGACCTAGGCCAACTTACGGAAAGATATCCCACACACTCAACTTACTGTAGTCTTGTGTATGTTTGGGATAACTATCTCTCATAGGATCAAGGCCCTACTGCCTGTAAAATGTGCTCTCAAACTTGAGAGTCTCTTTAGGTGAAAGTGATAAGTTGAACTAAGCAGAATCTTCTAATAAATCAAATAAATTCAACCTAATGACTAACTAATATTGAAAACTATATTAAGTTAAGTACAGAAAAAATAGTAGCTCCTAATTCTGTAATGACCTAGATGCTATCTATCTATCTTGGCTAAGAGCATGAGTTAAAATTAATATTAATTCAGCTTGCATTTAAAATATAAACATATAATAATTTAAATTGAAGAATAGTCTTACAATCAAACTATTACATGCTAATAAAAAAAACTTAAAAGCTCTTACAAATTAATGGATTAAGATCACAAAAAAATGTTAGATGCTTTTAATTCTGCAAAATAAATCAATATCAACTAGTAGATCAAATGCAACAGCAATCACTATCTTTCAAAGTAAGTTTTAAAAGACTCTGATCATAAGAAATGAAGCATAAACTAAAAGCAAAGTTTACAATTTGCTTCAATCCCACATAATATAATGATGAACGGAACAAGTAATATGGTTCAATTACTCTATAAAAGAAATTTTACAAAGTTGTGAGAACAAGTTCCAATGTCCATTCAAAGCACCAAAGATTCAAAAGAGTTTTGATGTATCAGCCTCAGGAAACACCTTCGTCTTTGGTTCCATGAGAAAAAACTCAGTTTTGAATAGGAACAAGAAAAAAAAATAGAAAGAGGAACACAGTCATCTCTCTGGTTTATGGAGACCATCCCTAGCAGAGAAACTTGTAGACAAATAAAAAAGTAAGTTCATCCACTTTCCTAGAACGTTCCCCTCCCCTCCAATCAATCTCTGCTATTGTTTAAATACTTCAATACAAACCAACAGAAAACTTAGAAGTGGACCGATTCCATGCTGGGCGCAACTGAAAAAAAACCGTGTTCAAAGAACCTGCCAAATCTCTCAAATGGTTCACATTTTCAGGAGATTCCTCACGATTTTAATAAAATAGCCTGTTATGCAAAAAACCCAGATCTCAGATTTTGTTATTTCTTCTTTATTTTCCTGTAGTTTGCTGCAGAAAATCATCTCATGAATAATGACAGGAATCCAGAAATCATCTCAAAACTGTACGAAACGCTCTCCATTATGGTTGATAAGTGTTAGAATAATCAAACCATAGTTAGCTATCTTAGACATTAATCTAATTATTTTTGTCTTATTTGCCTAGTTCATGTGTCCCACCTTATGCAAGTTGTCATTTACCTATCCATAGTGGTCAAACTTGCCTATTTTGACTCATGTAGCACTTGGGAAACCTCAAGGAATCAATTCTACTTTATTCCAGGCCTCCTAAGTGCCCTTCTGCTTTTTCTGCTTTATTTCCTGCTTTTTCAGTGCTTTAAGGCAATTGGGAAAGTTTGACTAGGTGAGGTTAACTAGTTTTTTTGTCTTCCACATCCTCCACTCTTTTATCCTTTGAAAAGCATGTATGAGTTGTCATTCCATCACTCTTTAGCTTTCCTAAGTGCTTTTTCCAATTCGTGAGCTCCATGACTGATTTGGAAACTACTTTATGCACCTATGGGGGAATGGCTTAATTTTAGTAAGCCTGCTTTTGACTAGATTCGAATTTCCTCCTCATGCATTCGAATCCCTTAGGTAATTATTTAATGCAGCAACCTATTATGTTACATGGTTGGCTATTGTACACTGAGTTAATACAGTTTAGTGTTCAACTCCATTTTCAGTCTCTTTTGTGAGTGATTTTGCATGATCAATTGATAATTGTTGTGAGTAAAATTGTTCTATCACTGGGTTCAATTTCCACATGGTATCAGAGCCATTGTAGATCGATTTATCTCCTTCAAAATTGTTTTGCAGGTTCGACATCAGTGACTGGGAGCCTTCTACTGACAGCCGGGACAATTTCTAAGCTATGGATCAATCTCAGAAGATCATCTTGACTCCCTTCAACTTCTTTGAATGGAAAGCGGAGATGGAGATACTGTTGAGAGTGAAAGGCCTCTACAGGGTGACTATGGAAACAAAAGCAGAGCCCAATGCAGCTGCAAAGAAGATAAAATGGCACAATAGGAGGGATGAGGCCTATGGTCTCTTGTGTCTGAGTATTTCCAGAGACCTCCTTTTCCATCTTGATGGATTGACATCACCGAATGAAGTATGGGAGAATCTTACTGATATTTTTGGAAAGACAGACGAGATGAGGGGACATCAAATAAGAAATGAGCTGATTTCCCTGAGTCCCAATAGCTTTGAATCACTGCAACTCTATTTCTCCAAGTTCAAAGCACTTGTTTTGCAACTAAAACAATGTGGGATCGAAAAGAAGGATGATCAACTGGTCTTGGCCATTCTCTCGAAGCTTGGCCTTGACTATTCAGTGTTTGTTTTGACCTTTTATGCCACAAAGTTGACATCTCGAACTTGGAAGATGCCTAGCCTTGCAGATTTCATGGAATCTCTCACACAAGAATAGGACAAGCTAGTGATGATGGACACCATCAAAACATCCAAAGACCAAGCTCTGGTTGCTGGAGATTCGAAGGTGGATTCAAAAAGAAAAAAGAAAGCTAAAAGGCCACCTAAGCAAAAGAGAGACAAGAACAAGTCTCCAGAGGAGCCACAAGGTTCCAAGAAGAACTACCAGAAGAAGAAAAACAAAGGAGAAATGAGCAAGTGCACATACTACAATAAGGGAAATCACACTGAAATCTCTTGTATGAAGAAGCAAATAGACATGTTGACCCAAATCCTAGAGAATAATGGCATCTCCCTTCTAGATATCTCAAAGAAGAAAGAAGGAGGATCAAGTTCAAATGACAGAGAGAGAGTTCATGCATTGGTTGCTGGAACATCAAGCTCACCCAGTTTTATCATTGATTCTGGAGCTTCAAGACACATGGTTTTGACCAAGGAGGCATTCTCCTCACTTAACATGTCGAAGGGACCACCTATAGTACTGGGAGATGACTCTCTCACTGAAAGTTTGGGCAAAGAGAGGATTGATCTTGATCATGGTCAGTTCAGCAATGTGTTGTATGTGCCTAGTCTTTCCTCCAACCTCTTATCAGTGTACCAAATGACTCACACTGGGTCTCCAAAGAAGGTCATATTCTCCCCTGATGAAGTTGAGATCACAGAGATCTCAAGTGGTAAAGTCATTGCAAAAGGAGTTGCAAATCATGCTCAAAAGGTATACATGTTCTCACACTTCCTACCCTACTCAAACCCCTCTATTCTTCTGATTCATGCCAATGAGGCAAGCAAGCTTTGGAATGAAATATTTGGCCATCTAAATTACAAGTATCTTTTTGATCTTAGTGAAAAAGAGATGGTCATAAGGTTGCCCAAGATAAAAAATTTCAAAGGAGTCTTCCAAGGTTGTATCCTAGGAAAACACTTAGAGCATAAATTTGAGAGAGCTAGTCATGAAAGAACCTCTGAACCCCTCGAGTTGATCAACAGTGATGTTGCTGGCCCATTCCCTCATATGTCCATGAGTTAGGCCAAATATGCATTGACTTTCATAGATAACTTTTCCAGGTATTGCTGGGTTTACTTCCTGAAACACAAGTCTGAAGTTTTTGGCCTCTTCGAAGTCTTTAAGGATTTGGTTGAAAACCAGTTTGGGAGGAAACTCAAGGTCCTCAGATCTGACAATGGTGGTGAGTATGTCAATTCTGAGTTTATTAATTATTGTGAAGATGCAGGTATTCAGATGCAACATTCTATCCCTTACACACCACAGCAGAATGGTGTTGCTGAGAGGAAGAACAGATCACTGAAGGATATGGAAACATGCATGATGGAGGCCAAAACTTTGCCACCAAAGTACTGGGCCATGTGGAAATTGAACCCAGTGATAGAACAATTTTACTCACAACAATTATCAATTGATCATGCAAAATCACTCACAAAAGAGACTGAAAATGGAGTTGAACACTAAACTGTATTAACTCAGTGTACAATAGCCAACCCTGTAACATGATAGGTTGCTGCATTAAATAATTACATAGGAGATTTGAATGCATGAGGAGACAATTCGAATCTAGTCAAAAGCAGGCTTACAAAAATTAAACAAATCCCCTATAGGTGCATAAAGTAGTTTCCAAATCAGTCATGGAGCTCACGAATTGGCAAAAGCACTTAGGCAAGCTAAAGAGTGATGGAATGACAACTCATACATGCTTTTCAAAGGAGAAAAGAGTGGAGGATGTGGAGGACAAAAAACTAGTTAACCTCACCTAGTCAAACTTTCCCAATTGCCTTAAAGCACTGAAAAAGATGGCAATAAAGTAGAAAAAGAAGAATGGTGCTTAGGAGACTAGGAATAAAGCAGAATTGATTCCTTGAGGTTTCCCATGCACTACATGAGTCAAAATAGTAAAGTTTGACCACTATGGATAGGCAAATGACAATTTGCATAAGGTGGGACACATGAACTAGGCAAATAAGACAAAAATAGTTAAATTAATGTCTAAGGTAGCTAACTATGGGTTGATTATTCTAAAACCCCCCTTAAGCCTGACTTATGAGTAATATATCATAAAATTATAGGGCCTAGCAACAAGGCTTAGTCACCCTTTACATACTGCATGTCCATTTAAACAAGGAAAGAGGTAAAAACCACATGGTAAAATCCTCCCTTAAACATGGACTGTAAAATAAAATTTGGAAATCTTGTCTTCACTCATGCTTCACAGCATGATCAGCAATCCCCAACAGTGATTTCAGATTGTTGAAGGTTTTCTCACAAAATGATTTGGTGAAGATATCAGCTACTTGTTTTGAATATGAACAGAAGAGTAGGTGAATGGTGCCATCATGCACAAGCTCTCTGATGTAGTGCATATGGATCTCAATGTGTTTGGTTCTCTGCTTCTAAACTGGATCTTTATAGATTCGAATGGTACTCTGGTTATCACAGTAGATGGTAGTTGAGTACTCTGATTCATAGCCACACTCTCCAAGTAAACCCTACAACCATCAACATTGAGTTGCTGCATTAACAACTCCTCTGTACTCTGCTTCTGTAGATGAGAGTGCAATGGCACTCTGTTTCTTTCTTGACCAGATGATTGGACCTTCTACAAGCATGAACACATATCCTGATGTGGAATTTCTATCTGTGCTATCACCTTCCCAATCACTGTCAGTAAATCCAATCAAATCAAGATCAGATTTTCCTTTACAGAAGATCCGATGTGTCCTTGTTCCCTGAACAAAGTTATGGATCATTTTGGCTGCTTTCCAATGGATCTCATGAGGCTGATCCATGTATATATAAGCCACACTTACTGCATAAGAAATATCAGGTCTAGTATGTGTAAGATACAACAAACATCCAATCAATTTCCTATACAGTGTATTGTTTACCATAGGTGAAGAATCATCTTCTTCTAGCTTCACTCCTGAAAGGAAAGGAGTATTTCTTGGTTTGAAATCCTTCATTTTGAATTTGTTCAGCAAATCCAAGGCATACTTGGACTGGTGCACCTTGATCCCATCTTTGGTTTGAGCAATCTCAAGCCCCAAGAATTGGCTTAAGAGCCCCAAATCTGTCATGGAGAAGGCTTGGTTCATTGCACCCTTCAAGGAAGGAATCTCATCCTTTGAGCTTCCTGTAATGAGGAGCTCATCAACATATAACACAATGATCATTAATGAACCATTAATTAACTTCAAATATACATTTGGATCTGATTTTCACTGAACAAAATTCAGTGATAGCAAGAAGCTATCAATCTTAGCATACCAAGCCCTGGGGGATTGCTTTAGCCCATACAATGACTTTCTCAACCTGCACACAAGAGAAGGGTTAGTAGCAAATCCTTGAGGCTGATGCATATATATCTCTTCAATGAGATCTCCATTCAGGAAGGCACACTTTACATCCATGTGATGTACCTCCCATTGCTTTAAAGCTGCAATGGTTAAGGCTAGCCTGATGGAGTCCATCTTTGCCACTGGTACAAAGGTCTCATTGTAATCTATGCCATGAACCTGTGAGTAGCCCTTGGCTACCAATCTGGCCTTGTACTTCAGAGGTGAACCATCAGCAACAAATTTTCTCTTGTAGACCCACTTACACTGAACTAACTTCCTCCCTGGGGGAAGATCCACTAGCTCCCATGTGTTGCTCTTCTGGAGTGAGATGAACTCTTCCTTCATGGCTGCTTGCCATCTTGGATCTCCTGTTGCTTCTTCATATATTTTAGGATCAGATTCCACCATCAAATAGCATTTCTCAGCAAACATAGGATCCTTCATGCACAGACCACTTTCAAATTGAGATCTAGTCCTCCTTGGGTCATTGGGATCCCCAGCTAGCTCTCCTGCTGCATGTAGTGTCTTGGCTGCCCATTTTGTGCTTGTAGGGATGTTAGGGTCTGAAATAAACTCATCACTATCAGACATATCAGAATCAGCATGTTCAACAAAATCTTCACTTACTTTCAGAGGTTCAGGCGGTGAAGATGTTTCTCCAACTTCCACTGCTGCAAGGGGTTCTTCTTGAAACTGAACACACCTTTCAATGAAGGATTTGTTTGTGCTCAAATTTATCAGATTGTACCCTTTTGAGTCTTTAGAGTACCCAACAAATAGGCACTCTCAGCTTTGGGGCTGCAAAGCCTTTCTCTTTTCTGTTGGAATTCTAGCCCAAGCCCTTGAGCCAAAAATTCTGAAATGGGTCACATCTGGCTTGTGCCCACTCCATGCTTCGAAAGGAGTCATACCATCAAGTTGTTTATGAGGCACCCTATTTTGGATATAGGCTGCATAGTTGATAGCTTCACCCGAGTACTTTGGTGGCAAAGTTTTGGCCTCCATCATGCATGTTGCCATCTCCTTCAATGATCTGTTCTTCCTCTCAGCAACACCATTCTATTGTGGTGTGTAAGGGATAGAATGCTACATATGAACAATAATTAATAAACTCAAACTTGACATACTCACCCCCATTGTCAGATCTGAGGACCTTGAGGTTCCTCCCAGACTGATTTTCAACCAAAGCCTTCAATACTTTGAAGAGGCCACAAACTTCAGACTTGTGTTTCAAGAAGTAAACCCAGCAATACCTGGAAAATTCATCTATGAAATTCAATGTATATTTGGCCTGACTCATGGACATATGAGGGAATGGGCCAGAAACATCACTGTGGATCAGCTCGAGGGGTGCAGAGGTTCTCTCATGACTAGCTCTCTCAAATTTATGCACTGGGTGTTTTCCTAGGATACAACCTTGGCAGATTCCTTTGGAAAATTTTATCTTGGGAAACCTTATGACCATCTCTTTTTCACTAAGATCAGAAAGATACTTGTAATTTAGGTGGCCAAATATTTCATGCCAAATCTTTCTTACTTCATTAACATGAATCAGAAGAGTAGAGGGGTTTGATTAGGGTAGGAAGTGTGAGAACATGTAAACCTTTTGAGCATGATTTGCAACTCCTTTTGCAATGACTTTACAACTTGAGATCTCTGTGATATCAACTTCATCAGGGGAGAATATGACCTTCTTTGGATACCCAGTGTGAGTCATCTGGTACACTGATAAGAGGTTGGAGGCAATACCAGGCACATACAACACATTGCTAAACTGACCATGATCAAGATCAATCCTCCCTTTGCCCAAAATTTTAGTGAGAGAGTCATCTCCTAGTACTATAGGTGGTCCCTTCGACATGGCAAGTGAGGAGAATTCCTCCTTGGTTGAAACCATGTGTCTTGAAGCTCCAGAATCAATGATAAAACTGGGTGAGCTTGATGTGCCAGCAACCAATGCATGAACTCTCTCTCTGTCATCTAAACTTGATCCTCCTTCTTTCTTCTTTGAGCTGTCTGGAAGGGAGATGCCATTCTTCTCTAGGAGTTGGGTCAGTATGTCTATTTGCTTCTTCATACAAGAGCTTTCGGTGTGATTGCCCTTATTGCAGTATGTGCACTTGCTCATTTCTCCTTTGTTTTTCTTCTTCTGGTAGTTCTTCTTGGAACCTTGTGGCTCCTTTAGAGACTTGTTATTGTCTCTCTTTTGCTCAGGTGGATTTTTAGCTTTCTTTTTTCTTTTTGAATCCACCTTCGAATCTCCAGCAACCAGAGCTTGGTCTTTGGATGGTTTGATGGTGCCCATCATCACCAGCTTGTCCTGTTCTTGTGTGAGAGATTCCATGAAAATTGCAAGGCTAGGCATCTTCCAGGTTCGAGATGTCAACTTTGTGGCATAGAAGGTCAAAACAAACACTGAATAGTCAGGGCCAAGATTCGAGAGAATGGCCAAGACCAGCTGATCATCCTTCTTTTCGATCCCACATTGTTTTAGCTGCAAAACAAGTGCTTTGAACTTGGAGAAATAGAGTTGCAGTGATTCAAAACTATTTGGACTCAGGGAGATCAGTTCATTTTCGATTTGGTGTCCCCTCATCTCATCTGTATTTCCAAAAATATCAGTAAGATTCTCCCATACTTCATTCGGTGATGTCAGTCCATCAATATGGAAAAGGAGGTCTTTGGAAATACTCAGACACAGGAGACCATAGCCTCATCCCTCCTGTTGTTCCATTTTATCTTCTCTGCAGCTACATTGGGCTCTACTTTTGTTTCCATAGTCACCCTGTAGAGGCCTTTCTCTCTCAACAGTATCTCCATCTCTGCTTTCCATTCAAAGAAGTTGAAGGGAGTCAAGATGATCTTCTGAGATTGATCCATAGCTTAGAAATTGTCTCGGCTGTCAGTAGAAGGCTCCCAGTCACTGATGTCGAACCTGCAAAACAATTTTGAAGGAGATAAATTGATCTACAATGGATTTGATACCATGTGGAAATTGAACCCAGTGATAGAACAATTTTACTCACAACAATTATCAATTGATCATGCAAAATCACTCACAAAAGAGACTGAAAATGGAGCTGAACACTAAACTGTATTAACTCAGTGTACAATAGCCAAACCTATAACAATATATGTTGTTGCATTAAATAATTACATAGCAAATTCGAATGCATGAGGAGGAAATTCAAATCTAGTCAAAAGCAGGCTTACTAAAATTAAGCAAATCCCCCATAGGTGCATAAAGTAGTTTCAAAATCAGTCATGGAGCTCACGAATTGGAAAAAGCACTTAGGAAAGATAAAAAGTGATGGAATGACAACTCATACATTCTTTTCAAAGGAGAAAAGAGTGAAGGCTATGGAGGACAAAAAACTAGTTAACCTCACCTAGTCAAACTTTGCCAATTGCCTTAAAGCACTAAAAAAGCAGGCAATAAAGCAGAAAAAGCAGAAGGGTGCCTACGAGACTAGGAATAAAGAAGAATTGATTCCTTGAGGTTTCCCATGTGCTACATGAGTCAAAATAGGAAAGTTTGACCACTATGGATAGGCAAATGACAACTTGCATAAGGTGGGACACATGAACTAGGAAAATAAGACAAAAATAGTTAAATTAATGTCTAAGGTAGCTAATTATGGGTTGATTATTCTAACAGGATGAAGCTATCAACTGTGTAGCCTATATCCAGAATAGGGTGCCTCACAAACAACTTTATGGTATGACTCCTTTCGAAGCATGGAGTGGGCACAAGCCAGATGTGACCCATTTCAGGATTTTTGGCTCAAGGGCTTGGGCTAGAATTCCAATAGAAAAGAGAAAGGATTTGCATCCCCAAATCCAAGAGTGCCTATTTGTTTCATACTTTGATGATTCAAAAGGGTAAAATCTGATAAATTTGAGCACAAACAAATCCTTCATTGAAAGGTGTGTTCAGTTTCAAGAAGAACCCCTTGCAGCAGTGGAAGTTGGAGAAACCTCTTCACCACCTGAACCTCTGGAAGTAAGTGAAGAGTTTGTTGAACATGCTGATTCTAATATGTCTGATAGTGATGAGTTTATTATAGACCCTGAAAACCCTACAAGGCCAAAATGGGCATCCAAGACACTACATGTAGCAGGTGAGCTAGCTGGGGATCCCAATGACCCAAGGAGGACTAGATCTCAATTTGAGAGTGGTCTGTGCATGAGGGATCCTATGTTTGCTAAGAAATGCTATTTGATGGTGGAATCAGATCCTCAAATATATGAAGAAGTAGCAGGAGATCGAATATGGCAAGCAGCCATGAAGGAAGAGTTCAGCTCACTCCAGAAGAGCAACACATGGGAGCTAGTGGATCTTCCCCCAGGGAGGAAGCTAGTTCAGTGTAAGTGGGTCTACAAGAACAAATTTTCGGCTGATGGTTCACCTCTAAAGTACAAGGCCAAATTGGTATCCAAGGGCTACTCACAGGTTCATGGCATAGATTACAATGACGCCTTTGCACCAGTGGCAAAGATGGACTCCATCAGGCTAGCCTTAGCCATTGCAGCCTCAAAGCAATGGGAGGTACATCACATGGATGTAAAGTGTGCCTTCCTGAATGGAGATCTCACTAAAGAGATATATATGCAGCAGCCTTAAGGATTTGCTACTAACCCTTCTCTTGTATGCAGGTTGAGAAAGTCATTGTATGGGCTAAAGCAAGCCCCCAGGGCTTGGTATTCCAAGATTGATAGCTTCTTGCTATCACTGAATTTTGTTCGGTGAAAATCAGATCCAAATGTATATTTGAAGTTAATTAATGGTTCATTAATGATCATTTTGTTATATTTTGATGACCTCCTCATTACAGGAAGCTCAAAGGATGAGATTGCTTCCTTGAAGGGTGCAATGAACCAAGCCTTCTCCATGACAGACTTGGGGCTCTTAAGCCAATTCTTGGGGCTTGAGATTGCACAAACCAAAGCTGGAATCAAGGTGCACCAGTCCAAATATGCCTTGGACTTGCTGAACAAATTCAGAATAAAGGACTGCAAACCAACCAAGACTCCTTTCCTTTCAGGAGTGAAGCTGGAAGAAGCTGATTCTTCACCTATGGTAAACAATACACTGTATAGGCAATTGATTGGATGTTTGTTGTATCTTACACATTCTAGACCTGATATTTCTTATGCAGTAAGTGTGGCTTCTAGATACATGGATCAGCCTCATTAGATCCATTGGAAAGCAGCTAAAATGATCCTTAACTTTGTTCAGGGAACAAGGACACATGGGATCTTCTATAAAGCAAAATCTGATCTTGATTTGATTGGATTTACTGACAGTGATTGGGAAGGTGATAGCACAGATAGAAAGTCCACATCAGGATATGTGTTCATGCTTGCAGAAGGGCCAATTAGCTGGTCAAGCAAGAAATAGAGTGCCATTTCACTCTCATCTACAAAAGCAGAGTACAGAGGAGTTGTTAATGCAGCAACTCAATGTTTATGGTTGCAGGGTTTACTTGGAGAGTGTGGCTTCGAATCAGAGTACTCAACTACCATCTACTATGATAACCAGAATACCATTTGAATCTGCAAAGATCCATTTCAGAAGTAGAGAACCAAACACATTGAGATCCATATGCACTACATGAGAGAGCTTGTGCATGATGGCACCATTCACCTACTCTTCTGTTCATCTTCAGAACAAGTAGCTGATATCTTCACCAAAGCATTTTGTGAGAAGACCTTCAGCAATCTCAAATCACTATTGGGGATTATTGATCATGCTGTGAAGCATGAGTGAAGACAAGATTTCCAAATTTTGTTTTACAGTCCATGTTTAAGGGAGGATTTCCCCATATGGTTTTTGCCTCTTTCCTTGTTTAAATGGACATGCAGTATGTAAAGGGTGACTAAGACTTGTTGCTAGCCCCTATAATTTTCTGATATATTACACATAAGTCAGGCTTAAGGGGGGGTGTTAGAATAATCAACCCATATTTAGCTACCTTAGACATTAATTTAATTATTTTTGTCTTATTTGCCTAGTCCATGTGTCCCACCTTATGCAAGTTGTCATTTACCTATCCATAGTGGTAAAACTTGCCTATTTTGACTCATGTAGTGCTTGGGAAACCCCAAGGAATCAATTCTACTTTATTCTTGGCCTCCTAGGCGCCCTTCTATTTTTTCTGCTTGATTGCCTGTTTTTTCAGTGCTTTAAGGCAATTGGGAAAGTTTGACTAGGTGAGGTTAACTAGTTTTTTGTCCTCCACATCCTCCACTCTTTTCTCCTTTGAAAAGCAGGTATGAGTTGTCATTCCATCACTCTTTAGCTTTCCTAAGTGCTTTTACTAATTCATGAGCTGCATGACTGATTTGGAAACTACTTTATGCACCTATGGGGGAATTGCTTAATTTTAGTAAGCCTGCTTTTGACTAGATTCGAATTGCTTCCTCATGCATTCGAACCCCTTATGTAATTATTTAATGCAGAAACCTATTATGTTATAGGGTTGACTATTGTACACTGAGTTAATACATTTTAGTGTTCAGCTCCATTTTCAGTCTCTTTTGTGAGTGATTTTGCATGATCAATTGATAATTGTTGTGAGTAAAATTGTTCTATCACTGGGTTCAATTTCCACAATAAGTCAATCTCTTTTTGCTGCAAATGCATAGTGAAAAAAGAGCACAAATGTAGGATAGCATCCAGCTTTACATCAACAGCTCCAAAATATGTTAGCAACATGCAATGATGAACATATAGACTCTGAATGAGATGTCTCGTGAATTTCTGGAATTAATACAGCTCAAACAGGTCCGTGTATCTCACAAATCCTACACTATTTTTGAAAACAGCTCACTTTCAAGGGTAATTTGGCTCATTTGTGAAGTGGGTTTTCAACGGTTTTTCCAGATTCAAAATGGTTTGTTCACAAATAGACCCCGAAATTTGCCTCTCTCGTCGGCTGCACGATTCACTTTCATTAACTTCTTTGACAGTTTCAAGGAATTAGTTTCCCTTCTTTAAACTCTACACATTAAAAGTATATATTATAAATCCATAAAAATAATGCGTGGATAGAAGTTAATTTAAATATGGAGCAATAATTCATATAATGGAAAATCTAAATGATGAAAATCTTCCCTTGAAAAATTAAGCGATTACAAGCTTTGGATTGTTGGCAATGTGTGCTGATTTCTAGTTATTCCGATGTCTTTTATCAGCACTTAATATCATGGAAACAATATTAAATCTCAGCGATATAGTATTCAACCGCCTGCAATTTTGATTATTTATTACCGTGATCTCAGGCATGTTATTATTATATGCTTTTCCAGCTCCGCACAAATGCATATTTCACGATAGAAACATCCTTATCTCTTAGCTGAAGAAGATCCATAATAACTGAGATGTAGCAGTGTGGGAATTTTTTTTAATTAGAAAAACCGCCAGCTTATAGTAATATGTGGGCCCTTCCTGGATCAAGATGCCAATATTTATCTTTATCAAACTCATCATAGGTAGAATGATTTTGGACTGCAAATTCAATCTTACAACCAACTGATAACTAGGAGACATAGTAAGTTTTCCTTATGCTTTGGCATTTATCCTTCAACGATTTTGTGATTTACACTGCCATTCGGTGTATATCACCTATCATTTTTCAATAATCATTGAGTTTTAATTAAAGACTCTTCTATGCTAGCATGCATAATGATTCTTCAAACCGTGTTGGCAACTCTATGGATGAACCATCATGATCGAAATTTATTGGAACGATTTTATTCTTAAGCAATAGATATAAGTAAGCATCTTAACATATTCTGCATAATTATGACATATCATCCTCATACTCGCTAATATAACACCATAATGTTAAAGTATTATGAAAACCTCATCATCTCAAATATTAAAGCATATTTAGGTGAGGCCATAAAATATACATATAAAACAAGCCATGTTAATGCTAGATTAAAATATAAATTATGCCTTGTAAAAATTTTATATGGAGAGTCATCCTGTCAATTTGATATGAAATTTTGGTGAACTTCCATTGTGATAAAATTTGAAAAGAGGTTTAAATATTCACTTAGGCCTAGTCTTATGCTTTAATGTTTTAAATAATAAATCAACTTTATATAAAAACATGAATTAGACTTTGCCTAGCATGAATATTAAACTATAATACTTTTGGTATGAAAAATCAAAGAGGTAGATTTAATCTGGTTACAGGAAAAGATTAGCAGGTTGTCAATTGACAGAATTATTAAACAATATATAATCAAGAATTGATATATAAAAAAAATGATTACATAATGATTGGATTAAATAACTGCTAAAATAGATACCTCAATGATACTTCAACAATCATAAAATTGCAACGCTTGTGATGCTTTTACCTGAGTAATTGATGTTTTTCAAATTGTGAGTACCTTTAGAATCACATATTCTGAAGGAACTTTTTATAAATTTTCCAAGAACTCATAGAGATGAAATTTTTCTCAATTCATTTCAATCCACTAAGTACCCATTAAATCATTAATACTGAATTTTAACAAGGCTGTCGTTGTTACGGAGAGAAATTCCTTTGTCTTGGGGTACCACAACACACAGCTTGACTCCAGAAATCAATCCTTTCCAATATGCAATAGAAATTAAATGTCTAACACTAAAGGATCAGACCTTGTACCTTATTCCGGACGGTTGAAGTAGATCCCCGTTGAGCTTTCCAATCTTCAGCTTGAATTGATCTGTTACTTCCTCAACAACAAGTAAACAATACAAGCATTCTATATATCATGGTGTTAGATCTATTCTAGCATATATAATCAATAATGTACAATCATTTGACATAATCCCATGGATAAAATATTCATTCAAACACACATTATTGGACAGGAAAATGTATTTCTATTAATATAAATCAGAGATTACAAGGTACAACCTCTGACGGCACGTCTGTGAACCAGAGAAACTGAATCCCCCACTTGGGCCTCCACCACCTCAATCCTCCATCTCTCGATAGCAATCTCACAAGCAAAAGGAAAGCTTGGGAAGAACACACTAGTGCTCCAAGGGACAAAGGGATGCAGACTCAAGCATAAGTTCCGTCAACAATGGACTATAGTTTCTTTGCTCTCAATTCTCTCTTATGCCTTCAATGTACCAAGGGGTTCCTTATATATCTTTTCAAAGGGGTAATGAAAGGTCGAGTCCGAGTGATCTCAAGGCATAGGGAAGGCTAGGAGTCAAATGAGTCAGATCCATGTCAAGGAAAACTCCAAAAGGATTTGGATTATGCACACATCTCGATGTACACGGTTTTAGTGGTCAAACCTGCATATATACGCGCTTATAGGTTTAAAATTCACGTATATCATTTTTCATATGTTTTTAGGAATGATCAAGGAAACATCAAAGGACAAAAAGTGGTCCATAGGGTCTAAGGAGTCTGCAGTGGGACAGGGGAAGGCCATGCAAAGTGTGATTCACCTAGAGCAGTTAAATCCGCTATAACAGATGCCCCCTAATGTGTGAGGTCAGAGGGGTCTTACGATGGCTGAAATACATTATAAGTCCATCCCAGAAGTGGAGTGATGAAGGATCCCAAATGGAAGACCAGCCACCCAATCAGCATAATACAATAATACAACTCTGTATACAACTGCAAATACATATAGCAGTCCCGGATACATAAGAGTACAATGGCCATGAATAGGCATGATACATGAGATCACATATGTGGTCATCGCCACGTACAATATACATAGATCAGAATCTCCATGATGAATATATACAAAGGACCATGATCTCCAAAATGGCTGAAGATATATAATAGATCAAGATCTCCATAGTGGCTGGAAATATCTGGCATATACTGGAATCAAGTCATGAGAGATGAAATCTCATGAACACTGGCACGATCAAGGAGGTAGAATATAAGAGATGCCACCAATCTAGAAAGTCTTCTACACAAACCGCTATGAGTACATGTCCTACTATGCGAATAGAGGTGTCGAGGTCGAACATAGTAGTCCATTGTCTGATTACCGGTCATTAATGTATACCGTTAACAAACGCGAGAGTACCCAACGATAATGAAAATGGGAATCAAGGTACTAGAGTGCAAACTAACAAGTGTGAATAAATGTGTTGAGGTCGAACACTTGAAAGGGTCCATCGATTAGGGGACATTGATGTATTCCCAAGAAACTGTCGATGGCGAGAGAACCTGCCACTGATGACTGCAAGTCTTAAGGCACTCAAAATGACTCTAGACTCCAATCCCAGAATAAATGATCTGAAGTCGATGAGATGAAATCCGCTAGAAGGAGGGCATTAAGGCATCCCCCATAATCCAACATGAGGTACTTAGAAAAGCTGTATAATGTGGAAGGAATCGATCATAAAGTGCATGAACCAGTAACTATACCGAGAATGGCCAACATGCAAAGTCAAGATAACTGAGGAATGGCCGACTCAGGTTTCAACTTCCTTCGAACAAGAGCATAACGACGTATGGTGACTGAATGAAGGCAGCATATCCTCGATATACAAACTGGGACATCTCTACGACACAGGAGGCATCAACAGAGGCTCCATAGGGACTGGAAGCTTAACCAGTCGGTGGAGATAAACTCAGATAAATGAGTACAGCTCCTAAATTCAAACTATAAACCAACCAATGGATGTGATATACAATGCTCTGTTCAAAGGTGACATGACTCGACAGCTGCCAAAGATAACATCTTTCCTTGTCCGGCTTTTTGGTTTTTTTATTTTTTTGGACTTTTTCAGTTATTTGAAAAGCTTGAAAAAAGAATAAACTAGCTTTATAGTTACAAACTAGGAGAAGATGAGTGTCACAAGGGAAAACAAACTAGTTCCAAGCAGTGGAACATACCTATGCTCAATGCAAGGATACATGTGTAGGATATCGACACTCGGGGTGAAATCCCCTCCCGGTAAAAAGGGAATCAAGCTACGAAGGATATAAAAAATGGCTCTGCATGGCTAGATATGAGACAAGCTCGGGCTATATGGATGAAACGCAATGTCAGGGGAGAGAGCATAAAGCTCAATAAGGTAGGCAAAGCTTATGATAATGCATTCACAACTTGACATGAGGGAGTCCTGAGGGAAATAGGCCAGCATAAGATCAAGAGGAGCATGAGACTCTTGCGAAATGTCATGGTAGTACTATACAACAGACTCCCACACCCTAAAGGAGAAACCATTGGCATGGGAACCAAATGAAAATAAGGCGCTAACTAGGGTACCCATGTAAGGTGAAGTTATACCACTCGTATCATGCCACTTCTAAAGCAACAAGAAGGTTCCGTGATATAATAGAGTGGGTTCGTACCTAAGGTCATGGTGATATGGTCACAAGTTCATGAAAAATGAAAACGGTGGTGAAACCTAACCTATATTCTAGTTTAGACATGATACCTGAGATCGGCATGAAAGGGTCAATCCAACGGCTGAAACGGCACTAAAAAAGGTCTTCTATAACAGCAATTATGTCAAAAACGGTCCAAAATGGTTAGAAAATGTCGAAACTATAGAAAATGGGGTAAAATTTTTCAAATATTTTAAATTTTTTCTATAAATAGTAAAAAATATAAATCATTTGAAACTT
This sequence comes from Pseudotsuga menziesii, assembly GCA_001517045.1. Lineage (NCBI taxonomy): Eukaryota > Viridiplantae > Streptophyta > Pinopsida > Pinales > Pinaceae > Pseudotsuga > Pseudotsuga menziesii. The sequence continues at coordinate 58,324 of LPNX010550995.1, read as the reverse complement.
TTACCCATTTGAGCTTTGATTTTCAACTGCAAATTCCAGTAGATCCAGCCGATGGAATTCACAACCGTTTCTTCCAGGTATTTACTCATACCCTCCTCTCGCATTTTGATATAATTTTTATAGATTTTCATGGTCAAATGAGTTTTTTAGGCCAACCCAAAATGAGCGCTATGGCCCACATGGAAATCGAGGATTTTTCCACGTATAGGGATGGATATACACGGAAAAGGGTCTCAAACCCGCGTACATACGTGGCTATTTTCAAAACAGTCGCGTATGAGGCCTTGCATATGATTTTTCACTAAACTAATGGGGAAATTTCCAATTTTTTTTGCAGGATGGTGCTAGAGTGGAGAGAACACGAGCATGGTGAAGTAGAGGAAGCAGTAAGGGCCGACTTAATGGCTCAACAAGCTCTTTGTGCATGCAGAATCTACAAGTTTTGGTGTCTTGGTGGTTTGAGGGCCAAACCAAGACTGCTGCAGATGCTGGTAGAATATTGGGATCCTGACTCAGAGTCCTTTCATATTGATGGGATGTCCCTCACCATAGAGGTGGAGGACATATACTTTATCACAGGGATTTCTAGATGAGGGGAGGTGGTGAACCTTCGTTCCCATGGTGGGCCAGGGAGTGGCCTGACTATCGACGAGTACATTGCAGTGTACTATTATCCAGACACCGAGAAGGTGGGGATTCATGTCCCTACCAATGCTATATAGGTGTTGGGCCTAAAAGCCATATTATTGATACTAGGTAGGATAGACGGCTTAGCATCACTCCACCAGGCCTCGCGGCCTCTGATGTTCTATGTAGTGGAGTGCATGAGACCCACAATCTATGACTGGAGTACTACACTACTGAGCAACATGAAACACCATCTCAGTGAGTGTAATGCAGGTAGGGTGCAGAACTTCAAGTTTAGCAGTATCTTGAGCACGTTTTTCTTCGAGCGTGTTCCAGTATTGAGCCCTAGAGTGGACGTTCCTCTCCACGGGGTTCGAGATCCGGCCCAATGGCATTGGGCAGATGCTACGCGCACACTAGGGGGTGGTAGGGTTCCCAACCCATATCCAACTGACTTCTTTCCATGGTGCCAACGACAGATAGTTGCCATTAATGACTACCCCTATACAGGGATAGATTTTTGGGGGGATCCGGACATGCCATTGCCACCAGGATCGACATACGACGATATAGGTAACGAATTTCGACCCTCACTCTTTTAAAAAAAATTTGAGTTATTGAATTTTTTTGTATTTTCTTGATTTTAAGGAAGCAAAAAGACATGTTTTTGTGTGACAACACATAGTGACATCTACCGTTTGTGTGCAGATGTGGGACCACAATGGCCAGAGTGCTTCCCTCTTCATAGATGGAGGGGAAGAGGAGATGACATCACGGGTGTGGATGTGGAGCGAACACTCCAGAGCATTCATACCAACTTTTTGAGACTGACTCATAGAGTTCCCATGGCACAAGTCAAGGACTTTCCTGAGGCCATGCAATGGCAGGTGGTGGGTGTACCACGGACATGGGTGCGTTTATTTCGACGGCTAGCTAGAGCCGTAGTGACCTTCCATGATCACAACCCTCCTCCTCCTCCACAGGATTAGACACCTGGGAGTGTATACATTTTGTATGACCATGTATTATATGATGGTGGCTTAAAAGCCCCAATTTTGTATCATGACACTATGTATTATCACATTTTGTATGTATAAAAAGTTTTATGGTGATCGATTTATTTATTTACATGTGTAAAAATTGTGTTTGTGATTAATTTATTATGAGTGAAACAAATGCCAATCTAACACGTAGTTAGCATATGAGTCAACAACTTGATTATTATTTCTTGGAATGTGTATATATGTTATATTGTCAAATTGCCATTCTAACAATCTCACACGTAAAAATATTCTCAATAACGTCGGATCTCTAACATGGTACAAACCATTGAGCTGTGACACTACTAACTCCGAATCAAGATGTACCTCAAGAGACAGAATGCCATGTAGAATGGCATCCCGTAGAAGCTCAATAATAGCACTATATTCAGCAACATTGTTGGAATATGGTCATAGACATACACCTCCTGAAGACAGTACCTGACCCATAGGAGTATAAATCACCCAAGCAGCAGAGGCTGAGTGTTGAGTGTGATGGATTGCACCATCCGTGAATCCTATGTAGGTGGAAGATTCCATTGACATCTGCAAAAAGAAACAGAAACTAATCACAAACCCGATCACAATAAGAAAAAGACCTAACTATGCAAAGTTGTACAATAATATACAACAAGTAGCCTTGGATAAAGATTATGCATAGTATTTTTTGAGATAGAGCCCATTTCTAGGCTCCGCCAAAGCTGTTCCTTCGTAATCCACTAACTCATAAGCACCCTTCTCTAACACACGCTTGACCACGTAAGGACCATGCCACATAGGATTAAATTTCCCTGCCCCCAAGGGTTCTTTCAGTTAATCCCACAAAAGGACCAAGTCTCCTTCACTAAACACTCTTGGATGGACAGATTTATCATACTGGACCTTAACGCGATGCTTATTAACCTCTAGAGCTGCCAAGGCATCCCAACGCTGCTCATCGAGTTGCTCAAGGTGAACCAAATTCTCCTCCAAAGGTGAAGTGTCTGGTAAGAGTTCCACAACTAGCTTCAACGAATGAATTTTGCATTCAACCGGCAATATCGACTCCACTCCATGTACAAGATGATATGGAGAAAAACCAGTGGCAGTCTTAACCGTGGTTCAATATGCCCACAAAGCAGGATATAACATAATGTTCCAATTATTCTTGCTTTGTGCGATGGTTCGTTGGAGAATGGATTTGAGTGATTTATTCACTGCCTCTACCTATCCATTCGCTTGGGGGTAGTAAGAAGATGAGTGCTCTTGCTTATACCCTAACTTCGATGCCAACTCTTCCATAATACGGTTTGAAAGTGCGAGCCATGGTCAGTGACAAGCTCTTTCAGAATCCCGAACCAAGTAATAATTTGGTTGAATACAAAGTGAGCGGCTGTCTCACCGTCAGATTTTACTGTAGGCATAGCCTCAGCCCATTTCGTGAAATAATCAACAGCCACTATAATGTGATGGTGTCCCCCAGTCGAAGCTGGGTTGCAATCCATAAAATTGAGCCCCCACTTAGTGAAGGGACCAACGGTGATAATGGGATGTAACGGGGCAGGTTTCGAGCACATATTACATGCGAACACCTGGAAAGGGTGGCACCTCTTGACCGCATCAACACAATACTTAAAGATCGACAGCCAGAAATAACCTGCTCTCAAAATCTTTTGAGCTGTAGAAAGCCCAGATAAATGACCACCACACGCCCCTCCATGGCAATCATTCAGCACAACCTCAGCCTCGTCATGAGTTAAACAGCGTCGTAAAATGGAATATACCCCATGGCAGTACAAAGTATTTTCCACTATGAGGTAGTTCTTAGAGACGTGACGTAATCGTTATCATTCATCTCGCGAGAGGTGAGTAGGGGTCTTCAGTGTTTGTAAATATATTATGATATCCCCATACCATGGGTCTAACATAAAGATTAATAAGATGTGTTCATTGACAAACGTATATTCACAAACCAACTCCTCAACCTCTCTCGAAAAATCTGATATAAGCTCTGCAATGATTAAAGACTTCTTTGATTTTGCCGAAACAAACTCGAGATCAAATTCTTGCAGAATGACAATCCATTTATTATAATTTCCCCCAATCATCCTTCGGGTGAGGATGGATTCACATGGGCCACAACCAAGGTCTGGAAAAGGAGAATATAATGTCTCAAACACTGAACCGCATGTACGGTAGCTAAAGCAAGCTTCTCAACATGAGAATAACGAATCTCTGCATCAATAAGGTTTCAGCTCATATAATATATGACATGCTCTTGGAGCTCCTCGTCCTCTTGAACCAAGACCATACCAATCGTCTCTAAATATGCGGCCACATATAATAAGAAATAACAGATATAGTTTAGGGGACTAATCACTGGGGCCGATGCTAGGGCTTGCTTGAGTGCATCGAAGGACTCCTGGGCTTGCTCATCCCAATAAAAGGGAGTATCCTTCTTCAAGAGATGCATGAAGCCTCTAGTCAAATTGGAAAAATTGACAACAAATCATCTTAATAAGTTTTCCATGCCTTGCAAACACTGAAGATGATGAATATTCTTCAGGGGAGACAACTAACGTATTGCCTCAAACTTCAAAGGGTCGACTCTTATACCCTCTTTCGAAATGATGAATCCTAACAAACGACCTGACTCCATGCAAAATATGCACTTATGAGGATTTAATCTAATTGAATAGTGCCGGCATCTTTCGAATACCAATCTCAAGTGATAGGGATGAGGCATTCTCATACGAGAATGAGCAGCAAGATCATCCAAAAATACCTTGATAATTGACTTGAGATCATGGAAAATCAAGGTCATTGCCCGTTGAAATGTAGCTTCGACGTTTCTAAGGCCGAAAGGAATTTTACGATATGTGAACATTCCCCAAGGACAAATAAATGCAGTCTTATGTTGGTCCTTAGGTTTAATCTGTATCTGATTATACCCAGAAAAGCTGTCCATAAAGGAGAACACCTCACTACCTGCACACTCATCCAAAATATGATCTATAAATGGTGTGGGAAAGTTATCCTTAGGACAGGCACAATTCAAATCGCAAAAATCAGTGCATATGTGGATCACTCCCTGCTTCTTATCCACCAGAACGGGGTTTGAAACCCACTCCGTCAAGGGAACAGAATAGATGAAACCGGCTTTCAACAGTTTCTCTATCTCTGCCTTAATGGCGGGTGCTTTCCTAGGATTCACCACACATAAACGTTGTCGAATAGGATTAGCGTTGGGGTAAGTCTTAATCTCGTGCTCGACAATACGAGGGTCAATACCTGGCATCTCGTCATAAGACCAAGCAAAAATATCACAGAATTCCTTGAATAGCTCGGTATATTCCAGAATCTCAGCATGGGAACATTTCACCCCAATATAGACATTCTCTATCATGCCAGGATTACGAGAGATGTTTATAGGAATCATTGAAGATATCTTTGCCATGTTTCCATCAGCCATCGGACCAGTAGATCTTAATGGAACCACAAGACTACCAACTCTCTGACTAAGAACTGCCCTAAAATCATCATGCCCCAAACGGTCAAGCTCTGGAATAAAGTACGATCTATGATGAAGTTCCTCCCATGGTGGCTCAACTCCTGACATAGCCTTAATAATCGCTTCATCCGAAGGGAAAACCATATCAAGGTAGTCATGGGCATGAGAATATTGTACTTCCCATGACAACATCACATACGGGTCCTCCTCCTCTGTCCGTGAAGAGGAAGGACTAGGCTCTGCAACACTCTTGAGATTAGCTTGATAAGCTATCATGGCTGTAGGAAATGGTACGTTCATCTTGATAGGCTCACTCAAAGTACTCGGTGTAGGAAGAATCGAAGGGTCTTCCATATGAGTCATGCGAAAAGACACCGATGTCGTAGAAGTCGAAGCCTCATCGAAACTAGATCCTATCATGAGGATCGATGCAGGAAAACTAAAGCTTCCCATGAGGGATGGATACATGCCTACACCCACACTCCCAGTTGCCGGCTAAGAGTGCTCAATGATCGGGATCGAAGCTCCTGAAGATGCGGTAACAGACGGATTCTTGAATGTCATCTGATTAATAATTATGATCTTCCTGTTATGTGGAAAGCATACAACGTGGAACAAGGAAGAAGCAATGGCTTGCATACTATACATCCAGTTCCTACCCAGCAAGAGATTATAGTCAAGGGGTGCATCAACCACCTCAACCTCTATCGCAATGGTCTTCCCCCCCAAATGGACTTTAATGGAAAGAAGGATGCTATGTGGCCTAAAATATCTCCCATCGAATGCAGTTAACATAGTCACTGATTTAGACAGCTTAGGAGAACCAAGACCCTTCCAACAGGCCAAAGACATCACAAAAGTAGCAACACCCTCATCAATCACAGTACGTTTGACGGTCATACCAAGACATTCTAGATGCACCAAAAGAGACACATAGTAGGGAAAGCAAGGATGAATTCTTGTGGTTTCAAATTTGATCATAGAGGAAGAATCATCATTGTTCACACCAAGGACAGAAAGCAACGCCTTCCTTTGCAAAAGACAACTCTGAAGCACTTCCAATGCAGACATCGCATAAGGAGTATGGCCCAAATCCTCGACAACTGAATAATTTTGGGCAGCTCGGGCATTTGGATTATGCCCTGAATGCTTAAGGACTCCCTTAGGAATGCGAGGTGCAGCGCCAGGTTTATCCGTAGGTTTCTCAATGTGCAAAGGGGACCCAGGTGGATCAGGCCCTTTGCTTGGGATGGGTTGTGACAAACTATAATATTTCACACGAGTCACAACTTTCGCAGCATGGACCATGTTAATGCACCCACGACCACTACCCTCCAGTGGATCACCATCACTAGAATGGTCATGGGACTTCGAGTTCATATTTTGATTATGCGGTAAAGGGTTAGTTAGCATAGCTGGGCCTTGTGCTAAGAATCTATAAGCTTCTTCAATTTGAGGGCACAAGTAAGTGAGGTGATCATTCTTACATAGCTTGCAAGGGAACTTAACCTTACATTTCGCTTGCTTATCCCCCCTAGCATTTCTACCATTCTTGTCACTATTGTTAGCATTCTCATTCTTATTCCCACCCTTTCGATTATTATTTTTACCCTTTTTTCTATTCCGTCCGGGCTGCTGGTTACCCTTCTAGTCCGACGATTGCATAGAAAGTACATTCACTGTTTGGGTGGGTTGAGATGAAGCCATAGCTTATCCCGAAGCAGATTGGTTGAGTGACAATTGACTAACTTGTTTTGCAACCAAATCTGCAGGTTTCGCACTTGCACAACCCACAATGCCATCAGCATGTGGTCTAGGTTTGACTTTGGGATCGAAATTGGAACGAGGAGCATTGGGAATAATATCATACAACAAACCAGGCTGAGCATAGATCAAGTCCAATTCCTGGGCCCTAAAAATTGCTTGTTCCTCATTCTACACTCCAGATGTGGAAAAATCCTTCGCTATATATGGCAATAACGACTTGAGGAACCACTCGAGGACGAATTCCGGTGGTATAAAAGCTTTAATTAATCTCTTCCGTCTATGCCACTCTTGAATATGATCAGAAATATGTGTGGCTTTATCTTGCCAAAATGTCGACAAGATTTCAGTATTAACGTCGTAGCGCACTGGTAGCTGGAAGTGATTAAGAAAAGTCATCGCAAGGTCATCAAACAAAGCAAAAGCTCCCTTAGGTAACTCTATATACCATTTTGCGGTAGGCGCTATGAGGGTGCATTGAAACAGTCTCAAACGGACTGAGTCCTAATGTAATGAATTTGAAGAGCACCATAGGTGAAACGTAGTAACGTGTTCGCTCAGATCCTCTCTTGGTTTTCCTTCGAACTTAGGTATGTCCGAAGGAAGCTTGGTAGGGACAGCCAACCAAGCTGGGTCATGAGCCACAGGATTTTTCGTCAGTCTCGATAAGTCAGGAAGATTAAGCGTCGCAAATAAAGGGAGCCTAGGATGATGAGGTCGATGGACCGCTCCCTGGTTCATATAGGGTTGATTACCACCATGGCCTTGGCCATAGTGTCCTCCTCCCATCTGACTCGTATAGGGTGGCGTGGAAGTACCATAGTATGGTGGACCTTGACTAGTAGGAGCTACAAAGCCATAATTAGGAGAGTAAGTAGGTTGTTGATACCCTCCTCCATAAGGTGAAGAAACCTATCCATACTACCTCCCATAATAAGGTCCATAGGTCATTGCATGCGATGCCCCATGAGACACTCCATAGGTAGGAATATATGCTCCGGAAGTAGGGATATACGCCCCGGAAGTAGCAAGATGACCTCTAGAAGCATGAACATAGCCTCCCGAAGCAACGGGAGGTATGTGAACTTGAGACACAATCGGTCTAGTAACTGCAGTACGGACCTGACTCGTAGCCATATATTGGCTCGAAGGACCACGTGAACAAGGTGGAGGATGTACATTTGAAGAACTAGGGACCAAGGACGAAGGAATATTAGTAATAATATATGTACTACCACCTATCATTACTCATCTTGGATCTGGTATCCTAATTGGATCGCCAACCCTAAACCTAGGAGGGAGATACGATGTAGCTTCCACCACTGGGATGGAAGGTGCAATGTGACTAGTGCTCCCAAACCTCTCCGCATGGTAAGGAATGAGAGTGCCCCCAAGCATAGTGTTAGGCTCTAAATCAGATTCGACATGAAATGTCAAATCATGTGTAGGGAAACCAGACGTAGCATAACTACCATAGCTAGTGTTGGCAGGTTCAAAATGAGTCTCGACGTCCTCCATCATTCCATACTAGTAACGCATCAATGGGGAATCATACCTGGATTGAGTAGGCCTATCGTGCAAGGTTCCTATCTCAGAAATCATAGGACCTAACTCAGCTAAGTCGGGTGAAGGATCATAAGTAGGAGTAAATTCCCCATCGTCTACACAAATGGGAGGAGGTGGTTCAGGAATATCCTCTAAACGGTCTCCCATGGTGTGTGAATCAATGCATGAAATAGTCCGCCTGGACTGTCTAGGTCTCTCTCCCAAAGGAGGAGAAGAAGTAGAAGGCAGAAGTCCTGCTAAATGACAAGAACGATGAGGAACTGTACTTGAATCCACAATGACTCAAAAAATAGCAAAGACTCTTTATTTACGTAAACCCTAGGCCAACTATCGTGCACAGAGCAATCACTAATAAAATATAAAGCCAAATGCAAGCAAACAAGGGCTGAATAAGTGAGCTCCTGAATGAAGTAGGTATGTCTCGCCTAGGAGAGGCTTGAGACTCCCATACACAACAAGCGGAGGTATGTAACCAATTATTGTGGCCCTCAGCTCCAACGCGTAAAGCGACTATGCTATCTAACCCCAACCTGGCTGGGACACCTGCAAAGTACCCCCTTGATATCCTAGGTAAGGCCACTAAGGTCACCTTAATATAATAAATGCTCAGGCAGACAGTCGCAGGTGGGATTGACTGTATGGGCAGGGTAGCAAAGCCCAAAACTCTCAAAAGATCCCCCAGATATGAATAAAATCCTGGAAATATCTTCGATGCTACTTAGTTATGACTAGGGGTCATCCCAATCAATAACCGCTCACACTGCCTCGTGCTTAACTCCCTTTTGAGAGGAGGATCCTGAGAGAAACTAGTTATACCAAGGATTTCACACACTCACCTAGACAGACACCTAGATGTTTGTTGTTTAGTGATCTTGGAGAATCGACTTACAATGAACTATTCAAAGATCCTAAAACCTAATCTTGTTGTTGCACCCTATAAAATAAAAGAGCGTAATTCATTTTATTTAGCGTTGATTTTAGTTGGCTTTATTACTCAAAAAAGGGATATGATTGTGCAACTAATGGTGTTATGACGCAACATGAAGTAAAATACACACCTAACAATTAATGCAAATACATTGTGTCCATGAAAACAGGGTATGCTACTACGTGAAATGTACAATTCTCCTTCAAATGATAAATGCAAGTTTTCCTATATGAAGTCCTAACTAGTACTCCAAAGCAAATCTAGTGCAAGTACAATGCAAAGTATAAAATGCAATGCATGATGATAAGCAAATGTTTTTGGATTTTTTGAAAATAATAGAGATGCAAAAACAAAAAGAATGATCCTACGACCCCTAGACTCTGTAAGCACACCCAAACAACACTCAAGCAAAGTACTAAGGTAAAAGAACTCTAATGCACTAATCTCAAACAAAAAATCGAAAATGCCATGACAAGAACCTTCTTAAAAAAGAAAAATTTAGCCTAAAAAAACGTTTCTGGTCAGAAACAGAGGTCTAAGCAGACCCAGCCAGTGCCAAAGGAGACTCATCAAATATTAGAATTCACCCAGCAACCAATTATCTTCCCCAAAAATGCAAAATCAAGGGCATACGTGACTGTTCGCAGTAAACCCGCGTGTATACGTGGAAATCGCAGGGGAAATCGGGTGTATATGTGACTGTAAGTCAAAAATTCGCGTATAGGAAGAAAGGTGCATAAAATCAAGGAAAACAAATAGTTTGAGACAAACTTCACACCAATCAGACTCTACCAAGCATACATGCCCCCATACCCGGCATAGAAACAAGAGAGAAAGAGCAATTCAAATTCATTGAATGTCGAGAAAACAACCCCGAAAGGACAACTACTAGGAACTCCCCAGTGGAGTTGCCAATTCTGTTACAGAGAGAAATTCCTATGGCTTGGGGTACCACAACAGAAAACTTGACTCCAAAAATCAATCCTTTCCAATATGCAACAAAAATTAAATGTCTAACACTAAAGGATCAGACCTCGTACCTTATTCCGGACGGTTGAAGTAGATCCCCGTTGAGCTTTCCAATCTTTAGCTTGAATTGATCTGTTACTTCCTCAACAACAAGTAAACAATACAAGCATTCTATATATCATGGTGTTAGATCTATTCTAGCATATATAATCAATGATGTACAAGCATTTGACATAATCCCATGGATAAAATATTCATTCAAACACACATTATTGGACAGGAAAAGGTATTTCTATTAATATAAATAAGAGATTACAAGGTACAACCTTTGATGGCACATCTGCGAACTGGAGAAACTAAATCCCCCACTTGGGCCTCCACCACCTCAATCCTCCATCTCTCGATAGCAAGCTCATAAGCAAAAGGCAAGCTTGGGAAGAACACACTAGTGCTCCAAGGGACAAAGGGATGCAGACTCAAGCATAAGTTCCAGCAACAATGGACTATAGTTTATTTTCTCTCAATTCTCTCTTATGCCTTCAATGTACCAAGGGGTTCCTTATATAGTGTTGGGGCGCGCACCTTAACGGTCCTTAATTGTGGTAACTCTGCAGTTTTTGTGGAAACTTGTAAGAGAAGTTGCGACTCAAAATAGTCTTAGGGGTGTCGGGGTTGAGTCAAAGCCCTCTTTTTTTGTAATTGTCCATAATTTTCGGGTGTAAGCCCATGATTTTGTAATAGTGCACTTGTATAAATAGGCACTCATGTAAAGATGTCAAGATCATCTAATGAAATGAGGATCGTATGATGCGAAGAAGTCAGATCTATTTTTGGGTATTAAGGTCAAGTCCCAGCTGTGTGCGTGGACGACCTTTGCAGCTATGTGTGCAGAGGGTTTTTGTAAGGAAGGAACTGCAGCTGAGTGTGCAGTTAGACTTGAAGGACAGATCTGTTGCTGAGTGCGCAGATTGGAACTGTTGTTTTGTAAGAAGTGAAATAAAACCGCAGTTTTGTGGACGTAGCCCCTACACTGGGGGTGAACCATGTTATATCTCGTGTTGTGGTTATTTTGTGTGGTTTCTGTTATGTTTTGATGCTTTTGATAAGTAGGTGAATGTTAAAGTAAGATAGCTATTAAATATTAACTTCGCTGCAAATTCCCAGTTAAGGGTTAAGCAACAAAAGACTTTTATCTAACTGCGAAGCTAATTAAGTGAATATCGAAGCTCTATTTGGTATAAATATTTTTTGTTAAGGCTAAAGGTACAGTAATATCCCTCTTCTGCTTGTAGAAACTTGATTCTACAGCACTCCATAGCTATTTCGGGTGAGACTGCAACCTGTTCGAGACTACAACCTGTTCGCAGGTTGTTGCCGAAAGGGCAAACACTATGGGTCTTTTTGTTGGTGCAAAGTTAAGGTATAAACCCCGGGTCTACCCTATAGCCCAAAAAATTGGTTCCGTTTCTGGTTGAACTCAGTATCCACTTTAAGAGGGATTTATGGCATACCTGAAGGGCTATGTTTTGGAGGCCCTCAGTAAAAGAAATCGGTGATTGGGTTGAAGCTACCTATCAGAAATTTGCTGAACAAGAAAATAAGGATCCTCGTTGTAGCTCAGACGAATTCTTGCAAAGGTACGTTTTTGATGATATTTATGAAATTTTCTTTGGTAGTATCCACATAGAATTGCACCAGTGGTTATCCAGGTTGACAGAGAGAAGGACGAACTTCCAAGAAGATCAGTTTCCTGAATAGACCACAGCAAGAGTTAATATATTGAAAAGGGTAAACAACGTGATATCGTGAGATGTTGATTTATGGACAACGCGAACCCTTGAAGCATTTGTGACAGAGTTTACCATCGACACAAGTACTTCCTTCAGTGAAGCTGGACGACATTTTTTCAAAGGACCAAGGGGTAAGTACCTAAATTCATTTAGTCTGCAAATTAAAATGATCTTGGTTGAGAAGGTCATATTGCTTATAGAATTAGATTGCTAGATTTATTTTTACTAACCTATGTTTGGAAGTGAAAGTAACTTCGACGAGAAAAGTGGTTTGCTGCAAAGCAGTAAAAGATATAAGATAAACCTAGAATCCTATACCCTAGGCCAGAATACCGAGTATACGCTAGAAGACCTTGAATATGAAGAAACCCCTTTTTTTAGAAACCCTCCTATAACTCTGCAGCAAAAATCTGTTACCCCTAAGAACCCGTTGTAGTCTGGAAGTAACCCTAGCCTGAGTATTCCTATCGCAGGTTAGTCTACTCCAATAAGTTCTCCCTCCCCTCAATCCACTATGGCCCATATGACAGATGATATCAAGCTCCTAGTCTTCAAAGCAACTGGATCAGAGGATCCAGAACAGTTTTGGTTTTTATGCGAAGCTGTGTGGACTACTAAGAACATTTTGGATCAAGATATAAGAAGGGCGCAGCTGGTTACTTCTTTTAGAGACTGAGCTTTGACCTGGTTTATGAAATTTTCCAATACTTAGAACCATGTCTTGGTTGATATTAAAATAGCGATGATCAAAGAGTTCAAGAAGCCTAAATCAAAATCATAGAGTATAACTGAATTGAAAGAGATTCAGCAGAGGCGAGGTGAATCAGTTTGGGACTTTGATCAGAGGTTCAAAGTTCTGCTAGATCAAGTTAGTTTCACTATTGGACCAGTATAGCATAAAGAATGGTTCATTACATCCTTATTACCTCATATCAGAACATCACTCATGCAACAGAAGGTTGCTGATCAGCAAGAGGCTTTGAAGATTGCCATGAAACTGGAGACAGCTCCTGTCGAAGATAATTCTGGTATAGCCCAAATACAAGTGTAGTTAGCAGAAATGGCTTTGGAGCTGCGCGACATGAAAAAAGGGAAATCTATTCGTGAAGAGGTGTGGTGTACATGATGTAGGACAAAAGGTCATGACAAGGAACAATGTCCTGCGCTAAGAAATTACCTGAATACTGGTGTGCCAAACCTATTTAACCCTAATGTTCTATATTGTGATATTTATAGAACAACTGGCCAGCATCGACCTGAAGACTGCTATCTGCTACAAAGATATGTGCAAGTACCTAAGAATCCCTATTGCAAGTTCTATAAGTTAGTTGGCCACAACGAAGAGGAATGTTGCATCTTTGACCTTATGAGAGAGCGAACATATGATGCTTATAGGGTACAAAATGATGCGCAAGGCAATGATGGATATGGTTACCATGGTAGTACATCAGGTCGAGGTACTTTTGTAGGTTGTGGTCATGGTGGTATTCTTGAAAGAGGTCGAGGCCAGGTTGTGTGCTATAACTGTAATCAGGCAGGACATCTAGCTAGAGACTGTCGTAACCCAACTACGACATGTCGATATTGCAGAGCAGTAGATCATGTCATTGAGCAATGCCTGCAGCTGATAGCCAAGATACAAGAAAGAAATAGCGCTCCTCCTCAGAATATTCAGATGATTACTGTAGAGAAAACACCTGTCCCAGCCATTAACATTGTTACAAGGAGTGGAGCTATGAAACAAGTGCAGAATAAGGAGAAACAGCCTGACAAGGCTTGGGTTCGTAAGACCCCAGAGAAAGTTCCAACCTTCGATGTGGGAAGAGAAAAAAAAGCATTTATGAAAGCCAAAAAATACTTCGTTGATCCGAGCATAGCAGTAGCACTTGTGCAGCAGCATCAACAGCAGTCACAGTCTCAAGAAGCTTCGACAGATAAAGTAAGTACACTGTCGACATTTTTACAGAGTTGTATGAAGCTCTTACGAAATAAAAATGATTTAAATGAGTTATAGAAAGTTATTGCTTCTTGTGAACCTCAGCGAAGCTCTGGTAAAGAAAAAACTATCAATAGAGTTAGAAGAACTGGAAGAGAAATGAGATTGCATGCTCAGATAGGAGAGTGTGACATGACTGATATCATTTTAGACCTAGGATCAGAAGTAAATGTCTTAACTACGAAGACATGGGAAAAAATGGGTAAACCTACACTTGAAAAATCCCCTATATAGTTGAGATTAGCCAATCAGCAGAAGATTGTGCCCCTAGGAAGATTCCCTAGCGTCCCAGTAGACATTGATGGAGTCAGTACCTTAGCAGATTTTGAAGTCATTGAGATAATCGATGATAGCAACCCCTATCCAGCTTTGCTAGGAATTGAATGGGCAATAGAGAATTCCGCAGTAATCAACCTTAAGAGCAGGCAGATGACTTTTGAAGGTAAAGGCTTGAGAGTCATAGTACCCTTGGACCCTTCCCAAGGAGAAAGATATACAGAGCCAATCAGAGATGAAGATCAGGATATTCTGGATCATATCTACAACATCACAACTAAGGAAGAAGACTATGTTAAACCTACTCCTGAAGGTATAATGGACTGGAAGTGTGATAGTTTTTGTACGACTGGTTCAGATGAAGGCTTAGACAATTGGCAGAATCGAATTTATGAACTACATGGACATCGATGTGCAAGAATTACCAAGTCTCTCAGATGGCTTGGCTCACAGACAAGAGTCTTACCTATTTTTGATGGCTTGACAGACCCCGAAGATTTTATTTTGCAATTTTCAGAGCAGGTACCAGATTCACAGAAAATGGAGACTCTAGATTCAGTATTTAGAGCCACAGCTACAAGATGGTGGAATGGTCATAAAAAGTACACTCATAGTTGGGAAGCTTGTCAAAAGTTCCTTCACCTGAGATTCAAGGATCGACCTCAGGAGGTACGAAGCATATTTACTGGTAATACTAGCCCTCAGGAACATTTGGAGCAATGTTATGAAGCGTGGAAGCATGTACCTCATGAACAATGGGTACATCGGTTTGTGCACACTCTAGAACTTGTAGCAAAGAACTGGTATGCAGAGGTGGAGCTTCACCATGGTGCTGGAAGTTGGGATAGTCTTGTTGATAGTTTTTTGCTGACATTTTCTATTAATGAGGTTTGTCCTGCTTTGGACACAGCTATTAGGTTGATCCATACTAAGGTGTTTGATGAGAAATAAATAGCAGAGCACCAACCTTATTGGAAGGCACAAGAAGCTAATGCAGTAGAATGTTATAACCTCGTAATTGACGAGGATGATGACCCATGCAACATAAACATTCCTAAGTCAGAAGGACATTGCGAAGTACATGGACCAGTAGTCGAAGCACCAGAAGTGACTCAGCCCTTGAAGACAAGGGAAGTAAACATTGGGTCAGAATAAATGCCTAAGTATGCTGCTATTGGAGATTATTGGGATGAAGAAACGGTAAGCAAAGTGACCCAACTTCTCCATGATTATCAGGACCTATTCCCAACGAGTTTCTCAGAAATGAAAGGTATCCTTGGTGATATAGGAGTGATAAAAATCCCTTTGAAACCTGATGTGAAGCCTGTGAAGCAGCTCCCTTATAGGATGAACCCTAAGTATAAAGAAAAAGTCAAGGTGGAGGTAGATAACATGCTCACAGCAGGAATCATTGAGGTTGTGGAAGACATTCTGTCACAGGTCAAAGCTCGAAGCCCTATCAAAGCCAGTGTCAAAAAGTGTCGAATATCCTTATTATGGCGCAGCCAGAGTTACTAGCGGTGCCGAAGAAGGACAGGTGTGTCGGAGCTCAAAATATGACCATTGGAAAAAATCAGAATTGGCAACGTCGGTACGCTAACTGCATTAACTGCCTGTAATAATGAGATCTTGAGAAATCTAGCGTCGTTTGGACAAGATCTCTATCAGATTTGGTGTCTTCAATGCATAGTTATGGTATATTTGGTCAATGGATTCTATAAGGAGACACCTAGGCCTGTGGAAATCGCATTACGCATTTCCATGAGTCTTACAATTGAGTCCATGTCAGCTGATTGCGAACTTCAAGAACTGTTGAGAGAATTTGAACAGACGGGTCTGCAGAACCTTATGAGCAATCCACTTGCCTCTGCACCCCGCGAAGAAACCCCCCCAGCACCGACTCAGCCAATGCAGACAGATACAGAACTCGACATAGTGCAAAAGGATCTAGTAGAGAAGGAGCAAGTAGCCGACAGCAGTTTTCACCAACAAGATTCTCCCACCAGACAAGCAGCAGAGTGTTCCGAGACGGGACACTGGTAAGTCTTAGGGGCATGTTGGGGCGCGCACCTTAACGGTCCTTAATTGTGGTAACTCCGTGATTTTTGTGGAAAATTCTAAGCGGAGTTTTGACTCAAAATAGTCTTAGGGGTGTTGGAGTTGAGTCAAAGCCCTCTTTTTTCTAATTGTCCATAATTCTCAGGTGTAAGCCCATGATTTTGTAATAGTGCACTTGTATAAATAGGCACTCATGTAAAGATGTCAATATCATCTAATGAAATGAGGATCGTATGATGCGAAGAAGTTAGATCTATTTTTGGGTTTTAAGGTCAAGTCCTAGCTGTGTGCGTGGATGACCTCTGCAGTTATGTCCGCAGAGGATTTTTGTAAGGAAGGAACTGCAGCTGAGTTCCCAGTTAGGATTGTAAGAAAGGAACTGCAACTGAGTGTGCAGTTAGACTTGAAGGACAGATCTACTGCTGAGTGCGTAGATCGAAACTGTTGTTTTGTAAGAAGTGGAATAAAAACGCAGTTTTGTGGATGTAGCCCCTACACTGGGGGTGAACCACGTTATATCTTGTGTTGTGGTTATTTTGTGTGTTTTTTGTTATGTTTTGATGCTTTTAATAAGTAGGTGAATGTTAAATTAATATAACTATTAAATATTAACTTCGTTACAAATTCCCAGTTAAGGGTTAAGCAAGAAAAGTCTTTTATCTAACTGCGAAGCTAATTAAGTGAATATCGAAGCTCTATTTGGTATAAATATTTTTTTTTAAGGCTAAAGGTATAGTAAAATCCCTCTTTTGCTTGCAGAAACCTGATTCTGCAGCACCCCATAGCTGTTTCGGGTGAGACTGCAACCTGTTCACAGGTTGTTGGTGAAAGGGCCAACAGTGTGGGTCTTTTTGTTGGTGTGAAGTTAAGATATAAACCCTGGGTCTACCCTATAGCCCAACATATAGCTTTTCAAAGGGGTAATGAAAGGTCGAATCCGAGCGATCTCAAGGCAT
Organism: Pseudotsuga menziesii; assembly: GCA_001517045.1. Lineage (NCBI taxonomy): Eukaryota > Viridiplantae > Streptophyta > Pinopsida > Pinales > Pinaceae > Pseudotsuga > Pseudotsuga menziesii. Next base: position 40,864 of record LPNX010550995.1, on the reverse strand, counting down.
AGGGAAGGCCAGCAGTCAAATGAGTCGGATCCATGTCAAGGAAAACTCCAAAAGGATTTGGATTATGTACACATCTCGATGTACGCGTTTTTAGTGGTCAAACCCGCGTATATACGGTCTTATAGGTTTAAAAGTCGCGTATATCATTTTTCATATGTTTTTAGGGATGATCAAGGAAACATCAAAGGACAAAAAGTGGTCCATAGGGTCTAAGGAGTCTGCAGCGGGATAGGGGAAGGCCATACAAAGTGTGATTCACCTAGAGTGGTGAAATCCACTATAACAATCATAAAACCTAAATAAATTAATTCCTTCAAAGTAATATATTGAATCAAATCAGATAATGTTAGATAAGAGCATGCAAGTGTTGTTCAACTTCCAAAAAGTAAGAAAACTTAAACGACAAAATGACCAATTGTCGACAAAATAATCAAATATAATGAAATGATAATGAATTTTCACTAACTGTTTAGATTGCAAAGTTATTGTCACATATAAAAATCATCAATTCAAAGCCAAGACTTGAGCAAACAAGCAATTGCCAAATCATCTTTCATGAAAACCAAATCAAAGAACAAACACTGTAGAAAGTGAAGAACCCACCTACCAAATCAAGGAAACCAAAAACAAAATAATTACAAACTTTACATGTGGGGACCCCTTTATTTTGCAAAAATTAAGGGATTTGTTGGAGTGCCAACAAATGGCGACATGCTGGGTGAACCAGTTATCTCTTCAAAATAATTCTGAATCTTAAATAATATAAGAGAATTAATGATAAATACCTCTTCAAATGTCAATTTCCCAATCACATAACTTAATCCTGCCATTGGATTATATATGTAGAGATTGAGACAAAACTTTCAAATCAATCAAACTATCCCTACCATTATCCAAAATCTTATAAAGATAAATGATTATTCTACAAATGCAGAAAGAAAATTTTCCAAGGAATTAGTTTCTCTTAACCAAAACAAGTCAAAGAACACGTAGTATGTAGGTATGACCTTAATACCATAGGATAAACCCTTTTAACCTCACTTAGATGCTTGTATCCCATCCACTAGATATAGATAAATCCTTTCTGACAAGTAATAAATAAAGATATTAACTGAATACTACTACCTTGGCTTGGTAACCAGATGCTAGCAGCATCATTCACAAGAACTGCCGAAAAATGAAAAGGTTGGCTCGTGATGAGACCTCCTTTCTCCTAATCAATGATTAAGAGCCATCACCCTGGCTTGGTAACTAGATGCGGTAATGTCACTTCAACAAAGCTTATGATCATGATGTGTTGGCTCATGATGAGACCTCATGTTCTTCAGTTAATCCCTTATATTTTATTAATGTTATGTACAATGAATAATATTAAGATTATTGTTAATCTCAAGAGAGATAACTTAGCGGATGGGGAAACAGATCCAAATGGCCTCACTAAAGAGCAAAGGATGGCGTAAAAAGTCTAAAAGATAACTTACGATTCCTGACTTACTTCAATTTAGGGAAAATGATTCCCTTGAAAAGAAATTCATCTACATTATAGCATCATTTTGAGAGATAAAGATCCTAGATAATAGCCGAGTAACTCAATTAATCCATCAATATGATCCATAATAATTTTTTCAAAGCCAAGACTAATCTCGCTACGGTTAGAATCTTGACAAAAGAAGAGTGTCTTTATAATGATGTCTCTTTAACAGAAAATGATTTTAATTAAATACTTGACAGAAATACATGGTTTTGATCACCATATGCTAAACTTAGTTCACCCCTTTTTGTAAAACAAGCAAACCACTCAAAAAGAAAATTCTATCAACTTGCAAAATAAAACCAATCAAGCAAGAAATCTAAAATGGATGTATGCAAATGTAAAAATAAAAACTAAGCCCTAAATAGATTAACATCTTAAGTGGAGAAACATGAAATAGTTCTATCACAAATGACAAAAGAGAATTAATTTCTACAAGATGAAAAATATGTCTCTCTAAAATTTGAGACATAAGGATCTGTTAAAAATAATCAAGATGTTTTAATAAGTTAGGCCGCTCTTATTGATAAGAAAAATAAAACACACCAAAAATAAACAAATTTAAACTAAGTCTTAATTACATATGCAGTTACAACTGAAAATATTTTGGTATTGATTTACACAACATTCTTCGTTTTCTTAAAAGTTCTTTCTTACGATCACACGAATGTATAAAACATTTTCCCAATTTAGTCGAAAAAGTAAAAGATATATGACTTAACAAGTAAATTTAAATAAATATAATTATAAGTAAGAGGGTAAAAGGTAAGCAAAACATCCCTAAATGTATTAAAAAGTGTCACCTCTTGAGCTTGAAATTGGCATCATCTTCATAACTACATTTATTCAAACAAGAAAAGGGTAAAAATGAAAAAAAAAACTAAACCTAAGCCTAACTATGTACAAAAAAATACAATTGTAATGAAAATCAAGTAAAATGAAATAGCCAATGAAGCCATCGAAGCATCTCTAATCCGGTAAAAATGACATGTTTTCCTAACAGTAACCAGAAATGATATATCACTAAGAGAAAACTAAAAAGAATTTTATCATCATTACCATTTGAAACATATAATCATAAGACAAATTTACCAGTTTTTGGAAACCTTTTGAGATAAGATTTTTCGAGCCACTCCATAATCTTGTCGTAAAACTCAGAATGCAAAACATGATCTACCAACATAAAATCCATAGGTGGCAAATATATCTTAGGTGAATCAATTTGAAGAATCAAATAACTAGCATTAGTCACATTAACAATTGGAAGAATTGATTTTAGATACAAAGTAGGATCACGAAATGATATAATAGGTGAGTGAATCGGTGACGACCTAATATCAAAAGAAGTAATCTTGTTAAGAGGATATGCAACCAAAGATGAATCAATTAAGAGAGATGTAAGTCTTTGGTGATCACAAGTTATAGGAAACTATTTAGCAAATATTTTATTATCACCAATCAAATTATATCTCTCAGATAAGTAATTCTGATGAGAACAAACATTTTTAGTTTCAACAAAAATTTGTGTTTTATTCTCATTAAATATCAGTTGACTGTAACCATCTTTTAATAAACCTTCTTTCTCATTAAAACATTGTATCGAATGATTATTTAATAATGAAATATGTTCCAATCCCTCAAACTCATGCTTAATAAGTGATTCATCAATGTTAGATATTTCACAAAAATGTGATTTTGAAGTCAAATAGTTAGGTAATTCATATGGAATCTTATGCATATCAAAATCAGAAAATAAATCAGGGTAAATAGAAAAATAAGAATTAGAAGTGAGGAAATTAAAAGAGTCTCTCAATTTAGAAAGATCATTAATATTTCCAAAAGATTTCTCTTTTATTACCTGATTATTTTCAATATAATTTGGTGATGTACCTTTAAGGATTCCATATGAAATTGATTCGAGATCAAGATTAATTGATAATCCTTCATGTAAATCAAAACGTTTATCGATCTTTGCTTGAAAAATATTAATCTCTTTTCGTGAACAACATTTAGATGACTAACTAAGATTCATGTCATCTTCTTTAACTTTTTCTATTGAATTTCTAGAACACATAAAATTATCATTAACATATTTGTGTTCTTTGATAATTGAATCGAAAGAAGAATTAGTACAAAAATCACAAAATGGTGAACATATAGTTTGATTTATAATTAATTCATCTTGATCTATTTTTGTAACAAAAGAATTTGAATATTGTCGTTCATCAACATAATCAACTTCTCTATTTATACAAATAAATTCATCATGAATAAGTTCTTTTCCATTTGATTCCTTAATATATATAGGTTCAATATTTTGAATAAAAGAAGTATGCCTTTCTCCTTTGAGAAGAGAATAATCATCGGAAGGAGTTGGTACTTCTTCTACTTCGATCTTGTCACCTTGGGGTTGGGTAGAACTTATGGTAGTATCTGAATCAATGAAAGAGAGAGAAGTTTCTAGAGGGGTTGGTAAATGATTTGTTGAAACATCATTTTGACAAATGTCTTTATTTTGTTGAATAAGAGGAACTTGAGAGTTGAAAACAATATTTAAAAGATCTGATTCAGAAGGTAAATTAGTAATATGAAATTTGCAAAGGATATGAAAAAGACTTAATGAAAAGTCTTCTGAAGATTCACCTTTCTTCCTTCGAAGAGCCTGCAATTCACTACATATTTTATTAGAATCATAATCATTAAAAGTATCTAAAAATTCATGTGCAAATTGAAACCATGTAAAAAAGAAATTAGGTGGAAATGTTTCCAACCAGCATTTGATTCGTCCTTTGAGAGTAAGAGAAAAAAACCTGCAAGTAGCACTAAGATCAATAATCTTATGTTTATTACATTTAGACAAAAACTTCTTGAGGTGTTTCCTTGCAGATATATCGCCTTCACCATCAAATTCAAGTTTTGACAAGAGGTTAACTGTCTCATTGGGAATATCAATTAATGTAAAACTAAAAACTGATTCCCAAATAGGAATTTGGGCATGAGCCATGAATGATAAACAATCAATATTAATTCACTCTTCAAATGGTTAGCTTGTCATCTAACCATCCCTTAAGCACACATGTGACCACTAAAAGAATAAAATTTAAAAAACTGAAATACAAGAGCTAGAGGCTAAATGATTATTTAAATAATTAAAAAAAAATGAAATCATTTATTTTACCTCGGCCCTCCTTCTAGCGCCATTTGTTGGCCGTAAAAACTGACCTAGGCCAACTTACAGAAAGACAACCCACACACTCAACTTACTGTAGTCTTGTGTATGTTTGGGATAACTATCTCTCACAGGATCAAGGCCCTGCTGCCTGTAAAATGTGCTCTCAAACTCGAGAGTCTCTTTAGGTGAAAGTGATAAGTTGCACTAAGCATAATCCTCTAATAAATCAAAGAAATTCAACCTAATGACTAACCAATACTGAAAACTATCTTAAGTTAAGTACAAAAAAAATAGTAGCTCCTAATTCTGTAATGACCTAGATGCAATCTATCTATCTTGGCCAAGAGCATGAGTTAAAATTAATATTAATTCAGCTTGCATTTAAAATATAAACATATAATAATTTAAATTGAAAAACAGTCTTACAATCAAACTATTACATGATAATAATAAAAACTTAAAAACTCTTACCAATTAACGGATTAAGATCACAAAAAAATGTTAGATGCTTTTAATTCTGCAAACTAAATCAATATCAGCCAATAGATCAAATGAAACAACAATCACTATCTTTCAAAATAAGTTTTAAAAGAATCTGATCATAAGAAATGAGGCATAAACTAAAAGCAAAGTTTACAATTTGCTTCAATCCCACATAATATAATGATGAACGGAACAAGTAATCTGGTTGAATTACTCTATAAAAGAAATTTTACAAAGTTGTGAGAAAAAGTTCCAATGTCCATTCAAAGCACCATAGATTCAAAAGAGTTTTGATGTATCAGCCTTAGGAAACACCTTCTTCTTTGGTTCCATGAGAAAAACTCAGTTTCGTATAGGAACAAGAAAACAAAACAGAAAGAGGAACACAGTCATCTCTC
>LPNX010550995.1:0-35174 GCA_001517045.1 Pseudotsuga menziesii | reverse complement strand
CCCCCCCCCCTCCAAGCAATCTATGCTATTGTTTAAATACTTCAATACAAACCAACAAAAACCTTAGAAGTGAACCGATTCCATGCTGGACGCAACTGAAAAAAAAACATGTTCAAATAACCTACCAAATCTCTCAAATGGTTCACATTTTTCAGGAGATTCCTCACTAGTTTAATAAAAGAGCCCGTTCGGCAAAAAACCCAAATCTTGGATTTTGTTATTTCTTCTTTATTGGCCCGCAGTTTGCTGCAGAAAATCATCTTCTGAATAATGACGGGAATCCGGCAATCTTCTCAAACCTTTATGAAATGCTCTCCATTTTGGTTGATGAGTCAATCTCTTTTTATTGTGAATGCATAGTAAAAAAAGAGCACAAATGCAGGATAGCATCCAGCTTTACATCAACAGCTCCAAAATCTGTTAGCAACATGCAATGATGAACATATAGAAATGAATGAGATGTTTGGTGAATTTCTGGAATTAATACAGCTCAAACAGGTCCATGTATCTCACAAATCTTGCACTATTTTTGAAAACGGCCAATGATTAAGGATAATGTGGCCCATTTGTGAAGTGGGTTTTCAACGGTGTTTCCAGATTCAAAATAGTTTGTTCACAAATAGACCCCGAAAATTTCCTCTCTCACCGGCTGCGCGATTCACTTTCATTAACTTCTTTGATGGTTTCAAGGAATTAGTTTCCCTTCTTTAAACTCTGCACATTAAAAGTATATATTAGAAAACCATAAAAATAATGCATGGATAGAAGTTAATTAAAATATGGAGAAATAATTCATATAATGGAAAATCTAAATGATGAAAATATTCCCTTGAAAAATTAAGCATTTACAAGCTTTGGATTGTTGGCAATGTGTGCTGATTTCTAGTTATTTCGGTGTCTTTTATCAGCACTTAATATCATGGAAACAATATGAAATGTTAGCGATATAGTATTCAATCGCCTGCAATTTTGATGATTTATTACCGTGATCTCAGGCATGTTATTATTATATGTTTTTCCAGCTCCACACAAATGCATATTTCACTATAGAAACATCCTTATCTCTTAGCTGAAGAAGATCCATAATAACTGAGACGTGGTAGTGTGGGAATTTTCTACTAATTAGAAAAACTGCCAGCTTATAGTAATACGTGGGCCCTTCCTGGATCAAGCTGCCAATATTTATATTTAGAAAAATAATAATAGGTAACATGATCTTGGATTTCAAATTCAATCTTAGAACCAACTGATAACTGTTGCCGCCTTTCACACACCTGGGTCACGTGGCAGAAATCTTCAAGCCACTCGGTGTGTCCTTCGGGGCAAGTCTCGAGTCGAGCCTGTCACCTTGTTCTTGACTCCTCTGTTTAGACTTAACTCCTAACGAAGCCAAAGGGGGTATACCCTATTAAGTTACTAAGGCTGAAATACTTAGTACGGTGATGTTAAATTGAATGAGTTACTTAGGAGTTTGGAATTTAACCATAAACAATCAAAGATGACAAGATGCAAAAATGAGTGCACGAAAGCACAATGCTGAGACGCAATATAAATATATAGCAAGAAAATAACCAGTGCCTTAAAAATGGAGTCAAAAAGAAATCAATGTACTTGCATGTGCTTGGAGTGAGTGTTTTGCAATTGCCTCTTGGTACGTTTTAAGTTAAATTTGAGGTGTGAGTTGATTACAATTAGGCGAAAGGGGGACTCCAGATATACCCGAGAGTACTTGGAGTATGTCCAAAACAGAACCTTCATGGCTACCCACAAGGAATATGTGGGCTGAATGGAATCTCTGGGGCTATTGTTCATAATGCACCCATTAGGGTGTGACAGAGATCGGTGCCCCGAGGTCACTTTTCAGTAAGTTCTTGCTTCCTTTGGGTATTTTGCCACTGTGATGGTTTGATCTAGGTGTTGGATTTTCACCTGTTGGTTTATTAATTTGGGAGAGTGAGTGCTAATTATACTAGTCACTCAAGTGATTTTGATACAGCTTGAATGATCAGATGAACCGTAGCCAAGTGTAGAGCATACACACTAGAGTCTTGTCAATTTTAGTAAATTTTACAATGGGTGTTCTTGTTTAAAAGAAAACCCTCCAGGAACCTCTTTCGATCCAAGTGGATCTCAATTGGGGAATCGAGGAGGGGTTAATTTTATAATATATGAAAAAAAAAGGTAGAAAAGAAAACAGATACACAATTCTAGTTTCCTAATTAGTCCTACCACGAATCTCTTTCCCCTTTCGGGTCAATCGGGAAGTCGTGGGGTAAGTATTATGATTACTTTGAATATAAAATATGGAATATGAAATTGGTAATTAAATAAAGTATACTACCTTGTATATTATATAAATGCTAGTTTGAACAGAAATGAGCAAAAAGCAACAAAACAGACACCGACGCAAATCCCCCCAGGGGGGATGGGGAATGGGCTCGAAAGAGCCCATTCAAAAAATTAATTTTATTAACATCAGTTACAATATCAAAGAACTGATATAATTCCTCTTGGTCCTTATATGGAGTGAAATCAAGAGCTTACAAAGTACGAAAATTAAATGTTTTGGTCAAATGGGAGACCCCTGGGGGGATTTGAACGCTCTCGAGGCCACTTTCAAGAAGCAGTTTCCTTTATTTTCTGTCAAACCTGATAAAAAACAGCAAGCATATTAGACTGAAATATGCCCAAAATCACTTTGAAAGTACCTTTGGGTCAGCTTACTTTTAACCCAAAAAAAGGTAAGTCAAAACTAGTTAATAAGTTGAAAAAGGAACCAAGGAAAGCAGACTTTCCTTGGAATCTTAGATCGCCTTTTGGGAAGCCAATAATATGTGCAATTTTATTGTAGAATATGAAATTTTAACGTATAGAAAAGGAAACTACCTTAAAAGTAAGCTACAAATTTTCATTAAAATGCTTGCAAAAAAAAGAGTAATTTCAGCTACATCTCTTAAAATGTAACTTTATATGCAAAATGAAACTGAGATATAGAATTAGGAAGGGACCTTACTAACTATATATATATGTAATTTTATTAATGAGACAAATCTAAGCAATCAGATTCTTTAAAAGTAACCAATTTGAAGAGAAATTAAGATTTTGAAGGAGGAAGAGAGAGAAAGAGTGTTTGAAGTCTGGGAATGTTGGGATATGGATTCTGCTTTGGTGGAACACCGAGGGACTATGTCATACAGAAGATAATGAAGATGAGGAAGATGCAAACCAGCTCAACCTCTTCTACTAGCGATATCACTTGCAACTTAGAAATCCTTGCATAAACAGATGGTTAAAACATAGGTGCTACTGGAAGAGATAATTGAAAAGCATGCAATTAAACTTAAAATACATACAAATCCAATAGATATGGAACAAGCAGCAGTATGAGCATAAATCAAACTAGAATAAACTGTTACCCTAATAGGAGGGAGCTCTCTCCTTCAAGGCCAACAATTAACTAGCAAATCAATGATAAAAAAAAGTAGATTATACCTCATAAGCATTTGACAATCAACATCCACACATGAAGAGTATTACACCATATATCTTGCATCCAAAGCTTCTTTATTCCAAAATGAAAAAACAATACAGTACAAGAGAAACATCACCTCAATCCTAGTTCTAAATTGCTTGGAAGAGGCTACTGTGCTTGGATATATACAAAAACCAGGAGATCCAGCCCAGGGGGGGCACAAATCCCAAGGAGATAGACCAAATATGCTGATGGAGAGTCCATCAATGCCTGATCTGTGTCTAACTGAGCCAGATCTGAGTCTCACTAAATGCAATTGTCAATCGAAGAGCTGATCTAACTGAGACCTCAACCTGTTGACTGAAACATCCACCAAAACTCATCCAGATGAGCCAAAACGTGTTGAGGAGAAAGGGAGGGTGAAATCCCCCATAAAGGATGTTGAAGATCAACTATGGATCTGATTTGATCACCTCCTTCAGTCAAGGATTTGTCATATCCAGTCAGTCTACTTAAGGTCTGACTGATTTCAATCAAATCGGCTGAGAATCCACTGATCTATGATTTTGGATTTGCTCCATTATTCATCAATTTATTAATTAAAATAATCAATAATCGATTTTTGGGGCTTTGTGACCTGAGTGATGGAAAATCACTCAAAACTAGGAAATAGTGGGTCCATGGGTTTACATGGTGCTCTTAGCTTGAAAATGAGCACCTACATGACTGAAACTGATTATTTGGCCCACTTTTATTACAAAATCAATTTTTCCAACTAAACTATTAAAAAATAGCTTAAGTTTTGGAAAAATTAAATTTTAATAAAAAACACTGAAAAAACAAAAAAATTGAAAAATTGAAAAACAACTAAGGGGACTTAGACATGTTCATATGACTCGACCATGATGTCTAGCATGATTATACATTGACACATAGACTCTAATAACCTCAATAGTCCTAAATGCCAAGCCGACCACCCCAACTTTGGAGGTATGGAGTGAAAAACTCAGGAATTATCAGTCGTTTATTCAACAACCAATAATAACCAAGGGAAAAAACACCCTGGGATGATCAGATTTACAAATAAAGTCTAAGAGACCGAGTCTTTTACAGACACTATCATGCTAGAACATTTATTACAACTCCCCCATGGGGTATGAACATGTGATATAGTACAACAAGCACTTCCCAAAAGTACTTCCAAAGGTCTTCTAAAGTCCGAACAAGTTAACCCTATCCGGTTCACCAGGCTCACTTGATAAAAAACCACTAAGTACAACTTAGGTGGTAACATTCTGGCTCCAACTGTGGGACATGTGCTCGATCTGGTCTTTAAGGAAAGGAGAGGATACGAGAACACCAGAATCTCTGGTTTATATACCTTGTAAAAAAATCTCAACTTGACAAGAAAAACCTCAGTAGCACAAGTTTTATAGAAAACCAAATGAACCATTAAGCTGATTTATTTACACAACATAAATGTAACTAACTAAAAGAAGCAAATTTTTATTATAGCTAAGTAGAAATGCAGAAAGTAAATGCTCTTTTTGGAGGAGCTTATTTTCCTACTCTAAGCATGATATAAAAAGGGTTAAGTGTAATCAGAAATCCAATGTAACCACCTAAGCATTTTATTAACATAAAAAAAATTCCTTGTCTTTGGTTACCAGCCAAAGTAAGGATACCTTATTCAGAAAATGCAAACCTGTGTGATAATTCAGGATGGGAGGGATGGATGGGAGATCATAGGCATGAACAATGTCATAAAAATTGTTCCCAAATTTGTATGTGTTCATGCAGGCTACTTCTATCCATGACTGGATAGGACTGATATACCAATCAGAATGATGAGGTCGACTGACTACATCATCATACTGATCATTGGGGCTTATCAAATGATAAATTGTTGCACAAGCCCCAAGTAGCTCCAAATCGTAAGGAACCTCTATATGTGAAAAAAGATGGTTGACACTGATATTCCACTGACTGCATTACATCTGACTTTTCACAATAGTGTTTCTCAATGTCTTCATTACCGATACCCTTGTGTGGCTCTACATGGTATGATTTTGAATAATCACGTGAAAATTATGAATGCTCCTCTTCCATACTAAGGTTTTCCCAGGCATCCAGATCTGTGCTTCCCTCTATGGATGTATCATAGATTGGACTTCCACAAATTTTTGAATAGACACTCCCATTGTTGGACATATCATGGATGGGATTCTCCATAAGATTTTCACAAGTTGGATTATCTATGAAATTCCAATAGTCATCACTTCCATCCATGTCATATGTGGGGGACTCTTCATCCATGGCATCATGCTCCTGCCTATCCATGTCTTCCTTGTATTCATAAAAATCTTCTTCAGATAAAATGTTACAAGGAAATAAACTTTCCAAACCTTCATGAACATGAGGAGAATAAGGTCTAGTGTCACCACACACTGTAGTGATCTTATGATAGGTTTCTTTATAGGATTTTTTTATGATATCATGAAGAGGATGTTCAATAGTATCTTCAATCAAGGAAATTTTTTGGACATATTCAATGGGATCACTTGGTAAGTGTTTCCCAGTGGATTTCTCTAGAGGGCTTTCTGGAAAGGTATCAACATTGCAACACACTTGAGAATACACCAAATCTTCAATGTCTTCAGCTATGGTGACATGAGGAGAGTCTTCAACAATGTGTTCCATCATGGGCTCCTCTTGAAGCTCTTCAATACGATCATCTTGGATTTTCCCTTCCTCAGAATCTTGCTATGTATTGGGAGATACCTCATTTTCTTTTAAAATATGCTTAATTGCTTCCTTTCTTAAATAACTACTCGGATGCCTTTTGACTGGATTATCATGAACCTCCTCTTCACTTAAATGTTCAAGAAGTGATTCCAAGTCTTCAATACTTTGTATCATGGAAAAAGGTCCATCATATGTTTTCATGTGATACTCTGTCCCAAATAGGTAGAATGTATAGATCTTTTCAAGGAAATTTTTCAAACCAATCATACTACCCCTACCATCATGCCACTACTCTAAAAACATCCAAAGGAATCTTGGAAAAGAAGTTATACATTTATTAGGAAGGCCCTAATAGAACCAACAACAAGCCTCATCCGAAAAAGTGCTAGCAAACATTTCCATCATATTGTCTTCATGAAGAGTATTTCAGTCAGCAATCAACTGAAGGAAAGATTTGACATGCCAAATGGCCGAGTCACCATAATCTCCATGAAATGTTGGAATCCAGTTATATGCATTCCCCAAACCATCACCATAGTTAGGAAAACCCAGGATGTTTGAGAAATCGATAGGTTGAAACATTAAGGTTAACTAGGAACCATATTTCTCCTTTAATTCGTCCAAAATAGTATCCATTTGATATAACGATTAAACCTTGTACCGAAAAGGTGGAGCTGTCAAGTGATGAGCTTTAAAGGTTTTAACATGTCGCATGGGCTCATCTACACACAACAAAACTTCACAATTTTATGAGATAACAGGGTTTTATCCCTTCAATGGAGTCACCATGTGAAAAAGAAAAATAAGCATTTATAAATCTTTTCACAAATATTATTTTTTACTTTTCTTTGTAAAAATAAAACTGGAAAAAAGTCAGTGGAGTCGCCAAATGAAAATTAAAGATCTACTCTAAGCATTCATCAAACAAAGAAAAAACAAAAAGGAAGAAAACAAAACTCATACTCGGGAATAAAAAGATTTATCCCCAGCAACGACGCCAAAAAATGTTGCCGCCTTACATACACCTGGGTCACATGGAAGAAATCTTCAAGCCACTCGGTGTGTCCTTGGGGGAAAGTCTCGAGTCAAGGCTGTCACCTTGTTCTTGACTCCTCCGTTTAGGCTCAACTCCTAACGACGCCAAGGGGGGTAGACCCTATTAAGTGACTAAGGTTGAAATACTTAGTACGGTGATGTTAAATTGAATGAGTTACTTAGGAGTTTGGAATTTAACCATAAACAATCAAAGATGACAAGATGAAAAAATGAGTGCACGAAAGCACAATGCTGAGACACAATATAAATATATAGCAAGAAAATAACTAGTGCCTTAAAAATGGAGTCAAAAAAGAAATCAATGTACTTGCATGTGCTTGGAGTGAGTGTTTTGCAATTGCCTCTTGGTATGTTTTAAGTTAAATTTGAGGTGTGATTTGATTACAATTAGGCGAAAGGGGGACTCTAGATATACCCAAGAGTACTTGAAGTATGTCCAAAACTAAAACTTCACAGCTACCCACAAGGAATATGTGGGCTGAATGGAGTCTCTAGGGATATTTTTCATAACACACCCATTAGGGTGTGACAGAGATCGGCACCCCGAGGTCACTTTTCAGTAAGTTCCCGCTTCCTTTGGGTATTTTTCCACCATGATGGTTTGATCTAGGTGTTGGATTTTCACCCGTTGGTTTGTTAATTTGGGAGAGTGAGTGATAATTATACTATTCACTCAAGTGCTTTTGATACAGCTTGACTGATCGAACGAACCGCAGCCAAGTTTAGAGCATACACACCGGACTCTTGTCAATTTTAGTAAATTTTACAAAGGGTGTTCTTGTTTAAAAGAAAACCCTCTAGGAACCTCTTTCGATCCAAGGGGATCTCAATCGAGGAATCGAGGAGGGGTTAATTTTATAATAGCTGAAAAATGAATGGTAGAAAAGAAAACAGATACACAATTCTAGTTTCCTAATTAGTCCTACCATGAATATATTTCCCCTTTCGGGTCAATCGGGAAGTCGTGGGGTAAGTATTATGATTACTTTGAAATATAAAATATGGAATATGAAATTGGTAATTAAATAAAGTATACTACCCTACAGATTAGATCAATTCTAGTTTGAACAGAAATGAGCAAAAAACAACAAAAGGGACACCGACGCAAATCCCCCCAGGGGGGATGGGGAACGGGCTCGAAAGAGCCTATTTAGAAAATTAATTTATTAAAATCTGTTACAATAATAGAGAACTGATATAATTCCTCTTGATCCTTATATGGAGTGAAATGAAGAGCTTACAAAGTGTGAAAATTAAAGGTTTTGGTCAAATGGGAGACCCCTGGGGGGATTTGAACGCTCCCGAGGCCACTTTCGAGCAGCAGCTTCCTTTATTTTCTGTCAAACCTGCTGAAAACAAGCAAGCGTATTATACTGAAATATGCCCAAAATCACTCTAAAATTACCTTTGGGTCAGCTTACTTTTAACCAAAAAAAAGGTAAGTCAAAACTAGTTAATAAGGTGAAAAAGGAACCAAGGAAAGCAGGATTTCCTTGGGATCTTGGATTTCCTTTATGGAAGCCAATAATATGTGCACTTTTATTGCAGAATATGAAATTTTAACGTATATAAAAGGAAACTACCTTAAAAGCAAGCTACAAATTTTCATTAAAATGCTTGCAAAAAAAAAGGTAATTTCAGCTAGATCTCTTAAAATGTAACTTTATATGCAAAACGAAACTGAGATCTAGACTTAGGAAGCGACCTTACTAACTAGATATATATGTAATTTTCTTAATGAGACAGATCTAAGCAATAAGACTCTTTAAAAGTAACCAATTTGAAGAAAAATTAAGATTTTGAAGGAGGAAGAGAGAGAAAGAGTGTTTGAAGTTTGGGAATGTTGGGCTTTGGATTCTGCTTTGGTGGAACACCGAGGGACTATGTCATTTAGAAGATACTGAATATGTAAACCAGCTCAACCTCTTCTACCAGTGAGATCACCTGCAACTTAGAGATCCTTGCACAAACAGATGGTTAAAACATAGGTGCTGCTGGAAGAGATAATTGGAAAGCATGCAATTAAACTTAAAATACATACAAATCCAATAGATATGGAACAAGCAGCAGTAAGAGCATAAATCAAACTAGAATAAACTCTTACCCTAATAGGAGGGAGCTCTCTCCTTCAAGGCCAACAATTAACCAGCAAAGCAATGATAATAAAAAGTAGATTATACCTCATAAGCATTTGACAATCAACATCCACACATGAAGAGCATTACACCATAGATATTTTTTCCAAAGCTTCTTTATTCTAGAATGAAAAAACAATACAGTACAAGAGCAGTAGCACCTCAATCCTAGTTCTAAATCGCTTGGAAGAGGCTGATGTGCTTGGATATATAAAAAAAACCAGGAGATCCAGCCCAAGGGGGGTGCAAATCCCAAGGAGATAGACCAAATATGCTGATGGAGAGTCCATCAATTCATGGTGTGTGTCTAACTGAGCTAGATCTGAGTCTCACTGAGTGCAATTGTCAATCAGAGAGCTGATCTGACTAACACCTCAACATGTTGACTGAAACATCCACCAAAACTCATCCAGATGAGCCAAAATGTGTTGAGGAGAGAGGGAGGGAAAAATTCCCCATAAAGGATGTTGAAGATCAACTCTGGATCTGATTTGATCACCTCCTTCAATCAAGGATTTGTCAGATCCAGTCAATCTGCTTCAGATCTGACTGATTTCAATCAAATCGGATGAGAATCCACTGATCTATGATTTTGGATTTGTTCCATTATTCATCAATTTATCAATTAAAATAATCAATAATTGATTTTTGGGGCTTTCTAACCTAAGTGATGGAAAATCACTTAGAACTAGGAAATAGTGGGTCCATGGGTTTACATGGTGCTCTTAGCTTTAAAATGAGCACCTACATGATTGAAACTGATTATTTTTCCCACTTTTATTACAAAATCAATTTTTCCAATTAAACTATTAAAAAATAGCCTAAGTTTTGGAAAAATTAAATTTTAATAAAAAACATTGAAAAAACAAAAAAAAAATGAAAAATTGAAAAACACCTAGGGGGACTTAGACATGTTCATATGAATCGACCATGATGTCTACCATGCTTATACATTGACACATAGACTCTAATAACCTCAATAGGACTAAATGCCAAGCCGACCACCCCAACTTTGGAGGTATGGAGTGAAAAACTCAGGAATTATCAATCATTTATTCAACAACCAATAATAACCAAGGGAAAAAACACCCTGGGATGATCGGATTGACAAATAAAGTCTAAGAGACCGAGTCTTTTACAAACACTATCATGCTAGAACATTTATTACAACTCCCCCATGGGGTATGAACATGTGATATAGTACAACAAGCACTTCCCAGAAGTACTTCCAAAGGTCTTCTGAAGTCTGAACAAGTTAACCTTGTCCAGTTCACCTGGCTCACTTGATAAAAAACCACTAAGTACAACTTAGGCGGTAACAATAACTAGGCGACATAATAACTTTTCCTTATGCATTGGCATTTATCCTTCAACGGTTTTGTGATTTACACTTCCATTTGGGGTATATCGCCTATCATTTTGCAATAATCATTGAGTTTTAATTAAATAATCTTCTATGTTGGCATGCATAATGATTCTTCAAACCGTGTTGGAAACTCTATGGATGAACCATCATGATTGAAATTTATTGGAACGATTTTATTCTTAAGCAATAGATATGGGTAAGCATCTTAACATATTCTACATAATTATGACATATCATCCTCATATCTGCCAATATTACACCATAATGTTAAAGTATTATGAAAACCTCATCATCTCAAATATTGAAGCATATTTAGGTGAGGCCATAAAATATACATATAAAACATGCCGCTGGTAATGCCATATTAAAATATAAATTATGCCTTGTAAAAATTTTATATGGAAAGTCATCCTGTCAATTTGATATGAAATTTTGTTGAACTTCCATTGTGATAAAACTTGAAAAGAGGTTTAAATATTCACTTAGGCCTACTCTTATGGTTTACTGTTTTAAATAATAAATCAAGTTTATATAAAAACATGAATTAGACTTTGCCTAGCATGAATATTAAACTATAAAACTTTTGGTATGAAAAATCATAGAGGCAGTTTTAATCTGGTTACAGGACAAGATTAGTAGGTTGTCAATTGACTGAATTATTAAACAATATATAATCAATAATTGATATATATATAAAAATGATTACGTAATGATTGGATTAAATAACTGCTAAAATAGATACCTTAATGATACTTCAATAATCATAAAATTACAATGCTTGTGATGCTTTTACCTGAGTAATTGATGTTTTTCAAATTGTGAGTACCTTCAGAATCACAGATTCTGAACGAACTCTTTATAAATTTTCCAAGAACTCATAGAGATGAAATTTTGCTCAATTCATTTCAATCCACTAATTACCCATTAAATCATTAATACTGAATTTTAACGAGGTTGTCGTAAAACCTAAATAACTCAATTCCTTCAAAGTAAGATGTTGAATCAAATTAGATAAGGTCAGATAAGAGCATGCAAGTGTTGTTCAACCTCCAAAAAGTAAGAAAACTCAAATGACAAAAAGACCAATTGTCGAAAAAATAATCAAATATAATGAAATGATAATGAATTTTCACTAACTGTTTAGATTGCAAATTTATTATCACATATAAAAAGCATCAATTCAAAGCCAAGACTTGAGCAAACAAGCAATTGCCAAATCATCTTTCATGAAAACCAAATCAAATAACAAACACTGTAGAAAGGGAAGAACCCACCTACCAAATCAAGGAAACCAAAAACAAAATAATTACAAACTTTACATGTGGGGACCCCTTTATTTTGCAAAAAATAAGGGATTTGTTGGAGTGCCAACAATCCCACTGCAGGAGCCAAATGTTATAGCCTGTTTTTGTTTTCCATCTTTTGATACTTTTATTTATGTTTTGAAGCTTGGTTTTATTCTTTATTCCTAGAAAATTTTGTTGTTTGGGATAATTTGAGTTTTTCCCTTTAGCTTTTAGGTTATTTGATTTTTTAGTTTATTTTTACAAGTCTTTGTTTGATTTCATAATCAAAGGGCTCATATAGGGCTTATATGGATTAAAAAATTCTAAAAATAACATAAAATTTTAATTGAGACTCCTAAAACAAGTTTAAACCCTTATCATTGGCTTAATTTTTGCAAATCATTAACCTAGATTTTCTTGTAGCGCAAGTAAAAAACAAATGCATAGAGGCACTACAAAAAAGTCGTGCAAGTTAAAAAATCATCTTTCAATGTTGTAGATATTGAGTTCTCTAAAGCACCGATACTGCGGCAACACAGTGGTTTAAAGCTCTCACGAGGTAGTTCATAAAGCTTCCGATCATCGATCATGAAGCTAGTGGTCTATGTCGCCGACACTACGGTGGAAATCTGGTTTAAAAATCTGATGAAATAGTTGATAAAGCTTTCAATCTCTGATGAAAAAGATAATGGTTTAAATATAGTTGCTAAAGCTTCCGATTGCCGATCGCGAAGCAAGTGATTTATAGTGCCAACACTGCAGCAACATAGTGTCTTGAGGTTCCGATGCATTAGAGATTACTGCTTTTGATCACCGATAGGTTAGTAATGGGAAGTGTTAATTCGTACAGTCTTGAACCTCCGATCGTCGATGCTGAGAAATATTAGTTTGTAGTGATAGGAGACACCGATATCGCGGGAACATTCAAATTTTAATCACTGTGACAAGTGTGAATATCATCGTGAAGGCGAATCATGGTGGTTTCTAGCAGACCATAATGAGATAAAGGTGTTTCGAATCATGTTTTTTTGCTGAAGTGCACGCAGAGCAGGTGGAGATCATGGCGGAAAATTAGTATTTGAAAATCAAAATTTTGAAATAGAGTGAAGATTAGGGCTTTCAGGAGCGGTCATTTGGAGTGTCAAATGGTCAGAGAAGATTGGGGCATGCAGTTCGACACCTAATAGATAGAGAATCGGTTTACAGAATTAAAGAAGACTATCTAGGAGTTGATTCAGTAGAATGAGGAGTTAACAAGGAGGGTTGCAGAATTGGAGGTAGATCACTTGAAAGCTAGAAGGAAAGCTTGGGCCTTGGAGGGGATTGCTTTACTAGCTGGAGAAGCTAAAGACTTGTAAAGTTAGTTAAGAAATTTAGTTATTAGTTAAGTCTGGAAAGTCATTTTGTTTTTGTATAATGATAGTTTAGATTGAACTATTCGATATATAGCCTAAAAGTAGTTAGGGTTCAGTTATTCAACCGATTTTGAAGGAATAGTATAAATGTAAGTATGAAAGAAGACAAAAGGGGTTCGATTTTTTGCTGACAAGGGGAGGCTATGAGGCTTTGTTTATGAGCTAAGTAAAATACTCTTATGTGTTTTTGAGGACTGAACTATGAAATATATGCACTACATGCCCTTCAGATTATTGACTGGTTTCATTTCTAATTTATGTTAATTACTCAGTTGGTATATTCATTTCCTGTTTAATGCTTTTATGCTTGAAATGCTTGCTAATTGTGGATGAAATTCAGTACTGTGTTTATTCTGTTGGATTATGGTTTATATGTTATGCATCTCAGTCATTTAAATGCTCATGATTTAGTGTTTTCTTTGGTCTTATGAATGTTTTCCCTCTTGTCTTCAAACTATTCAACCAAAACCCTCGGAAACCCTATTTTACTTTATTGTGATTATTGAGATTGTGTTGGCTTGTTCTTCTATAATCTGAGAACAAATTATGGCACAAACACTCCCTACAGTGGATATTTCCCAGCCAATTTATTTGTCAATTTATTTTTCTTATCTAGGCCCGGTCTTTGCATTTATTTACCAAGACTTTACTTTCTTCCTCCTTCTTCAAAGATGCATCTTCCATGTTTTTGTTTTTTGGTTTCTAAGACCGAAAATTTTCAAATCTTTCAAACTTACCTAGGACGTTGCTTGCACAATATATTCTTCATTTTTTTATGCAACAAGTTGACTTATCTGTACCTCAAGCTCTTTCTTTTTATTTTCTTTTTGTTTCTCCAAAACATATTCTTTTTCTTTTAAAACTTTTACATATTCCATCAAAAGGAGCTTTTATTTTTCCCACTCTTTTATTTCATAAACAAACTTCAAAAGTTTGGTTTTGTAGTCACTCAATTCATCAGTCTTAGTAATTTCTAATAACTCCCCTTTTGTCTTAGTCTTTTTCCCTGTTTGTGTTTATGAACTTCCTTTTTTCTCTATTTTCATTGCATTTTAGAAAATCCATTTATTAGTCATCATTGAATGGATTGCAATAGGAGTAATCACTTCTACTGTTGCAATCAAAACCAATTGATCCTGATGTGTGACACTGACATCCTGTACTAGTGATAGAGGATCTTGTTGCATAACCTCTTCATCCTGCATTAGTGAGGGATAATCCGACCAATTTTCTTTCTTAGCTAAACCCTCAAGCTCTTGGTGTTCAAAAGGCTTATTCTTATTTACCTGTCTTCTTATTGAAATTATATGATGTGGATCATAGGTCACTGCATTCGCTATTTTAAAATCCATTTCTTTGAAAACAAATTCCACCATAGGGAATGAACCTTTCCTCTTTATGATAAAGGGTCCAATCACCCAAGGAAATTCTATCCTTGAAGCCTTTCTAAACCTGATGAAATGTTCATTCTCAACTATTAGTTTCTGTCTTACCATCTTGAAGGAAAAAAATATAGGAGTGAGGAAAGATGGTAGAATATATGGCTCATGAGTAAAACCATTCAGTATCATAATTGTATGCTCCTGGAAGAAGAACCAATCTCCTATTTTTCTATCTCAGGAAAACTACAAGGATTTTTTCATTATTGGTAGTACCCTCGGTAATATATCTTTGAAAAATACCTTTTAGACCTCTTCCATTAATAAATTGATGTATTTGAAGAAATTACTATCGATTTTATCTATAAGGACAATATTTGGAAACTATACATTATCCTCATTTAAAAAAATGAACACTCTAACTAAATAGGACTGAAATATAAAGTGTTTAGTGTTGTGGAAATTCACTAGATGAGAGTGAATACTTTCAACCAGGAATTCTTCAAATTTAAGGCATAATGACTGGGAATACTATGACTCGGACTGACTTGTGCTAATTCTAAATAAAAGGCTCATCAACAACTCAGTAATGTGCCTACCAGTATCAAGACCTAAAAAATGACTCATCAATGAAATAATCAACTTAGTTTCCTCATTGAATAGGTTAACATATAAAGGAAAGGAATGGTCATGAAGAGACACATCTGAACTGAAACAACTAGTGAACACGGTTTACTTATGTTCAAGGGTTGCTTCTCGAAAGGAATGAATTAGGTATTCTTCATTAAATTCTTCTTGGTTTAGGGTAAATGAATAAGGTACTGTAAGCGAATCTTGGACAACTAAGGAATTAGAAGGACACAAAATTTAAATTTTGATCGAATACATGACCACTCTTTCAGAGAAGAATATTTAGACACACACCACTCAACAAAATCCATAAGATTCAGGGTTTTTATCTTATATTTCAACTGATTAACAAGACCAAAAGACAAGAGAGTATAAAAAATTTGTATACTACCTCAATTTTATGAACCTCTAACTCCTCATGTTCTATTTCTCCTCCACTGTCCATACTTAAATACTATTTGCAGGGTAAAACATGGTCTACCTTGTAAACCAACAGGTGGATATGTATCTTTCCGACTTGGATTTACCCGCATTGAATAGTGCTTTCTTCTCCCAATGTGCAAAAAGACAAATAAATTTCAACCACGTTCCTTTACCTTTTATAGTATTTTTATAGTGGAATTCTCTGCTATATTTCATGTAAATCTCACTAGAAAATCCTTCCTGACCCATATATTTAATCTTATTTTACTTCGAACCATTGATCTTGATCGACGATTAACCCTCTTTCTTCCTTATATTGCTTCCCAAATTGTCTCCTATCCTCCTCGCAATTTCCCATAGCGGATCTTCTTACCATTGTATATCTATCCCATCTTCTTTATTCGTAATTTATTTCACCTCTTATGTGATGTT
Organism: Pseudotsuga menziesii; assembly: GCA_001517045.1. Classification (NCBI taxonomy): domain Eukaryota; kingdom Viridiplantae; phylum Streptophyta; class Pinopsida; order Pinales; family Pinaceae; genus Pseudotsuga; species Pseudotsuga menziesii. The sequence goes on along the minus strand of LPNX010550995.1, from coordinate 18,835 downwards.
CATATTTACCTTTCCTCCCTTCACATGACGTATCAAAGAATTTGCAGTTTCTATCAGCGGGTTAACTGACAGTCGTTATATGTTATCTACCACAAATCTCAATCGTTGGTTGATTTCTTCCTTCAACCATTATGCTAATATCCCTTATGAATTTATACATGTATATCCTGACAGCGAAATCTCCTTAGACTGTCAATCTCTTCACCTTTAAATCTCCACCTTTGATCAAAGTGGGCCCTTTAATACATTCCGATGATAATAAAATTTTATTCTTCAATACAACTTTCATCAATGGAATCATCTCCCACTATTGATCTTGCCAATCATTAATCCTCACCATTGATTAATACTGGTTTTGACCATTATGTTTATCCCCGACTTGATTTTCTTTATGCATCCTCCCCCAACGGAATCCTCCTACACCGTAGATTCTTTTCTTCTTTAAATCACCACCATATATCTGTGCGAGTCGTAAAATTTTCACCTGATTGGAAAAGTTTGTTTCTCCATGCAAGTCTCACCAACAGATTTATCCTTGGCTGTATATTTCCTTTAGATATTTCCGTGGTCTTAGATCTAGGCCATATTTTTATCTCCTCCGTCGATCATCAAATTTACTTTTACCTTGCATTTATTGGAGGAAGATTAAATACCAACCATTGTTTTCCCTACTTGAATATTTGATTCATCTAAGTCTTTCAGTATATACCATGGGCGTTTATTTTCAAAACATTTTTCCAAAGTTAATCCCATGGTTTCCTAGGAAACACAAGACTCAAATTTGTATTTAGCTCCTATAATCATTCCTTTGAAGCACCCTTTAAGCATATGATCTGAATTTTCCATATCATTTCTTTATTTCTCCTTAGGTTTTCCCCATCCAATTCCTAACCAAAAATCGTGGCAACAGATGGCTCCAACTAGGGATGTTATCCTCCATGAGAGGTAGAAAATGACCAGTGCCAATTTTTTTTCTTTACAAGACCTTTTTTCTGTAAGTAATATAAAATAAAATGGCAAATTTTCAAGATCTCCAGGCCTTTCTTTGGGATTCAAATCCTTTAATTTGTGAACTGTACTAATGTGTCAATTAAATAAATGTGTACAACTAATATAAAAAAATCACCTTCTACCTCATTACTAGTAATGTTCGAGAAATATTCCATTTACAATGCCCCCTTTTAGCTGAAACCCTTCTTGATGTTACAGAATGAATGAATTGTCTCCTCTAAAAGCAACAATTATGTATGTCCCTTTCAACATATGACAAATTTCCCATGTTTGTATTCTTTAGGTGCATCCCATTTTAAAACTAGATCATCAAACTAGAATTTTTCTTCTTTAACTTTCCTGTTAAAAGTCTTATTCATTTTCCCTTCGTGTACCTCCACTTTATCATAATCTTTCTCCCTTACCTCATTCAGTTCAATAATCTGATTGATTATTCTATGCATGTGATTTGGCTCTTCCTCTTGTTCTTGCAACAACTTCATGACATGAATACCTAAAGAAACTGGAAATACAACCTCTGCTCCATATACCAACTAAAAAGGTGACATGCCAACTTCTCTTTTAGTGCTTATTATGTCTTCCCACAAAGCATACTTCAATTTTGTATGGTAGGATCTCTTGTTTTCTTTCGACAAATTCTTGATTATTCTCACTAAACTTTTTTTAGAAGATTCTGCAAGCCCATTCCATTGAGGATAATAAGCATTAGCATTATTCAGAATGATATGATACTTATGACAAAAGATAATCATGTTTTTTTACTTGAAAGTTGGTGCATTATTAGTCATAATTCTTCTAGGGCATCCAAACCTTGACAAAACATTATTCTCCAGAAAATACATCATAACAACATAAATATCCCTTGTAGTAGCTATAGTTTCAATCCACTCAGTAAAATAATCAGTTGCAGTAAGAATCCATCCATGTTGGCCAGAAGAATTTGGGTTAATTTCTCCAATGAAATCTAACCCCCACTACTGAAAAGGAGCTTCCACCGAAGTAGGATTAAATGGAAAAGGTAGTATATTTATTTTTCCATCAAAGATTTGAAATTGATGATAGGTTGTGATCTCTTTATATACATATAAAAACATGGCGGGCCAATAGAAACCAACTCTTAAAATTTTGTTTGCAGTTACTTTCCCAGAATGATGTCCTCCACAAACTCCCTGATGGAAATCTTCCATATATATTTGGGCTTCATTTTCCAATAAACAATTGAGACAGATACCTTTTCAATCTTTCCAATACAGATATTTATTCATGATGCAAAAATTTGTTGCCTTTAGATTCACTTATCTAGCTCTAGTTTTTCTTAATGCTGAAGGTTCATATAAACTCTGTAGAACAAAGATAATATCACTGTACCATGGAGATAAACTTAAATCTATAATCACCTACAATATTGATTCCAACTCATTTGAACTATTAAGTAAAAAAATCAACTGTAAGGATTCACATTTTGAATTAGTCATCAAATTTTCTATTCCATGTCCTTTAAACAGTTTTGTAGGCCTGATCTCCAAATCATACTCTAACAGAACTGCTATCTTTTTTTCTCTGTGTCCTTCTGGATCACATTGAGTAAGAATATTATTTACTACATTACTGGCTACATATACTATAATGTGGGAATGTAAAATATAGACTCTGGAATCTTTCAAAGAATTTACTAACGAATACGCTTGTTTCTCCATGATGCCATATTTTAATTCCCCGTCTCTCAACACCTTGCTAAAGAAAGAAATGGGATGTTTTGCATTTGTTGATTCTTCTGCAGTAATACTCCAGCTATTGTATGTTCATAGGCATAAGAGAAAATCAGAAAATGTTTAGAAAAATCAGGACGCACTAAAATAGGGGCCTTTGTAATTGCCTTTTTTATATCATTAAAATATTTCCTTGCATCTACAATCCATTTGATTTCACTGTCCTTTTTCAACATATTTGTAACATTCTTCAATATCTCTTTAAAAATAGGGATAAAATTTCTTAATAAATTTACTTGACCAATAAATGATTGAACCTCCTTCGTATTCCTTGGTTCCTCTTCCTTCAAAACAGCATTCATTCTGTCTAGGTCAATCCTAATCCCATCCTTTGATATAATGTGACCGAATAATTTTCCCTCTTTCAAAGGAAAATTAGACTTTCTCGTTTTAAGAGAAATACCATACCTTCTTAACTTAAAAAATACCTAGGATCATATGTTTTATATGATCCTTATAAAATTGGAATAAACTGTGATGTCATCCATACAAATTACAACAAAATTATCCTTCTCCTTAGGAAAATCTATGTTCATTTCTCTCTGGAAAGTAGCTACTACATTCATTAATCCAAAAAGCATTTTGGCATACATTAAAGTCCCCCATGGTGTGGTAAACGATAGTTTTCCTTGATATTTAGGAAGGACCTTTATCTGGTTGTATCCAAGCCATCCTTTATAGAAATTCTTTCATCTCCAACAACCTTTTGCAGAATGTGATCCATTTTGGGAAAATGATAGTTATAATTCAATGACACTCTATTCAAGTTTCTAAAATACACACATAATATTATTTCTCTATTCTTCTTCTTTCCATGTAATAATTTATCTACCCACTTCACAAATTTGGGATTTAAAATGATTTTCACATTGAGTAATTTCCAAACTTCATTTTCAATTAAAGGAAATAGCATTGGGTTTATTCTTCTTAATTTATGTCTGAAAGGATTCTCTCCAGGTCTCATAGGAATAGTATGTTGTATGATGGAGGTATCATATTATTTCAAATCCTCACAACTCCAAGAAAAAACATCAGTGTATATTTTCATCGGGTTAATATATTTCTTCTTTTATTCAAGAGGCAAGTTTTTTGACATTTTTACTATCTTAGCTGAATCTTCTGTCCCAATATTCTAGTCTTGAATATAATTTTCATTGGGCTGAACATTTGGGTATTTAGTCACATCATTTTGGTCAAATAATATATCTAGATGAATAAGACCTTTTGGATTGTAATTAATTTTTATTTGTATTATGTCTTTTCCTCCAATCATGTTCTTCAAAAAAATTTGCTCAAATTCTTCATCTGCAAATTGAACATTTTCTCGAAAATTCTCTAAATTTTGGTTCTCTATGTCAATATGTGTATTTACAAATTCATCTGATAAATACAAAAATATCTTTATCTATAGATCGAATTCAAATAATTTCCGATATTTGTAGTTATCAGGGATGGAAGGTCTATTTACAATCTCTATTTAATATTTTTTCTTAGAATATATGGAAGATTTAAATTTCCAGCAGTAGTAGCCATAGAATTAGCTACTTGATTTTGCATCCTAGGAATTACTCTGATTTTATGTTTGGTAAGGAAAATTCCTAGAATATCCCACACTTCATTTATGTAAGCTCTCATTTAGGGATTCTTTTTCAGATAACTATCATTCACCTATTTTAATACTAGCTCAAAGTATCCAAACACATCTATTCTTTTTTGCTTCAAATATTTTAAAGCATTCAATACTAACAACAAACCCTCATACTCTGCTACATTATTGGTACAATCAAATGTCAATTTATAAGAATATACTTTGAAATCTCTATTTGGAGAAATGATCCAAATACCAGCACCATCTCCTTCCTTACTAATGGACCCATAAAAATACATTGTCGACAATCCTTCCTCATTTAGTTTATTCTCTAAAGGTTCCTTCCTTTTAGCAATTTCTTTGTCCTCTTTTAATTCAATGACTATAGGAGAATCTAGTTCGACATGAGCATCATTAAAAAGTATATAAGAACCAAGATAAGTTTCCATAGCATATATGGGGTGGTTATTAGGTTTATCTTGACTAGCGACCACATATGCTTATATTTTCTCTCTATACAATCTTCTGTGTTCTCCAAATAAAGGAATGGTTGCATAAGACATGTACATTTGTAAATCTCCTTTAAGTTTTGAATCCCATGAGCTTGATAACAGAATACCGAATTTAGGGGGAGTATCAGCCACCACCACATCCATAATAATAATCTTCTTAGGGATTTATGCAAGACTTACTACCATGTCTTTAATCAACCCCAAATATTTCACTTTTATAGAATCAAAAGGAAACAAGTATTTGTAGGGTATTGCAATATCTAATCCTAAAATCTTAACCATTACTCTTGGGATTAGGTTGTGATATGCACTAGAATCTAGCATAGCATTGTGTAAAATCATGTCATGAACATTCAAGCTAACATAGAAAGGTGGAACATCCTCTTCATATCTGTCTTCAATTCTAGGTCCAAGAACCATTGGTTGGGCATAATTTATTAATTCTAGGGTGTAAGGCTGACAATCTCCCTCAGTTTTTACCATCCTGGTTATCTTCTCTATATACTCATTATTCCTTGACAACTCACTGAATGCAATGGAAATATTTATTTTGGACAATTCATACTAACAATTGAAGGAAGAAACTACTATATTAACATCAACTGGTATTTGTTGTCTTATTTCTTTTAACATTTCTCTTTTATTATCTGAAATTTTCTGTACAATATTTTCCTTTTGTTTCTCTTTCTATTTTTCTGTTTGTTTTTTATCGTTTGGATGACTACTTGAAGTCTGATTTGAAGTGGGCCTTCCTTTATTAATTACTACATCTCTACTTCCCAATTTCAACTTCTTCTTGAAATCAGAAAAATATTTTTGATATCCTCTTTGATGCTACTGTAATTCTACTTCAAGTGTATTATAATCATCCTATTGAGAAAACATATTATGCTCCTCTTATGTGAGGTATATTTCAGAGTCCAAATCATCAAAATGATGTATCTAATTATCCATCAGGTCACTCTCTTATTCCTCATCAACATAATTTTGTGGGAATGGAGGTCTTATTTGTTGATCTTCAGGATTTTTGGGATTCCTTTGGTCTCTCTTCCTAATATGAGGGGGAGAAAGTGGTCTCCTAAATTTTGATTTTAGGCTCAGGTTACTCTTTGATTGGTGGTCTATTATCCAATGCCAATTATCTGTCCATCAACCTCTCCATATTTTTCATCATTATATCAAACATAGCATCACTTCTAGAAGGGGAAGTGGAAGGTTCATTTTCTTCCCTAGTTTTCCTTTTATCTACCTCCACTCTCTGTTTCAATTTCCTAGAAGCCATCAAGTTAGCTTCCACCTCCAGAGAATTTTTAAACATGGTAGGAAGATTAGCAGATTTCCTCTCTCTCAGTAAAAGGGAAAAAACACTATCAAATGCATCTATATAATGCAATTTATCAGCTTTTACAAGGGTTTTAATATATACTGGAATTGAGTTATAAACCCTCATAAATATGGTAGATAATTCATTTACTGACTCAAAATTTCCATTCTTTAAATTAGTATATTGAGACATAACCTTTAAAGGACTCTTTTTTTCTTCCCACGTATCCAGAAATAGAGTTTGAAAGGATTCAAAGGTAGCTACAGAACTTGCAGGAAAGTCCTTAAACCACCTCTTAGCTTCCCCAGATAAAATTTGTGCAAATAATCTCATTTTCAAATCATCATAATCAATTTCTTCCAGATCAAAAAAATCATCAAATCTATCCATGTGTTTCCTAGATGTGAAGTTTCCCTCCCGATCAAAAAGTGAAATTCTATGTGCATAATTCTATGGTAAGTCATGCAGCACAATAGGTAATCCCAATGGAGCAAATCTAGTAGCCGTAGGTCTAGGCGCTTAGGAACAAAAGGGGTATTTTGGACAATGGTAGGAGTATGATACTCGGAAGTTTGGATTAGAGGGTTTTTTTCTTCGGTATTTATAGTATTTTGGATATTTTCCAAAGTGAATATAACAAGTAACACTAAAGTCTATTTCGATTAATTTCAATCTATTTCAAATCTAACTTGGACTTAGATCTTGAAAGAGACTTTTCAAAAAAAAATCCCAACTTGAAATCTTGAAAGATAAGAAATTCTTCTTGATTTTAAGAAGATGGTATTTCAAATTGAGAGGTACCTACTTTTTAGTTAGCCCATCTTATCCTAATTAAAATTTTTGGGTTTTCCACACTATCTAAAATTTCAGAATCAGGGTTACCTCCTGCATGCACTCTCCTGAAATCCACGATTTCTTCTTTTGAATACCTTCTTGAAAATCAGTTTGGACTCGCCATGGAAAAAACACAGCCGACCTCAAATGAAAGAACTTTCATTTTCCCACATAAATATTATCTTCTTGAACAACTTTGTCATTCTTCACAAGTAATATTTTAACTATCATTCCCTGACAATGATGCCAAAATGTTAGCACTTACAATTTACCCCCGATTGTGAAAATAAATTTAATTTAATAATGATTGTGGCTGAAATCGGAGCTCATTGGGCATGGATTCATATATGATATCAAATAATGACAATGTTTTTACAATGGAATTTTAGATAGATTCAGGGTAGCTACTTCTTCACAGTAAAAAATTTGGTTGTCTAGTGATAAAGAGGAACTTAGAACCATCCATTAATATGGGAATATAACTAGGATGAATTCAATATTAACTTTAGGAGAAAAAATTTTTGAATACTTGAAAGAAAACAATCATAGCATATGGGTATGAATTATAACCCAATATCGACTCATTCAAGTATGAAAAAGATGACATAATGAAAAGATTAACAGGAGACACATTCACATAAAGAAGGGGAAAGTACATGCTGCAAAGTAAATACCACAAGAATCTATGTAAAATTCCCGCTCGACTTTGAAATTTTATTGATATTTAAAACTCTCTTACAATACTAAGTTTTTCTCACGGGTTCCAATCGTTGTTACATTACAAAATGCTGCTTAAATACAAAAATTATCCTTGAGATGATAACTAATTCTATGCAAAAAATAGGCAAAATAACTGCCTTATTACATTTTCCATTCTGAATCCTAACCAACTAAATGATTCATAAATTTATTACAAAATTTAAGTAAACTAGTCTTCAACAATTCTCAAGATTCCTTTAGTGGTGCAGCTTGTATTTTGTTTTCCCAAATTTATCCACTATCTTCCACTTATTAACACTTGGAAGCTTCAAAATAGCCATTTATTTATATAGTACTCGTAATTCTACATGTTCCATGTATGGAATTGTAGGAAACTGAGCACAAATAGATCTAAAAGTGTCAATTATCTCAAATTCCACTCATAATTTTTCATTTATTGTTTTCCCTAATAAGGGTTGATACATTTCTTCAAATTTTATATGACCCAACCTACAATTGACCAGCTAAGCATGATATTTAACTTGAGACAGAAGTTTACCATTTTCCTCCCAGAAGGAAGGTAAACCCCTTTGAAACAATGGTGTAAATGACCTTATAAAAATCTTAACCTGATGATGCACGATGCCTATTTTGTCCTACACAGTGTCTAGATGTTGATATTTTCAAACTACCTTCCTTTCCCAAGTAATCACTAAGATTCTGTCCTTTATTCCCATTGTTTTTAAATAATCTTATGATAAACCATTTAGAATATTAACTGTATTATTGGTTGTATCTATGGGTTTCTTATTCAAATCCTTCTTTACCGTTGTACAACTCTGCTTGGAAGCATTTATAACTATTTCCTTATCCATAATGTAGTTCAAGTAAGGCCTAACTTTTATAGCCTCAGGAATAATCATGTCCCATATTAAATTTCTTACTCCCTACACTGGAAATCGCCTAGTCAATCTATCATTTTTATCTAGGAGACCTTTGCATTTATTTTCCAGAACTTTCCTTTTTTGGTCCTTCTTCAAATATGCATCTTCCAGGTTTTTGTTTTGTTTTCTAAGACCAAAAATTTCCAAATATTTCAATCTCACCTAGAACATGGCTTGCACAATATATTCTTCATTTATTTATGTAATAGGTTGAATTACCTGTACCTCAATCTCTTTCTTTTTATTTTTCTATCTCTTTATCCAAAAGAGATTGTTTTTATTTTAAAACTTTTACATCTTCCATCAAAAGAAACCTTTTTTTCCCACTCTTTTCTTTCATCAACAAACTTCAAAATTTTGGCTTTGTAGTCACTCAATTCATCATTCAATATCTCATTTTCTTTCTCTAACTTAGTTAATTCAGAGGCTTGCATAAGCTATGTATCAAGGATCTTTAATTTATTCTTTAGCAACTAAATTGTGTTTCCTTCTGAGCAAAGAACTTTTGAGTAGTTTCTCCCTTTTTTGCTTCACTGTCTATTGCTAAAAAATATCCTTGGAGATTCTTAATTTGTTGTTGGTGGGACTTATTTTCGACCTTTTCTTACCTTAATTGATTTTCTAATTTTTTTTTTTGGGACTCCATCCTGAACACCTTTAGATTAACCTTCAAAAAATCACTATAGATTATTTCTCTAGTCTATTTGTCCAAATGAATAATATATGGAACTAGAATATTCTCTAAATTCAATCTCATTTCTGTTACCTTGTTTGTAGTAGTCACTTCTAAGTTTAAACTATTATGGGAATGGTCCTTAACGGTCACTAAAGAAACATCTTTACTAGATATCTTCCTGACATCAACACATAACTGTAGAGACTCATCTAAGGATGTCTCCCTATTGTCTCTGTATTTATCATACAATTCATCCCAAGTTTTGAATTTGTTAGTAGATCCTTCAAGAGTCTCTAAGAATGCATATTATTTCACTTCAAAGGCTAGTCCTTTGACCTGCAGTTTCTTTTTATTTCCTTCATTCTTAATCACTTCTACAACCTCCCCTTTAGTCTTGGTATTTTTTATTTTTGATGTTTCTAAATATCCTTCATGATCTATTTGCATTGCGTTTGAGAATTTTTTTTTATTAGTCATCTCTGAATGGATTTCAGTGGGGGTAATCACCTATGTTGTTGCAATAAAAACCAATTGATCCGGCTACGTGACACTTACAGCATGTACTGGTGATAGAGGATCTTGTTGAATAACCTATTCATCCTACATTAGTGAGGGATAATATGACCAATTTTCTTTCTCAGCTAAACCCTCAACCTCTTGGTATTCAAAAGGATTATTCTTATTTACTTGTCTTCTTATTGAAATAATATGATGTCTATCATAGTTCCCTTCATTAGTTGTTTTGAAATCTATTTCTTTAAGTAAACATTCCACCATAGGAAGTGCATCACTTCTCTTTAAAATAAAGGGTCCAATCACCCAGGGAAATTTTATCTCTGAAGACTTTATAAAGTTGATGAAATGTTCAATCTCAACTATGATTTTTTGTCTTGCCAACTCCAATGAAAAAAATATAGGACTGAGGAAATATGGTAGAATATATGGCTCATGAGTAAAACCATATACTTTGATAATTGTATGCTCCTCCAAAACGAACCAATTTCCTATTTTTCTCTTTGGGGAAAACAGTAAGGGTTCTTTCATTATTGGTAGTACCCTAGGTGATTTATCTTGGAAAAAGACCTTGTTGACCTCCACCATTGAGAAATCCATGTATTTGAATAAATTACTATTGATTTCATCTTTAAGGACCATCTCTAGTAGCTGTAAATTCTCCTCATTAAAAAATAGGAACATTCTGACTAAATAAGACTGAAATATGAATTGTTTAGTGTTGTGGAACTTCACTATCTAAGATTGAATACTTTCAGCCAGGAATTCATCAAATTTGAGGCATAATGAGTTGGAAGAATGTGACTTATCCTGAATTCTTCTGATTTTGAATAAAAGGATCGTCAACAACTCACAAATGTGTTTATCAATATGAAGACCTAAAAACTAACTCATCAATGAAACAATCAGCTTAGTTTCCTCTTTCAATAGGTTAACATATAAAGGAAAGGATTGGTTCTAAAGATACACATATGACCTGAAGCAAATTGTGAAAAAGGGATACTTTTGTTCAAGGGTTTCTTTTCGTAAGCAATGAATTAGGTCTTCTTCAATAAAGTCTTCTCGGTTTAGGGTAAATGAAAAAGGGACTGTAACTTAATCTTGGAAAACTAAGGCATTAACAAGACACAAAATTTTAGTGTTGGCCAAACCCATGACCACTCTTTCAGAAGAGGAATAGTTAGATGCACACCACTCAACAAAATCTAGAAAATACAGGGTTTGTTCTGGACATAAAAAGTAAAAATGGGACTTGAAAACACCATGTAAATCTGTACCCTAGTCCTTAAATGTTTTTGTCTTAGTTTTAAACTAATCTACAGGGCCAAAAGACAAGAGAGTATAAAAAATTTTGCCATCTCTTTCTTCAAATACTTCCTCAATTTTCTAAAATTCTAACATCTCAGCTTCTATTTCTCCTCCACTACCCATAGTTAAATACAATTTGGCAAGTAAAACACGACCTACCTGCTAAATTGATGGATTGATAAGTATCTTTCTAACTTGGATTTTCCCACGCTAAATAGTGCATTCTTCTCCCAATGAATAGAAAGACAAATAAATTTCAACCACGTGACTTTACCTTTTATAGTATTTTTCATAGTGGAATTCTCTATTATATTTCATGTAAATTTCACTTGCGAATCCTTCCTAGTCTGTATATTTAATGTTTTTTTACTCTAAACCATCAATCTTGATCGATGATTAACTCTCTTTCTTCCTTTTTTTGATTTCCAACTTTTCACCTATCCTCCTCACAATTTACCACATCAGATATTCTTACCACCATATATCTATCCCATCTTCATTATTCACCATTGATTTCACCTCCTATGTGATATTCATCTTTACCTTTCCTCCCTTCACATGAAGTATCAAACAGTGTGCAGTTTCTATCAGTGGGTTAACTGACGGTCGTTGATGTTATCTACCTCAAATCTCAATCGTTGATTGATTTCTTCCTTTAACCATTCCGATGGTCTCCTTTCTAACTTTATCCATGCATCTTCTGACAATGGAATCTCCTTTGACCATGGATATCTTCACCTTTAAATATTCTCCTTTGATCAAAGTGGGCCCTTTAATACATTTCATTTTTCCTATAATTTTATGCTTGAGCACAACTTTCATCAATGAAATCATCTCCTACCATTGATCTTGCCAATCATCAATCCTCACCATCGATTAATGCTAGGTTTTAACAATTCCGTTTATCCTCAACTTGATTTTCTTCATGCATCTTCTGCCAATGGAATCATCTCGCATCGTAGATGATTTTTGTCTTTAAATCACCACCGTAGATCTGTGCGGGTCGTAAACATTTCTATTGATGGGAAAAGTTTGTTTCTATGTGCAAGTCTCACTAGCAGATTTATCCCTGGCTATAGATTTTCTTTATCTCTTTCTGTGGTCGAAGATCTAGGCCATCTGTTAAAATCTTCCATTGATCATCAAATTTAGTTTTACCTTTCATCTCTTGGAGGCGGATTAAATACCAACCATTGATTTCCCTTCTTGAAGATCTGGACCCACTAAGTCTTTGAGTCTATACCACAGCTGTTGAATTTCATACCCTTTTTCCAAAGTTTATCCCATGGTTTTCTAGGAAACACAAGAGTCAAATTTTTATTTAGCTCCTGTAATCATTCCTTTAAAAAACCCTTTAAGCATATCATTGGAATTTTCCATATCATTTCTTTATTTCTCCTTAGGCTCATCCCATCCAACTAACAAACAAAAATGGTGGTAACAGTTGCAATCATTAAATGTTAGAAACACATGGTGAACTTCTCTAATCAAGTATGGGGATTTGGTTAAGTAGATTTACAAATTTGTAACTTGCATATTTTACTTTGAATCAATGAATGATCTCTTTGTAGTGTGTAGAGGTGAGGATAGGAAATTAAATAATTAGTTTAATTCTTATCTTTATAGTCAAAATTTCCTCTTCTATAATGTATGATGTTTAGGATTCCATGATAGAATAAGGACTTTAATTATACATTTTCATATTTGTGAACCTTATAAATAAATTTCTATAGTTTCATTGAGTTTGAAATAAAAAAAGTCATATAGGGAATCCTTTCTAGTGATAGAAATATCATTTATTTTGAGCCCAAAATTTTCATAGAAATATATTTTTTTATGGAAGTATAGGGCAAATTAAAAATTATGTTCTACCTTGATTTAAAAAATCCAACTCATCTAATATATCTATTATATAGTTTTTTGAGATTTGGATTAAAACCAACATGATTCATCAACGACTAATATATTTTAATATGTGAAAACAATCCACTAAAATTTGGAACACCTAATACCTAGTAGTTGGTGAAAGTTTTGACTATCACTAAAAATCAATTATGAGCCATCTAATGATACGCTAATGATTTAATAATACTAGACAAATATATATAACGCTTTCAAACAATTCAAGTCCATTTAGATTCAATAGGTGTAAGAATGAAGTATATGATACATGTAATGTGACACATGCAAGAAAAAAAGTAGAATGCAAACTAACTAAAAAATGAAACTATGAGAAAAGGTAATATTGCAACATGAGTTTGAAAGATCAAACATGCATCAAATAAGAATTCGTTACAATCTTCAGACAGTTACTTGTTGATCGTAATGTGGCAGCTGTTACATATGCAGATTTCTATTTTGTTTTTACTATATAGCATCCTTGCATTGGTAAGGGTTGATGGTTTCGCACAGTTTTATTTTGAAATGCATCATCGTATGCACATACTGTTTTTATATTACAGAAAGCTAGGCTGTAGCATGTAAGGAAACAGTCTATGTATATCAGACTTTTCTCTTTATATTTTTGATGGTATATGATCAGAACTAAGATATCGATCATAATCTTTTGAAAATAGCATCTGCGTATGCTTTACTTGAAATTTTCTAACAGAAGACCCTATAGTCTCTATTATGGAACCAGTTTTTGGGTCGACCAGAATTTACTTTTAAGTGAACTTTCAGAATGTAATTTTGATCTCGAAAGATGAATTAAATTACGCTTTTTTTTCCTGGAAAAAAAAAAAGAATTCGTTACAATCTAGCTTAACAAGATAGGTTCTTATATATTGAGTCCCTCTCTATGAAATAGGTCCCATGAAGTAGATATAGTGCGGAATTTTTGCTATACATGCATTATTTAATCATCCACTTGAGATATTGTTCCTGTTTTGTATAGAGAAAGGCACACACATAGATGTTTCCCTTTTATAGGGATAAATGTACATTTTCTTGACATTTTTCTTTATTTATAGGGATAAGAGCATTATTACTTGATGTTTACCCATTTTATAGGGACACGTGCACTTCACTTACCTAATGCGGGAACATTTGGCTATATATGGGTCATTTTTATTGAGTTACACTAACTCTTCAACATATGCATGAAATTAATCATGGTTTAGTTTATTTTTTATCGATTCTTTCATATTTTTATGTATTTCATTCAACATGTTTATCCACTAAATGTCACATGGTATTATAAATTTGGTGAATATAAGGTAGTAGTATACAAAATTTTAGCCTCTTTAACACTGGGAGACTTCATTCCATTTATTTCTCAACCTACCCACAACTATATGGCTTCCACTAAAGAAAAATAATGGATGGAATGAAAATGATCCTCTCATGAAAACTTTAAATGGTTATTGTGAATCCTATAGATATTTTTAGAGGGTGTACCATATTGCATTCAAAATATCTCTTCAATATATCAAATGGTTTTTTGATATAATTTCTTTTTGTTTCTTGGTTTGGGAGATACCATCAATTGAAGCTCTATAGGAATTTGACAAAAGAAGGTTGTGTGTACCATTAGTTCCAACATGTATTTTATCACTCATGTTATTACATGACAAGATCTATATACCAATGAAAATATACATATACATTTGGTATTTAAGATGGATTTTCAACATAATTTGATTTCATCACATATAGAAAAATTTATGAACAAATTTGTAAATGGACATATATTGCAATGGAGTAGACAGGATGAATCTTTCTTAGTAGATAATTATCACACCATGTAAATATTATGAATGGAATTCATATGCATCACAATGCTTCATTTTGGTTGACATCTANACATACATACATACATACATACATACATACATACATACATACATATATATATATATATATATATATATATATATAGTGCATATTCTTTATTAAGGAATATAAAGATGCAACTATCTCCACTCCTCACGGTGTGAATCTAACCCCTTGTCAATGAACCCAACAAAAAACAAGATTATTTCATTGTAATGGAAGAGTATCAATGTAAAACTGTAAATTGGATTAGATTTTTTTGATGAGATGGATGAAAAAATAACTCTTTGCAATTACCATATTTTAGTCAATTTAAGAGAGAAAGAATATATTATTACTTGGTCATAGAAATATCTATAATTGTCTCTCATTTGTATTTCCACCTCTAAAATTTGGATTTGTTACAATATATCATAAGATTTTAACTCATCACATGATTATGATTCCTCCATTTCTGATGACAGTGTTTTTAAGGAGTCTATTTCATCCAATGTTTATGAATCAACCTCCTCCACTATTGATAAGAATATAATTCCTCTATTATTAATGAAGAGAGAAAGAAATATTATTACTTGGTTGTAGAAATATCTATAATTGTCTCTCATTTGTATTGTCACTTCTAAATTTTGGATTTGATCCAATATATCATAGGATTCTAAGTCTATCGATGACTCTGATTTCTTCATTTTTTATGACACTTTAATGATGCCAGTGTTTTTTCAGGAGGTCTATTTCATCCATTATTTATGAATCTACCTCCTCGACTATTGATAAGGAATATACTTCCTCTACTATTAATCAAGAAAATTCCCTTTCTTTTCTTTTTGATAATATCAATGAGAGTCATCTATATTGTACATAGTTGATGTTGTTTTGTTATAGATTATTCCTTTACTACATGATATGATGTTGGAAATTTTAAAAAAATAGAGACTACTATGGATGCAACAAAAATACCACATTGGGAACATTAGATGACACATGCATATATTATGACTTTTTTTCTTCTAGCACCAACATTTGAGTTGCACACTCATGACATTGGGTCCAACTATATTATTTATATAGGCTACACTAGTGGAGGCCTCGGTAAGAATTGATAGGGGATTGCACATCCCATTCAACCTATGACAAGACTAATATAAATTGGACTTGGTTTTGTTTGGTATTAATTGGTATTAACAAGCTATCTATATCCTTCTATCAATCATGCTTAGTTTGTGCCAACAAATAGAGCCTATCACCTCAGATGACACTTATATTGTTGAGTTGTAGGATCCACTTCCTGCATCACTTATTGAATCAAATTTGTAGCTATCACTCCCAAATATGGTGCCAACTTCAAAGTGATCTTTGATAGTATTAGAATATTCAACACTAGCCTCATATTATTTCCCATCCATATATCCATTTTCTTAACATTGGGATAAGAGGTACGAAAATCCTCTGTTCTAGTTTCTAAAACAATTTTCTAGTACCTCTTCATTCAACTCATTGACAAAGAGGCATATAAAAAAAATCATGGAAAGGTACCAAATATGAGGATTGTTTGTGGTTGGCTCAATGAATGGTCCTAGAATCATTAGAGTAATTCTTTGATAAATTCCTATCAACATGCTTCTTACTTGATACAGGAGAATCATTGTTATTTCTTATCTTTATCAATTCATCATTAACAATAGTTTGATTAACCATTATTTTTATGACTATTGTAGTGTTTCTTTTATGTTTTGGAAGCACTCCAACTAGACTAACCATTGTGGTGTAGGTTGGTTCCATAGTTTCCTGAAGTAATTCATTGTTGTCAACATTATATACAGTATTCAACTTCAACAAACTCACTGTATCATTTTATTATTCTTCCATCACCATATGATTCTTCATTGACTTGTCATCAATTTTGGATCTTGGAAATTGTCAACCGATCACATTGTGGAACTCTATCTTCTTTGAGGGGGTGGGGCGTTTTTCCCCATTACGTTTTCCATTTTTCCTCACTTTTGAAGATTCTTTTTTGTACTTGGTTACTTAATAAGGATTCATGATTCATATTGTTAGTACCCATTTTTTTGTGCCATACTCACTTAAATTAGGATTAGGGGGTTGGTTGTGGCATTGGTGTACATGCATTATTTACTTATCCACATGACATCATTATTTATAGGGACAAAGGAACACTTCCATAGGTGTATCCACTTTTACAGGTTTAAAAGCACACTTTCTTGACCTTTTCCTATTTGTTTTAGGGTAAAATCACTCGTTCTTTGTTTTTTCTCGTTTTCTACGGACTTATCTCATAAAATGCGTTTGTCTATTTAATGGTGATTCTTATTGAGTTACACTAGAAATCATTCTTATGCATGCAATTAACCCTATCTTAGTTTCTTTTGTATATATGCTTTCATCTTTTGATGTATTTCATTAAATAGGTTAATGATAAGTACATTGCTTGCATTTCTTATTCTTCTCTTATCTCAATTATTAATTATATTTCTTCTTAATTATATTATAAATCCTCTTGTAAACACATATTTCATTAAATTTGGAAATATTCTATTACAAGGACTTCATTCACATTGAGTTTTTTTGTAAATCTCTAAATACATATTCTATTAAATCTGGAAAAATCAACTCAAAGAACTATTCCATTAAATTTGGAATAATTAATCCAATGAAGTATTTTCTCAATTAATATTTTTTATTTATTTCAAGTAAAACTTTAGTATTCAACCATTCAAAAGGAAATATTACATCTCAATTAGAACTAGATGGGTTGGACATAAATCCTGATGAGTCTATGAATATTAATAATTTTGTAGATGTTAAAATCTTTGAGACAATGAGATATATTATGTGGGAATAATCCAAATTGAATGAAATTGCACACATAATTTTATACTATAATACTCTAAGACATGCTCTATACTATATTTGAGGTGACCGAAGTACTAAAAAGATTTATATTATAAAACACCATGTTTGATCATTGCTTTCATGAAGAGGAGAAAATGACAAGAATTTTGAATATATTGAATTAAAGATAGATGTTGAAACACATTTTAATGAATTTTAGTTAAAATTTGTATGTCCTCGTGTTCTTTGATTACTAATGATTCAAAGTAATTACAAATAAGTTATTTAAGATATTGATTTTCAAGATTAAGTGTGTATCCAAAGTCACTCATCTATGACAAATGTTTCTCCCATTTACCATGATTAATTGAGGAAACTATTTCTTCAATTATAATTTTATCATTACTTATTCTAAAACTTTAGTAGTCAAACATTCAAAAGAAAACATTGTCTCAATTAGAAGTAGAACATGGGTACTGGCCATAAATAATGATGTATGTATGAATATCCATAATTTATTAAATGTTAAGAATGGTGAGACATTGAGATATATTGAAAAGAAATAATCCAAAAAAATTGCAAAAAACTTCATTTTGACATGCTATGTTGCAAAATGTTTTCTATCTAATATATTCGAGGAAACCAAAAAAAAAGAAGTCATTCATGTATGACCCATATTCTCCCAAATTTAGCATGAATATTCTACTTAACACGGATTATTAAGAAATTCTAAAAATTTAAAAAACAAAATTCATCATAGTAGTTTATGTGTAGTTTTATTTCAAAATGATTTTATCACATTTATGCACTCATATTCATGCATATAATTAACTAAAATACAAAAAAAATAACTTTGTGGCTTGTTGACAAATATGGTATGATTTCAATTTATTTTAAAAATACGAATTTGTAAAAATTTGTTATTGGACAATGAATTCAAATTAACTAAAATACAATTAAATAACTTTGTGGCTTGTTGACAAATATGGTATGATTTCAATTTATTTTAAAAATACGAATTTGTAAAAAT
>LPNX010550929.1:0-10803 GCA_001517045.1 Pseudotsuga menziesii | reverse complement strand
TCAAGGACTGGTGGGAGCGAAAAATTGCTAACTATCTACAAAATTACGCAAGAAGGAACAGATTGACAGTCGTAGAAGCAAAAGCCAGATTTTTCACTGACACTCATGAAAAATTTGTCGAATCCGTGCCCCATCTACTGAAGCAGCTTTTGGATGAGAAAACCGGACAAGACTAAAGAAGCCCAGTTACTCTAGAAACTGATCCGAGGAGGACGTACAAATCTCTCGGAGTGGTTCGAAAAGATAGCCGACGACTTCTGCGAGGAACAAGCAGTCAAAGACAGGACTTCTGTGGAAACCGTCCAACATAAATTTTTCACAGAATTTACTGACCAATTCTTGTGTTCCTTACCGGCTTTACTGTTCAAGTTTTTAATAGAGAAAGGAGCAGGGCACATTGTTGAACCTCGACCTCTATTACGTGAACCACCCTCAAACACTAACTGGGCGGAGAAGCAGAAGCAGTGGGAAAAATTCATTGCTGAAAGGGAGTGGGAATACTTCCTGAGTAAGTAGACACTATCCGAGCTTTCTAAAAAGCGTCGGGTAGGCCATGGGGGGGTAGCTGGTCGTGTGTCGGACATCGAGCATAGTGGATCCTAGTCGACCAGAGTCGTAGTCACCAATAATGCAGAATCGACCGAAGAGGAACTGAAGGCATAGTATTGTACTACAGTATGTCGGACATTAAGAGAATCGAGAGGGATGAAAGACAGAATAAAAGGGAAGCTAGACAAGAAAGGGCCGCAGAGTTGCAGCAAAACCCTAGGGAGACCGACCATGATGAAGTACCGCCAGAGTCGGGTCATGACCGACGCAGAGAAGGCGAAGAAGAAGAAGCGGCGTCCCTTGAAGATGATGAAATGTGGATAGAGCAGCCAGAAGCTCTCCAACTAATTGTTCCCGACGAAGGAGTAACCCTTTCCACAGTAAGTCCGCGTACCAGAATACAAACTATTATTGAAGATGACCTTCAACTAAGAGATGGTGACATTACACTCTGGAGCCGACTAGGCGATGAACCATACCCGGGTCGACATCTCGTCATACGTCGACCGATCGAAGGAAATTGGGTGACCTTCCAAACGGCACCCTCCTTTCGTAGTATCCACTTGCTCCTGCCGACACATGAAGGAGCACCCCCCCTGCCACATACATCTTCCGAAGATAGACAAGAGTCAGAACTGAGCACGCCAAGTGACAGTGGGTCATTAAGAAGACAAATTATCACCAATCCGCTATTCGACGAAAACGAGTCGACACCCGAAGGAAGCACAAGTTTCGTCGACCAAAACCCCATCGTCACCCCGACAGATTCGGCTGACTCAACAACCCCACCCCTTACAACACCACCTCCCCCACCCCCTCCCCCACATCCTCCTCCGACATCATCAGAGGGTAGTGACAGTGACTCCGACATGGGTCACGGATCTGCTCAGATTCCCCTTTATGAGGGTGACGAAGACCCCAGACGACACTGGTTTGTCTGCGAGTCGATATGGGAGGCTAATAAAGTAACAAAAGAAGACCGACAGATAGCCCAGTTCGCAGGAGCCCTTCGGAAAAGAGCTCTCACATGGTATATGACATTTACTGAAAGGCAACCTAGAGCAACAAAATCAGAGATAAAGACGCAATTCCTATCCTTCTTCAAGACTCCAGACGCTAAACACCTGGCAGCCAAGAAGCTGAAGACGACCCAACAGAATCCAGGAGAAACAGTCTGCGATTATGATAAACGATGGAAGGATCTATTGAGTCAGTTGGACTACGTCATCGACGAACAATTACTCATTCAATGGTTCCTTGCAGGACTTTCACAGAAAGTTCGACGACACATCAGTCTAGAGACCTTCAAGTCATACGAGGATGCGTTGACAAAAGCTTTGCAGGTCGAGATGGATGAAGACATACCTGCCTGCCCGACCGACCACCACTTGGAAGAACAGCTGGAGAATATGCAGAAGTCCTTGAAGGAGCTCACACTTAAGAACCAAGACATCTGGTTTACTAGCTGTTCAACAGCTGGACATACAAAGGATAACTGTCGACAGCAATTCAGTCGACAAGATGTCCATTTTGTACAGACAAAAGCGTTTTGTGACATCTGCCAGGAACGAGGAGACCATTCCACCACTGACTGTCCTTACAATATGAAGAATGGAAAAGCCTCCTGGTGTGCTATATGCAAAACTGCAAATCACAACACGGCCGACTGCCATCTCAACCTCAAAAATAGACAAAACTACCAGGCCGTCTACCAGACTAATGCTGTAGCACAGAACACAGAGTAGAACAATAACAATAATCAGAATGGGCAACGAAATGATGGCCGACGCTACGATCGTCAAAATGACAATCGACGACCAGGGTTTGGAAGAACAGGTTGATTCGTTGGAAGTCGAGAAATACGAAGTTGTCGACCTACTCAATGCTTTATTTGTTACAAAGAAGGGCACAGATGCGCCGACTGTCCGTACAAGGACAGGACTGATCTGAAATTTTGTACACATTGTGGGGTAGGCGATCACTCCTTGGAGGATTGCCCTACAATGTTGGAAAAAATTAGTAATAAAAAGAATGTTAATGTCTTGTCTTGTGTCCAGAAGAATGATGTCATAACTACTAAGAATTTGCACATCGTCACTCGACAAGGCACTAAAACCGGGCCTGACAATCCTCAGATTAGTAAGATCACACACACAAACACATGCCCTGACCCTTGCAAGGAACAACACACATATCAGAAAGCCACAAACATATTTTCAAAACTTGTACAGCATGAAGACATTAGTCACAGTCGACACGACTCGACCCAGCACCTAACCCATCTCATTCAAACAGATAAATCTGTCGGTCAGTTCATTGATTTATTGCATCAAATCAAAAGCACTAACTCTGAGAAACAAACGAAGAACATCTATAGTTTAAATCAAAAAGACAAAAATGATGTCGATCCTCTTGTCGACCTGGAAATTGAAGGGTTCCATGTCCGACAAGTGGTGCTTGATTTTGGGTCTCAGGTAAATATAATGACCCGGGATACCTGGGAAAGGATGGGACGACCTCGACTCTATGAGTTAGGCATTTATCTGAAACTAGCCGACCAGGGCCTTATTGAACCCATTGGGGTTTGGAAAGATGTAGACACAACCATTAAAGGCATATCGACTAAGGTTGATTTTGAAATTATTGACCCAAAGGAAGGATCTAGCTCCTTCCCAGCCCTTGTAGGTCGACCTTGGGGTAGAAATATGAAAGCCTCTATCTCTCTAGATAAAGAACATATTAAACTTAAAGGAAATGGTCAAAAGGTCATAGTACCTATTAACCCCTCCCAAGGCCAACCCTGGGTTGAACCAATTGATGAGGAAGTCGATATCCGGCAACTTTATCAGATCCAAAACAATACCGACTACACAGAACCAAACGCCCAAGGGGAGCTTTACTTAGGTAACCCCGACTCAGTTGGTTACAATTCAGATGCTGAAATATATGACTGGGAAATGGAAAACTATGAAACACAAGCAAGAGGGTGCTGGACTATCCAAATAGTACAGAAAAAACCCACCCGACAGTGCTTTCTAGTCTCAATTATCCCCAAGATTTTTGAGAGAAAAATAAGAGAACACCCTACCTTACAACCGACCAACGAAACAACCAGGACGCAAACAAGGTATAAGGAGAGGGAATCCCCAGTCATGCATGTTGAACAAGTGTCTAAGAACATTGGAGAACATGGCCGACTACAGAGCTTAGTATAAACCTTCACTGGTCAAGCAGCTCGATGGTGGGATACCCATCAGACAAAACTTCAGACCTGGACTAGTGCTGCAACTTATTTTGTTGAAAGGTTTGGTGGCAAGAAGCTCACCCCACAAGCACAGATCCCCATCTTTACTCAAGGCTAGAACCCACAAGAACACATCCAAACTTGTGAAAAAGAATGGAGAATCCTAGGGCATAAGGATGAGAGAGCGTGGCCACACTTGTTTCCCTCAACCCTCAACGACCTACCTAGCAAATAGTATAAGATGGAGGAAGCCAAAGGTGAAACATTTTTTTGGAAAGAACTAAAAGCCAATTTCATTAAAGCCTTCAACTTTATACCTGAGGATAAACAATTAGTCGAGCCAGCTCAACAAATTAAACAGTTCATTCAACCGACTGAAACACACCCTTCCCAAGACCCTCGACCGGTCAAAAACTGCAATAGTCTTCACATAGGAACAAAAGTCGAGTCGACCTGATTACAACTGGAAAATGAACATACCGAAGGTAAAAGCGTCAGATGGAAATCCAACCATGCTGAAACAACAAAACCGATCCACTCTGTGCTTAGGGTCGCGACTACTGAAAAACCTGACCTCGACCGGATGACTACAGCCGACTTCCCTGCTACATTTTCACAGTTCCAAGAAGGAAGTCGACCGATAAATGAAGCTAAAGCCCCAGAATGGTTAGATGCGAAAGTAAAAACCAAAGAGGTCGACATTTCAAATGATGACCGACCAAAATTAGCTAAGATTGGTGATTATTGGAATGAGCACCAAACTGCTGAAATAGTGAACTTGCTTAAGGAATTCCAAGATGTATTTGCAAGAGATTACAAAGATTTGAAAGGGTTAGTTCAAGAAATGGGAGAGATGAAAATCGACACTAAACCTGATGTCCGACCTGTTAAGAAACGTCCTTATAAACTAGCTCATAAATATAAGGAAATAGTTAAAAAGGAGATAGACAACATGTTAGCTGCAGGTATCATCTACCCCATCGACCAGTCGGAATGGGAAAGTCCCATGGTCGTTCAGCCCAAGAAACACGACCCGACCAGACTGAGAATCTGTGTCGACTTTAGGGAACTTAATAAAGTTACACTGATAGACCCCTTTCCCACACCTTATGCTGATGAAATCTTGAATGAAGTGGCAGGCCATGAATGCTATTCATTCACAGATGGATTTTCAGGGTACAATCAAGTACCTATAGCAAAGGAAGATCAGAAGAAAACCACATTTGTTTGTGAATTTGGCTCTTTTGCTTATAGGGTTATGCCTTTTGGCCTAAAGAATGCACCTGCAGTCTTTTCCAGAATAGTTGTAAATACTTTCCAAGAATACATCTATAAAACTATGGCAGTCTACTTCGACAACTGGACCATATATTCCACCTTAAAAGATCACTGCACATGGCTCCGACTCATGTTGGAAATATGTCGGCAGATTCAACTTTCCCTCAACATCAAGAAATGCATCTTTATGACCCCCATAGGGATACTACTAGGACATGTTGTTTGTAAAGATGGTATTAAGGTTAACTTTGCCAAAATTAAAATTATCCTTGACTTGAAGCCTCCAATAAACCCTAAACAGGTTCGGGTGTTATTAGGACATATAGGGTACTATAGGAAGTTTATCCGACATTACTCAGACATGACCTACCCACTAGAAGAACTACTCAAGGATGATATAGAGTTTAAATGGACAGAGGAATTCCAAATCTCATTCGACAAACTGAAGAGAAAACTAGTGGAAGCCCCCATACTTAGATTTCCAAATTGGTCGATCAAATTCCATGTGCATATCGATGCATCAGGCATAGGAATTGGAGCTATTCTGACTCAACCAGGAGACGATGGAATGGACTACCCTATAGTTTACAGCAGTCGGAAACTAAATAAGGCTGAAAGGAACTATTCGACCACCGAACGAGAAGCCTTAGGAATGGTCTTTGCACTTCAGAAATATCGCCACTACCTATTAGCTAACCCCTTCATATTTTACACCGACCATCAAGATTTGAAATACCTCGTAAACAAACCCCTTCACCATGGTAGAATCTGTCGATGGCTCTTACTGTTCCAAGAATTTGAATTCGAAGTAGTTGTCCGACCAGGGAAGTTAAATGTCGGACCCGACCACCTATCACGAATCGACACAGGAGAGGAACCGACTGGAATCGACGACGACCTACCAGATGCACATCTATTTCGTATAGAAGCAGTACCAGAAGAACTGGAGGAAATTGCTCAGTTCCTAGAAACAGGTCAGGCCCCAGAAGGTCTGAACACTAAAAAGAAGCAAATCCTAGCTATGAAGGCTGCCCCCTACAGCCTCATCAACGGATTTCTATACAAAATGGGGTTAGACGATGTTCTTAGAAGATGTGTACTTTCCCATGAACGAGAGAAAATCATGCACGAAGCACACTACGGACCAGCAGGAGGACACTTTCAAGCCGACACAACTGCTAAGAAAATACAACAGTCTGGATTATGGTGGCCAACGCTTCATAAGGATTGTAAAACCTTTGTTAGTCGATGTGACAGATGCCAACGACTTGGTTGACCACTGCCGAGTACAGAAATGCCCCTGATCTCTGTAAACCCTAGTCTCACATTTGAAATTTGGGCTATCGACTTCATAGGACCATTCCCTGTCCCAGCCCGACGATCAGGTGCAAGGTATATTATCACTGCAGTCGAATATGTTACTAAATGGGTAGAAGCAGAACCTGTCGAGACCTGTTCAAGTGAAGTAGCTGCTAAGTTCATTTATGAAAATATTATTACTCGATTTGGATGTCCACTCACTCTGATCAGCGACCAAGGATCACACTTTGTTAACAAAACTATCAAAAATCTAACCGACAAGTTTCACATCGACCACCGACGGAGTACAGCCTACCACCCTCAGTCGAATGGTGCAATTGAAGCTTTCAATAAAACCCTGACAAAAGGACTGACTAAAATATGCAGTGCTGACAAAGATGATTGGGATGAGAAGATTCCTACAGTTTTATGGGCATACAGGACAGCCTACAAACGGTCGACTGATCAAACACAATTTCGACTGGTATATGGGCAAGAAGCAGTCGTACCTCTGCACTTCAGACAACAGGCCCCTATAGTTGCACAGATATTACATGTCGATGTCGAACAGGCCAGGAAGGACCGACTCTTTCAACTTAATAAATTGGAAGAACATCGACTCATGGCCATCCAGCACCAAGAAATACAAAAACACCAGCAGAAAGCTTGGCACGACCGTAATATCAGAAACAAAAATATGTTAGTCGGTGACCTTGCCCTACTGTATAACAGTCGAGTCAAAGGCAAGCCTAAGAAACTTCACACAGAATGGATGGGCCCTTATGTTGTCGAAGAAATACATCCTAATGGGTCGGTTCGACTAAAAACATTACAGGGCCTGGTATTTCGGAAGCTTGTTAATGGAGCCCGACTTAAACGATACAAAAAATAAAAAAATAAAAAAAAAATCATATAACGGTCTTAACTGACACCAAAAACCTATAAAAAGATACAAAAATTCCAAAAACCATAAACCGTACACCTAGAAACCACCATCATGACAGCCACTCACCCATTCGATAACCGACTTCATTTCCATCGACCATCTTCATCGACCGACCATGTCGACCGTTCTCACCATCGACACCGACCGCCGACCTGGAGCGTCCCATCCCGCATTAATGGCCTCGAGCCCCGCCCCAGATTCATGAAATCGCACTCGAGTGTTGCAGTTGGCCTGTCAAGTCCACCATTAATTCACCCAGTTCGACACTCCACCCCACCCGCGCCTATAAATAATGGACATTCCACAGTTCATTCACCACACCACCCACCTACTGAGCATTCGAACTCCCAGTCGAATGAAATTTGTGAACCCTGTAAGAATTCTGACCAGTCTGAGCAGTCAGAAACCATGGCACGAAAACGCACCAGAGCTTCGGCTAAGGCTCAAGAACTTCAGGCAGCAGACTCACCCCTACTCCAGCGACTAAAGCGAATCCAAAACGTGAAAGTCCAGGAGGGTCCGTTTCAAAAGCTATGGACGGAGATTCAAGAATGGGCGTTTGAAGACCGACGGATGACCCCGCAGGCTGAGAAAGTTAGGCATAGCACCATATATGCCTATGCAAACGCACCTATCATGGCCAGCTTCACTGGTACGAAGGAAGCCGCAGTCAAATTCATTATCAGTCGTTACCACAACGACAGATTTTACTTTGACCGACCAGTCGACATTAATGGAGATGTTATCTCCCGACTGACTGGTCTATCAAACCAGGGTGACCCGGTCCCCATTGGGATCAAGGAAGGGCTAGTCGAACACTTTACAGGTTCAGCGTCGGGTAAAAATTCCAAGGGTTTGATGATCAGTCAGATCGAGGAACGAACACCACAGATTGTGGCGAAAATCATCGCCATTAATCTCACCTTGGCTAGTCGCAGCAGTGACCTCAAACTGGAAATGCTGGACACCCTCGACAAAATTACAACCGATGGACGAATCTTCAGGTGGGAATACTACCTCGCCGACTTGGTCCAAACCATCTGCGAGCGCTGCCAGGAAACAGGAAGTATTATCAAATTCCCCTCCTTAATCATTTGGATTGTTATGTACTACATATGCCTGGAAGGCAGTCCCGTCTTCCGAGAGCCGACTAGGTTTGAGATGCACAGGTTCAAACCCTTTTCCCAAAAAGGAACTATGCATGAACTCAACCAAGGAAAGGTCTTTATGGAAAACTGGTTCCAGCAGCTTAAGCTGCGCACGACAAGGTGGAGGGTGCCCCAAAACATCTGACGACACCTCCCAGCTGACTCACACATCCAACTGGAGCTCGACCATACATCTGTATGGTCGTCAAACACTTAGGATTCCAATGCCAGGGACCTCGACTACTATCCCACAGTCGAGCAGATCTTTCGGGAGTTGTCTAGGCAGACAAAAACCAAAATTCAAATCCTAGAGGCTGCAAAACAGGTCGACTTCTCTATAGTCGAACCTCTGACCGACCAGGAGAAGGAGGAAGATTACGAGCTGCACCTGTATATCAGCACTTTTGTGACGCAGGACACTCCAATTGGCACTCCTGGTCGGGTGCACTTAATAGTGAAGCATCCGACTGCACCAGTCGTGGACCCTCCGACCGAACAACACCAGACACCACCACCAGCACAACAACCAGTACAAAAAACAGCTCCCCCGGCTACTCAGACGGTCGACCCCGCTCAGACCCCGACAGGAGAAGTCGAGGAAGACAACCCTGAGTATGCTGTGTCTCAAAGCATTCTCAATAAACTGGCAAAGGAGATCGCCATTGCCAGAAGGAACATCAAACTGCAAAAACGTCAGCAAGGCAAAGGTAAGCGCAAGCTTGTCCTTGCTGACTCCACAGATGACGAAGACGAACTGGCAGCCTCAGCACTCGATATTGTCGAGGATGCCAAAGCAAATAAAGTAACTGTTGAAACTCAGTTTCAACGTTTTGTCGAAGCAGGAGCACCCGAAGGTCGGCCGAAGAAGGCCAAAACAACACCACTGTCCGAAGATGTGGTCGACCTGGTGACGACTCCTCCCCGTCCATCTCCGACTAAAATCGTCGAGGAGCAACCACCAGTGCAGCAGGCCGACATGTCCCCCGAAGACTTTGCAAGAGTTATCCCTGAGGCACTCAGAACCAGGGAAAGCTCGGACCAGGAGCTTAGAGCCTTCTTTGCAACACTGCCTGCACTGTTCAAAACAGCGCAGACAATCAAGACAACAACTCCCCTTAAAGCAAGCCAAAAGACATACGCACACCAAACAACTGTATTTACAAGGGTGCATGATGGTGGTGACATTGCGGGACATGAACAGACCTTCACCGACTACCAAGTCCCACCGGAAGAAGACGTTATATCTTTCAACCAAAGTCCCCAACATTCTCCATCACCACCAGGGTCAGGAAACCCTTCCTCAACACCCCCAACACCCCCACCACCATCATCTCCACCACCTCCACCACCGCCTGATTCACAGCCGAGACCACCATAATCACCACAGCCGGAGGTGGACATACCACCTCCCCAAACCGAAAAACCCCCGACCACTGAACCAACCCCTCCGACACACACCCCTTCGACCTCTGATCCACCTTCCACTTCTGCAGGTCCTCCCGACAAACCAACAGAACAAGCAAAGGAGCCAATAGAACCTCTTCCTAGACCCGATCAGCTAAGGATCAGCTTACGGGATGTAATCTCGTTGACTGACTCATAGGTTGGCCAGCTACTCAACACCCTAGCAAAAGAATCGAAGAGGAGGACGACCCGACTAAGGAAACAGCTCGAGGATAAGAAGACAGAAGAAGTCGAGTTCCTCGACAAATGCAGGTCTCTTGTACAGACTGTTACCCCAGGACCTGTCGAAGCTGCTACCGACCGACCGCTGGACAGAGCATATCAGCTGTTTGAAGGTTTGGTGTCGACCATACAGACCCACCTCCATGAGACTAAGGCCGAGAAAAAAGAAGAAACTGTCCGACTGCTCCTGACTCAACACACTGCATTCTCGGAGGCTCACAAACTTCTACAAGACCACATGGAGGAATCCATTGTAACTGAGGAAGTACTCCGATATTGGCCTACTCATTATGGGCAGGTCTATAGTCAGACGAGGTAGACCAGACAAGGCATTCAGGCCTTGGAAAGAAGGAAGTCGATTGAGACAGAACTGAGGCAGACAATCGAGAATCAAATAGTGATGGAAAACACTAAGCTGCAGCAGTTGGAATGTGAGGCACACCAGTGGGTTCAGCAAGCCCTTCCCAACTTGGAGAAAGTCGACAACATCTGTCCGCAGATGAAGAGACTCCTTGAGACTGCGGAAGAACACAATCAGCTGCTGGGCTCCAACATGGAAAATATTGCAGAAATGGCAATGGCAGAGAAGATGTCGGTACTCTCAAATATTACTACTCTGACTATCGACATTCAGAAAGCCTTGCAGACATGGA
>LPNX010550928.1:118409-136430 GCA_001517045.1 Pseudotsuga menziesii | reverse complement strand
GACTTTTATCACAAATTTCTGAATTTTATTCTGTTACTAACTGAAAAGTGAAACCTGTTCTTGAATCGATGATATCCATATTGTGCAGAATAATGATGCAGCATCGATTGCCCTACAAATAGCAAGAGATACTGAAAACAAGCATAACGCAAACGTCGGTAAGCTAGCAATTGAACTAAGCAAGAACCAATGTCTTATGGCAGAGCTTGAGTGGTCTAAAGAGCGTTGTGAGAAGGAAGATGGCACCACACATTATGATTCCTTTAAGAAACAGAAGGATATTGATAAGCTGGCGACGGCAGTAAGTATTTTTTTTTTTTTTTAAATTTCACCCACCGTCGATACAGCGACGGCAATGCAATTATTATTTTTAATAAAATTTCACCCACCGTCGATACAGCGACGCAAGAGAGTGGCTATAGCAACGGAACAATGTGGGTATAGTGACGGAATTGCGTGGCTATAGCAACGGCTTGGATTTCCATTTTTAAAAAACATTATACGGAGCGTGGCTATAGCGACGGAAAGGCGTGGGTATAGCGACGAAATTGCGTGGCTATAGCGACGGCTTGGATTTCCATTTTTAAAAAAACCTTATACAGATCATGGCTATAGTGACGAAAGGGGGTCGTCGCTCTTGCGACACATATTAGGGGTCGTCTCTATTGCGACGAAATAGTTTCCACGGAACAAAAAACACTTAGATGTGGCAATATCCACGCTTTTCTGTGGATATTGCCACGTTTTTGCTATGGCAAAATTGATCACTTGTACTAGTGATCTTCAAGTCATCTTCATCTTCACATTTTCTTCATCTTCAAGTCTTCTTCATCACGGGATCTGGATCATCACTCGATCTGGATCATCATTGCTGGATCATCATCACTACTGGATCATCATCATTGTATCATCATCAAGTCTGGATCATCACTTGATCTGGATCATCATCACAAGTTCTATCTCAAAATGGTGCTATCTCTTGATTCTTCTCGTCATAAGAAGTTCTATAGAGCCAGCCCTTTTTCATGTTGGTTGTAGGCCTAGCCTCCATGTAGGTCCTCTTCAGCGCTTATATCTGACCCTAAGTCAGAATGACCCACCCAGCACTCACATATGACCTCATCTTGTCAGAAAGGCATGCCCAGTACTCACATTTAACCTCATCTTGTCAGAAAGGCCCAGCACTCATATCTGACCATGTGTAAACACATCGCACTAGAATGGCTCAGGACTTATATCCGACCATGTGAGAACACACCGCATCGGAATGGCTCTACACTTACATCTGACCATGTGAGAACACACCCCATCAGAATGGCTCTGCACTTACATCCGACCATGTGAGAACACACTGCATCAGAATGGATCTGCACTTACATCCGACCATGTGAGAACACACCACATCAAAATGGCTTTGCACTTACATCCGACCATGTGAGAACACACCGCATCAGAATGGCTCTGCACTTACATCTGACCATGTGAGAACACACCGCATTGGGTGGGCTCTGCACTTACATCCGACCATGTGAGAACACACCACATCAGAATGGCTCTGCACTTACATCCGACCATGGAAGGAACCAATCCTCTGACCATGTGAGAATGGCTCATGGACTCATCATTTCCCCTTGGAGGGAACCTCGATCTAGAGAACACCAAGCTTCTCCCTGAAGTACTCAAACTTCACTCTGGTCAATGGCTTCATCAACACATCAGCTATATGTTTGTTCGTCGCAACACACTGGAGCTTCACTGCTCCTCTATACACCATATCCATGATATAGTGATATTTGATCTCGATATGCTTCAACTTGTCATGGAACACCGGGTTCTTAGAAAATTTCACACAACTCTAGTTGTCACAATATATACAAGTAGCATCCAACTGGATATCAAATAAATCAGATAGTAGCTTTCTCAGCCACACTGCCTCGCAACTAGATGAACAAGATGCGACATACTCTACTTCAGCTGTACTTAGTGCCACACAGGACTGCTTCCTACTAAACCAAGAGATCACACCTGATCCCACACTGAAGCAGCATCCTAAAGTGCTAATTCTATCGATGGTACTTCCTTCCCAATATGAATCAACATAACCATCCAGGTTAATCTTTTGATTCGCCTCGCACTTGAGCCCATAATCAACTGTTCCTTTCAGGTACCTCAGAATATGCTTTGCAGCAATCAAGTGAACATGTCTTGGATCTATCAGGATCTGGCTCAAGGTGTTCACAGCAAAGCAAATATCTAGTCTCATATGTGTCAGGTACATCAAGGACCCAATCATCTGACGATACATCATAGCATCATCCATTTTTAATGAAGCATCACTCAATAGCTTTAGGTTTGATGCCATAGGTGTTATGGCCTTGCATTGCATCATCCCAAACCTCTTTAGGATCTCTACTGAATACTTCCCTTGTCCGAGGATGATTCCATCCACATTTTGCCACACCTCCATGCCTAGAAAATAGTGCATCATACCCAAATATTTCATTTCAAACTCGGCAACAAGCTTCCTCTTTGTATCAACAATCAACCCATCCATACCTGTTACAAACAGATCATCTACATACAGTAGGAGTATCACTGGGTTACCTTTTTCAACCTTGTAGTAAAGATTGGAATCTGCTTTACTTTTGGTAAATTCCAAACTGGATAGAAAGCCATCAATTCTACCATACCATGTCCTGGGTGTCTGTTTCAAACCATACAGGGCTTTCTTCAGTCTACACACATGAGACTCCTTGTCATGTGTCTCAAAACCAAGTGGCTACTCCACATATACTTCCTCTTCCACCACACCATTCAGGAAGGCAGTCTTGACATCCATCTGGTGTATCTTCCACTTCATTACTGCAGCCAGAGCAAATACTGATCTTATGGAAGTGTATCTTGCTACAGGTGCAAAATTTTCTTCATAGTCTATTCCTTCTTTCTGGGAGAATCCATGAGCCACAAATATTGCTTTATATTTCTCTATGATGCCATTTGTATCATGCTTGATCTTGTAGATCCATTTGGAAGTTACAATAGACTTCCCTTTTGGTTTTGGGACAACATTCCAAACATCATTCTTCATGATCAATTGATATTCTTCGATCATAGCATCCCTCCATTCTTTTCTTCATGCTACTTCTTCATAGTTGGAAGGTTCTTTATCAATGATGGCACATAGTAGGGCTACATAACTGGAGTAGGACCTAGTTCTCTTTCTTCCTCTGTGTGTTTCTTCTAAAGCTCCATATCTTTCTGCACCTTGGATAATTTCACGTACCCAAGCAGGTTTCCTCTTGTAAGGATTCTTCTCCTGAGGTGGATCCATGGGTTCTTGAGGTTCTTATAATTCTCTATCCTCTTCTTGAATTTCTTCGTTCATGGTTGTATCATGAATTCTAGGTGCTTCTGTTTCTTTAGGTTCTTCAACCGGTCTCTTTCTGGATTTGATGTAGGTTGAATCTTCATCAAATGTTACATCTCTGTTGATGTCGATCTTCTTGAATATTGGGGAGTATATTCTATAATCCTTCGAGCTTTCAGAGTATCCCACAAATATACCCTTCTTTCCTGAAGGATCTAACTTCGTCCTCTTTTCTTTCGGAATGTGTATGTATACAGGACAGCGAAATATTCTAAGATGGCTGACTTCTGGTTTCTTACCGAAAAACATTTCTTCAGGTGTCTTGTTCTCGAGTACTATGTGTGGAGTTCGGTTCTGTACATATACCGTTTTTTTGGCATATTCTGCCCATAGATGCATGGGAAGATCTTGATCCTGAAGCATGGCCCTTGTTGTTTCCATGATCATTCTATTCTTCCTTTCTACAACCCCATTCTGTTGTGGATTATATGGAGTGAATAAATCCCTCTTAATCCCTGAGTCTTTGCATAGCTCTTTGAATTCATTTGATGTGAATTCTCTGCCATTATCTAATTGAAAGGTCTTGATCTTGTTTTCTGTGTGGCTATCGATCAAGGCTTTGAATTCCTTGAACTTGCTGAATACTTCATCTTTGTTCTTCATAAAGTATATCCATGTTTTCCTAGAAAAATAATCAATAAAAGAAACACAATATACATACCCACTTAATGAATTGCATGACATTGGATCGCATACATCAGAGTGAATGATTTCCAAGATTCCTTTTGCCTTGCTCTCGCTACTTGGAAATGTCTTCTTTGTGTTCTTCCCTTTCGCACATCCTTTGCAGACACCATTATGTTTTGTCTGTAATTCTGGAAGACCTTCAACAACTTTTCTTGCAAGTGGTAGTGCTCTATAATGCACATGTGCAAGCCTTCTATGCCAAATTTCATTTGATTCTACTAAGTCATGAACCAAAGCTTGTTCTGGTTGGCCCTTCAATTTGTATAGACCTCCTTCTTGTTCCCCAATTACTACTGCATCGTCAATAGTATTTCCCCTTGGCCACATGAGGACTTGGCCATCTACAAATGCAACCCTCATTACTTTTGTATCAAGTGAAGATATGGAGAGGAGGTTCTTCTTTAGTCCTGGTACAAACAATACATATTTCATCTTCATAGACTTTCCAAAGTCTAGATTATATGAGGATTCACCACTACCTTTTATTGGATACTGGTAATCATCTCCAAGTTTCACCTTGTGAGGTGATTCATGTTCATATATTTTCACAAAGGATTCCTTGAATCATGTCATATGTTTGGAAGCACCATTTTCTATAAGCCAATCATTGTTTCCATGTGTGATAGTTCCCATGAGAGCGGAAATCAAAACATATTCTTCATCACTTGAAGAGTCATCACTATCTTGATTGATTTTCTTTGTAGAAGGTTCATCATCCTCTGCAGCATGAGCATGATATCTTCTCTTGTTTCCCTTCTTCTGGTGAGAGCTATTTTTGTTTCTAGGGAAATCTCTTGCAAATTGTCCTCTTTCATCACATGCATAGCACATGTGCTTAGACATATCTCTAGGCTTTCTAAAGTTACTCTTCTGGTGAGAGTGCTTACCTCTGTGATGGCTAGTTCCATTTTTCTTGGATTGTACTATGAGAGCTTGATCTTCACTTCCCATCTTTTCTTCTTGAGATGATATCCAAGCTTCTTCTCATGTGTATTGCTCCCATAGTCTACTGAAATTGAATAACTTCTTTTTGGCACAGATTCCTTGAATAAAAGAATCGCATGATCTGGGGAGACCATTCAATGTGGTCATCACAATTTTTGCATTCTCCACTTATTCATCTACTAATTCCAGTTGTTCCTTGATCTGAAAGACTCTTGAAAAATAATACTAGATGGTTTCCGCATTCTGGATCTTTACATTCTTCAATTGGTTTCTCACAGTCATCTTCCGATTTATTTTCTTCCCTTCAAACAGTTTGGTTAGGGCATAAAACATAGATTTAGGTGTCTTTAGGGAGGACACCTGTGGTATGAGGTGATCCTTGATTGAATCATCAATAATCCTCTTATCCATGACCAATTTATTCTTGTGTAAGGCCTTAGCCTCATCTCCCTCTGGAACTGGAACCTCTTCATTGATGTAAGAGTCCAACTCATTTTCTTTGAGGACCACGGAGATCCTATACTTCCAGGCTTGGAAGTTATCTATCAGATCCCTCAAGCTTTTCATCAAGCTTGGTATGATGAGACATATTAACTGAGAACCTCAAATGGAAATACAAAATATTTAGATCTTACTAGGTTAAGATGTCGGATCTGAATTTCTGCAGAGCTGGTTAAGGAGCAGATTAGGGTTTGACTTTCCCGGAGTTCTACCCAACAAAAAACTTTGATCTTGATCTCTAAACTTCAATTTTGAGGAGGAGATCAATCCAGGCCTGGGCTCACTCAAAAATTCCACTTCTGTGGAAAGCCCTAATTTTCAGCAGTAGTGTCGGTTCAAAAACTGAAAATGCTCAAAATCAGATTCTACTCGATAGAAAGATGCACCCTAGAGAGGAGACTCAATCCAACCTTCTTTTGCTGAAAATATATGGAGAGAGATCCAAAAAGTAGGAAACCCTAGTTTCCATAGCTACACAGTGTCTTCTTCTCAGGTTAGCTCTGATACCATGTTAGATTTTTATCATTTAAGCTAGCATTAACTTAGGATCTTATTTGAGAGAATAACAAGCACACCAATCAAACACATGAGACAATGAGCACAAATATTTTCCTCAAGGAAACCATAAAGGAGAAAACCCCACAACTTCCTCAAAGATATATTCAACACCAAAATCAAAGCCCCAAAAATAGTAAGATGATCTCCCGACAGCAGTAGTCTCTCTCTCTCTCTCTTATCACAACTACTTCTTCTCTCTCATCTATGCGCTACAACTGAGTGTGAGTGAGTGTGTGATAAATAGAGAGGCTCATTCTCTATTTATACTAATTCTTGACTTAACAATAACTCACTAGGGCCGACTTCTCTAGGAGAGTCTAATAACCCTAGGGCCCCAAAACTGCGAGGACTTTAACCCTTGAACAATAGAAGGGTTACCCACAATGACTTGACATGACTTGTTTACATTATAAAACCTCTTGATGGGAACATCGGGGCATGACATGACTCAATTACATTACAGATACTTCCCAGAATAAACATCGTGGTACAATACATGAAATCTACAAGGGAATACATTCTGAAGTTACAAATACATCAACAAAAGATCTTTACAGTTGAACCCATAACCAAATATTCACAATTTTAAAACATTATACACAAATCTCGAGACTCTACTAAATATTTAGACACAGAGGTAACAGACCTAAGCTATCATAGGGATTACCCATGGAAGAGTATCATAGACAACCTTATAAACACCCACAACGTATGAATGAAATTCTCCTTTCACCTGCAATTTGAAAAAAAGAACTAATCAAAAGTATGCTAAAACCTGAACCTGAAGCAAACAATAGTAAATGATGCAAAAGAAGATAGAGTGAATCTCTTCCAAGTGCAGGGTGAGCCTATGCCTCCATGTTGAGATGAAACCAAGGATCCAAACCATGCAGACCACCCACAATAACTGACCAAATGAAACCCAAAAAACAAAAGACCCAAGCTTAGGTTTCATTTCCCCCCCATACCAAGGAGCATTAACTACGTCACCCTGTCCACCACCATCATCATAATGTTTACCCACATGCATATAGTCCAAACCCCAACAATGCAATTTTGGATTAAAACCCCCTTCAAAACCCTCATTGGCATAGTTAAGCCATGGTTTCATGGTATATGGAAGGAATATGCCATGAATGGCTTACCACATAAACCATAATACTTTACAAACTTTAAACATAATGTTGGTTAAGTCTTAGGAATTAACCCTATAACCTTAGGCATTAATACAAATCAAATTATATGTTATAAATACATAGCAGGGGATAAAAATTATCACGGGTCCAATCCATAATAACAACGTCAACCATAAAATATTCAGGCCTTACAAACCCCAACTCTACGTAAACAATAACGTAACCAATAGCAGTAGGAATAGTTAGGTGAGGACTTTAGTCCTTTTCGTCTTCTATAGGCATAGGATAATCTAGAGTGGATAACATGCCGTAGAATGTCAATTTTAGCTATCATAGCAATACTTCACCATCTAATGAACCTACACAAAGAAAGGAGAATTTTTCATTAGTTCAACATGAACTAAGTAAACCCCGTAACAACAGGAGAACCAGTTACCTCTCTAAGTGGTCACATAAGGGATATAAATCTCGCTACACCATCCCTTGACATTTAAAGATAAGTTAGGAATTTCCATAAACAATGACAAAGTTTATAACCCGGAACTAAGATAACTAAACAAGCATACGCACATGCAAGATAAATAAGTAATCAATAAGTAGCGTAATCATTTTAAACTAGTTCAAGTAAAATAAACATAGTACATAAATACATCAATAAATACATAGGAAAACATATAGAAATGGTAAGGACATCTTGTGACACTTCAAATTAGAAAACAATAATTGACATATTTCGTAGAAGATGAATTAATGTCAAGAATAGGTAGTAATTAATTAGCCTACAATTTATTTATTTTCAAATTTTTTGGACATTACAAGTGGTATCAGAGCCCAGTTTCAAGACTAAGAGACCTAATGGGCGTGCCAAACATTAGTTGCAGAAAATAAAGTATGTTTTGAAATTTTATTAACTAACATAAATTGTTCCTGTTATTAAAATTTTAAATTGCAGGATTCAAAGAACAGTTGAGATCATCAACATAGAAGAATACAACAACAGGCAAAGAAAACTAAATTCCCCCACACGGGAAGAAGAACTAGTTGTTGTGACATACTGAAAACCATACAAAGTCTTCAAATAGAATTATAGAGTTTCAAGGATGATAACATGAATGAAATAAAAGAACAACAAGAAATTAATGAAGCCTTGCTACGGAGCATGACGGGAGGAATCCTGCATGGAAAACGAACGCATTCAACCAACAAGTTAAAAAAAGAGTTATGTCATAAACGGGTCAACAATGCAAAGGAAGAGGGAAAAGAAGAACACACCCCTGCACCTCCAGAAAGAGATTATCATAGTATTTCTAGTGATGCTTCCCTTTCTCCTTGCAAAAATAA
This sequence comes from Pseudotsuga menziesii, assembly GCA_001517045.1. Lineage (NCBI taxonomy): Eukaryota > Viridiplantae > Streptophyta > Pinopsida > Pinales > Pinaceae > Pseudotsuga > Pseudotsuga menziesii. The sequence continues at coordinate 127,835 of LPNX010550928.1, read as the reverse complement.
ACAAAGGAATGATGAAAACCTCCAGGGAGAGTTTAGAAAGATAAGAGCCCCAATATATGAAGGGGAGATGAACACTAGGAAAAAGATGAAGAATGGATTCTCAGTATGAGAAAATACTTCCGAGTACACAACTACTCGAGTGAGATGAAAGCTCATCTAACCATCTATAACTTAAATGAAAATCAACTAGATGGTGGAGAGACCTAAAGCATACCAAGAAAGATGAGGTAAAAGAAATACAATGGAGTAACTTTCGCAGAATTTTTCAAGAAAAATACATGTCTGAAAGATTCTTCGACAAAAAGGGGAAAGAATTTCACGAGTTAAGGATGGGTTCCATGACTATGGATGCTTTTATTAACATATTTTTGGATCTGTTACATTATGTGCCTTTCATAAAGGATGAGAAAGTGAAAATACAATAGTTTTTAGGATGTCTTCCTCCCATATTTTGGGAGAGGATTGAATTTGATATCCCTAAAACATCGGACACCACCTTACACAAATATAGGATTTGCTATGAGCATTGACAACTGAGGAAAGAGAACATCAACATCAGTAGAGATAGGTCTAGGACCTTCTTCAACAACCCCAAATCAGGCTTCAACCCGCAAATCAGGTTTCAACCAAACAGCTTACATAAAATAGAACAACAGTTTTCCAGCCAATAAGAACTTCAACAAAACAGGTACAAAGCCATATGTGCCCGCATTGGATGCTAACAAACCAGCAATAAATGGGGGAGCCATTGTTTCCCCGCTGCAAATCAAATGCCATAAATTCCAAGCACCCCATTATGCTCGAGACCATAAGAACAAGACCAATGGAGTCTTGCACAACTTATAAGAAGAACCAATGGTAGAGAACATAGCTGGAACACCGCAGATTTATGCATTTTTGGATGGCTGACAAGCAAACCATCAGGATACCATGGTTGAGATAAAAAGCAAGGTTTCTGACACTTGTATTTCAATATTGATTGACCCTGGTGCTTGTCAAAGCTATGTATTGCCTAAAATTGTTGATGTATGTAAACTAGACAAAGTTAAACATGAGAAACCCCGAATGGTGCAATTAGCCACATGTATGAAATGAAAGGTTTCTGAAATAGTTAGAGATTGTGAGGTAAACCTGAACAGTTTTCCTGCTAGAATAAGCATGAACATCATACCCTCGGGATCGTATGATATAATTATCAGCATGAACTAGTTGAAACAACACTGTGTCATGCTCGATTGTTTACACATGTCAATCTTCTGTATAGATAGCCAAGGGAATCAGGTAAAGATTCAAGGCATACATAAGAAAGTTTTCGTAAGGAAAATATCCACTTTACAAGAAAAGAAGTGCATTAGGAAAGGCTGCAAACTGTTTCCAATAAAAATCCAGGACATAGAATCTGAAAGAGAACAACATATCGAGGATTTTTCAGTTCTCGTAGACTTCATGGATGCATTTCTAGAGGACACACTAGGATTACCACCGAAACAAGACCTAAATTTTTCCATATAACTAATACCAGGGTTAGTTCTAGCTTTAAATGCCCCATTACTGCATGAGCACACGAAAGTTGGTTGAACTCAAAATGTAGTTGCAGGAGTTGATTAAGAAGGGCTATATCTAACCCCATGTATACCCTTGGGGAGCACTGATACTTTTCATAAAGAAGAAGGACGGTACGATGTAGATGTGCATCGATTACTGCCAACTTAACAAGATGACCATCAAGAACCAATATGCACTCCCTAGGATCGATGACTTGTTCGATCAAGTAGGAGGAGCCAAGATATTTTTGAAGAAATACCTATGATATAGGTAACATCAGGTACATATTTGAGATGAGGATATTCATAAAGCCTCCTTTCGTACGAGCTATGGCCACTACATGTTTGTAGTAATTCCATTCGGGTTTACCAATGCACCCATGAACTTTATGTGTATGATGAACAATATCTTCAGTAAATACCTGGATAAATTTGTTTTGGTCTCTATAGACGACATCCTAGTTTACTCTAAGAGTAAAGAGGAACACAAGGAGCATCTCCACATAGTGCTACAAGTGCTACGGGAACACCATCTCTATGCCAAGTTTAGTAAATGTGATTTTTACAAACCACAAATACAACACTTGGGTCACATCATCTCGGAGAAGGGGATAGTTATAGACCCAGAAAAAATTAAAGCCATAGAGGATTGCCATACCCCCAATAGTGTCACCAACATTAGGTCATTTTTGGGATTAGCCGGTTACTATCGAAAATTTATTGAGAACTTTTCGAGGATATCTTGTGCCATGACCGCTTTGCAAAAGAAGGCGAACAAGTTCTTATGGACAACCAAGTACGAGGAAAGTTTTCAAAATCCTAAGCAGCTTTTGATGAGTGCACCAATACTATGAATTGCAGATCCTTATCGGCATTTTGTTGTTTGCATAGATGCAAGAAAGCAAGCGCTCAGAGGTGTCCTCATGCAAAACAATTGCACAATATGTTATGAATCACGGAAGTTAAAAGAACACAAATAGAATTACCCCATCCATGATCTTGAGTTAGCAACCATCATCCACTCCTTGAAAATGTGGAGGCACTACCTTATGGGGAAGAAATTTCTTCTAAGAACAGACAATACAATTCTGAAGTATTTATTTGAGAAACTGGATCTAAATGCCAGGAAGGCCATATGGTTGGCTTTCCTTATCGAGTACCATTTCATGCTAAAGCACATAAAGGGAAAGGACAACAAAATTGTTAATGCTTTAAGATGATGAGGTCATATGATATATGAGGTGAATTTAAGTCAAACTGATTTGGATTTACACGAGAGGATTAGAACGACCAACATAGTTGACCCTTTCTATGTTGAAATCCTCAAGAAGATCCAGGAGGATAGGTTGTTTCAGCAATAAAAAGAGTACAAGGTAGAAGAAATGGGACTAATGTGGTCAAAAGAAATATTGTATGTTCTGGAAGGAGGGGACATAAGGTCCAACATCCTCACAGAATTTCATCGGACACCTACTCGGGGCATCCAAGATATCAAAAGATGATATCCGCAGTAAAGAAACACTTTTTCTGGCCTAAGTTAAAGACCGACATAGCGTTGTTTATCGCAAAATGTCAAGAATGCAACTAGTCAAAGCTGAGCACCAACATCGTTCGGGGTTGCTGCAGCCATTACCCATTCCGGAATGGAAGTGGAAGTTCATTAGTATGGATTTTATCATAGTTCTACCAAAGAGTAAGAAGCAAAATGATTCTATCTTTGTAGTAGTTGACAAGTTGTCAAAAGAAACACACTTCATTCCAGCGAAGTCAACCTACAAGGTAGTACACATTGCCGACATATTCTTAAAGGAGATATTTAGATTGCACAAGATACCCAAGGCAATCATCTTAGATCAAGGTACAAATTTTATTGGGAACTTTTGGAGATCCTTATTCTCCAGATTAGAGACATAGTTGAACTTTAGTACTGTTTACCACCCACAGACTAACAACTAGACAAAATGGATCAACTAGATTGTAGAGGACATGCTTAGGATGTATGTAATGAACAACCCCACCAAGAGGGAAGATTACCTTCATCTTGCAGAGATTTCATATAAAAATAGATACCAGATGTCCGCCAAGGTGATCCCCTTTGAGGTACTCTATGGATGGAACTGTAGAACAACAGTTACTTGGGATATCCCGGTGTATCAACTCATGTTAGGTCTTGACTTACTAAAGGACTTGGAACAATGAGTTACCAAGGTGCAGCTGAACCTTAAAGAAGCACAAGACCACTAGAAGAGCTACGTGGATAGCAAAAGAAAATATAAAGATTATCAAATAGGTGACCATGTTTTCTTAAAGGTAAAAGCAAAAAGAAAATCATTAAGCTTTGGAAGGTGTGGTAAGTTAGCACCAAGATTTTGTGGACCCTTTGAGATATTGACCAAGAGAGGGCCAGTGGCATATGAACTAGCTTTACCTGCTCACATAAGACTTGATAATATTTTCCACGCATCCTTACTAAAGAAATATGTTTATGATACTAAACATGTGATTGATTGGTCCTTGTTATAGGCGAAACCTAAAGAGTTTGTACTTGAACCCCTTCATATACTCAATAGGAGAGAGGTGCAACTCACGAAGCACACCATAGTCTAGTTGAAAGTGCAATGGAAGCACTACAAGGCCGATGAGGTTACTTGGTAGAATGAAGCCACCATGAGAGAGGCTTACCCCGCCTTGTTTCATGATTTTATTCTGAGTCCCTAGAATACCAGGGACGATGACGCTGTTCTAAGTGGGGAGGGATGTAATATCCAGAATTTTGGCCTAACACTTATGGGCATAACCTCCATTTCTTATGTTGTTTCTTTTATTTTTTATTTTGTATATTGGGTATAAGACCCCACTGCACATGAACATGATGATTTATTTGATTTATTGGCCGTAAGCCAATTGCATATGTTATATATATATGATTTCATGTGTTGGGCATGGGCCTTGAAGAACATAATTGATGAGATGTTTGTGTTGAGCGAGAAGCTCTAGAGAACATGAGTATTTTATGTTTTGTGTTGAGCGAGAAGCTTTGGAACATGTGATTATTTAAGGTTTATGTTGAGTAAGAGGCTCTAAAGTGCATGAGTTTTTTAAATGTTTGTGTTGAGCGAGAGGCTCCGAAGCACATGAGTTATGAAATCTTTGTGTTGAGCAGGAGTCTGTGAATCACATGAAAAGATAAGAATTGGAAGTGCTGGGCATAAGCCTTGGATCATTCCATGTTTATGTTGAGCATAAGCTTTGGAACAAAGGATCTTTAGCCATTGTATCCCTAGGTCTATACTACAAATACATCCTAGCATTAGTGTTGTGCAAGAAGATCTGGAGTTACACTATGTTTGTAACTCCCTATTTTTTAGCGTTGAGTGTGGGATCTGGATAAATGATAGGAGTTACAGAAAAACTAATATGTTGAGTGAAAACGACTCTGATAAAACATTGATCTTATCTTACTTATGTTTTGTGCTTAAAATAAATTTTGAATTTTGGTATCTCATCAAGTACTGAATCCAACATGCAAGGAGGTTTATACCTTCCTAACCTAGTTTCCCTAACCTTTACCTGAAGGCCTTAATAAAGAAGTGACTATAAACTAAAATAAAAGTGGCATGCGATTAGGGATCATGCTATATGATACCTAAAGTAAAAATGTTAGCAAAGATATATATAAATATATATTTTATACATAATATGTATAAAAGAGTAAGTGCAAGTAATCATACTAGTAACTATGAATAATAATGAAAGGATCTATATATTATTAGTATTACTAATGTTAATTAAATATTAAATATCGACAAGAGTCAAAGTAGGAACTAGTCAAAAGTTCCCAATTTAAATTTAAATACAAATTAAAATTACCTAAACTAAATAAAAAGGGTTATTTCAAGAAAACAAATGATTCTTGATTTAACTGCCCCTTTTCCTGAAAAGTATGTCTATAAAAACCCAATCCAAAGAGAGGTTTGGGGATCTTTTAATGATTCCAAAATTCTACCTGATTATTCTCAAGAGAGTTCTTGGAGAACATTTTTCCTAGGAGGAAAAAGGAAACTGTTACATGACCTGTTATCCAAGATAGAGAAGCCTTACATTAGGAGCTCTAGGCTACGTGCATGTTGGAACCATCTCAGGGGGATCCAAATTGAAAACAGGAATGGTTTCGAGTCATGGTTGGGTGTAACGTGGTAGTTCTCAAGTTATTTGGTTATTTGAACAGAGGTCAGAATTGTCTATGTACTTGTTAATGTTGGGTGTTTGAGTGTGTAAGGTTTTCAGCCACTAAAATAGCTTCAACTTGCAGGTATGAGGTTGCTTGATTTTTCACTATAATTTCCACATGTTTTCTTATTAAATCGAGAGATTAAATTCTAGAAGGCTAGCTAGGTTATTTTATTTACTCAAACATGATTTTCTAGTTAGGGTAATCTAGATATTATCCATGTTTGAAATAATATATTATCTCTTATAGATTTATCATTTTTCATATATAGATCTTATCCATGATTGTAATGATATACTATCTCCTATAGTTTTATCAGTTTTCAAAACTATAGGAGAATTTGGTCTCTGTTATTTTGTACATTATTCTTTTATCTTTTAGCTGTTATTTTCAGTCTTTTCTAAAGTGCATATTTGTTTTAACGGAGTTCGGATTATTTTAGGTTAGCTAGATTTCTAACCATTCTAAAAATTATACAAAAGTAAAACAAAGATAGTATCTAGATAAACTTCTACTCTATATCTTCCACTACTGGCAGATTACATATTGAGAGCAGGTCTAATATTACAACCATCAAAACTATTACATATAGCCATAGCATAAATTCTATGCATAAAAATATAAATTAAATACTTTTGCTTAAACATAAAACATTATAACATAAACAAGATAAATAGAGTTAACACATTTAAAACTACCAAATAACATAACATACCAACCATCAATACCAGATAGGTTTCAGCCATAGGCCTAACAATTATATCAAATACTTCTACTATCTACTACCAAGCTAGGAATCAAATTTATAAACAATACAAACCAACTAATCAACAACATATCCATTTAAAAGATCCAGGATCGAATCTTGTGTATTGAACCACCAAACCATGCATCCCAGGATCAAATCCCGTACGCTCACATTTTATTTACCAAACAAAAGCTATATCCAAACATGCCAGGAATTCAATGAATCCTGTAGGATTCGATTTGCAAAACACCGACGCTATAAATCCATACATTTTTTCACATAAATCATTTATAAATTATGCAAACAAAACTAAATTGCACAGGGTAATATCCATTAAGACTTTACACAAGCTGCCTATTCACACAAGGGTTTAAATCACAGCAATCAAAGATCGAACATAAACCCCATTTTTAAACCATAATCGAAATCATTGTTCTATCACAACTCCACATTAAAATTAAAAAAAACAAAATATACTTGTTGCGTTTCCTCATCATGGCTCATGGCCAAGAGGTAAAACACCGCCATAATAACCATTAAAAACAGGAACCCAAACCTTTTCTAATACATAGAAGGAATTTGCTAAACCCCACTATCAATGTTGTAACAACCACGACTCCTAAACAACAAATACACAACAGAAAACCAATATTATGGCCACCACAATCATAAATTCCAGGCATGTTAATTAAACCATATACATTTCAACAATAAACATTTACAAGTAAAACTACACACAATCGCGATTCGACAAGGGTTCTATTGCAAGTAATGGCACTCCCATAGTTTAAAAACCCTATATAAACCAAAACGCAGATCTTCCATTAACTTATCAAACCACATGTTTAAGTTACGAAACCAAAAACGATTACAGAGCTGTATCTCGACAATCCTAACCCGAAGGTTCCACTCTCAAATCATCATCAAAATCATAATTACATATGCATATTTGGATGCTCATTAACATAAAAGATCCTTACAGTCAAACCCATAACCAAATATTCACAATTTTAAACCATTCAACACAGAGCTCGAGGATCTGCTAAATATTTACACGCAAAGGTAACAGGCCTAAGCTATCGCAGGGCTTACTTATGGAAGGGTAGCGTAGACAACCTTTTAAACACCCACGACCCGCGAATGGAAGTCCCTTGTCACCTGCAATTCAAAACATAGAACTAATCAAAAGTATGCTAAAACCTCCATCCGAAGCAAACAGTAGTAAACGATGCAAAACCAGACAGAGAGCATACCTTCAAAGCATAGGGTGATCCTATGCCTCCACGTTGAGATGAAACCAAGGATCCAAACTGCGTAGACCACCCACAACAACAGACCAAATGAAACCCAAACAATGAAAGACCCAAGCTTAGGGTTTGTTTTCCCCCCATCCCAAGGAGCATTAACTACGCCACCCTATCCACCACCATCATCGTAATGTTTACCCACATGAATATTGTCCAAACCCAAACAATGCGATTTTGGATTAAAACCCCCATGAAAACCCTCATTCGCATAATTAAGCCATGGTTTCATGGTATATGGAATATTCCTTGAATGGCTGACCACATAAACCATAATACTTTACAAGCTTTAAATATAATGTTGGTTAAGTCTTAGGACTGAAGCCTATAACCTTAGAAATTAATCCAAATCGAATTATATGTTATAAATACATAGCAGGGGATAAAAATTATCATAGTCCCAATCCATAATAACAATGTCACCCATAAAAGATTTAGGCCTTACAAACCCCAATTTTGCGTAAACAATAACGCAAGAAATAGCAGTAGGAATAGTTAGGCCAGGACTTTTAGTCCTTTTTGTCTTCGATAGGCATAGGATAGTGTAGAGTGGATAGCATGCCATAGAATTTCATGTTTAGTTGTCATAGCGATACTTCGTCATCTAATGAACCTGCACAAAGAAAGGAGAAGTATGCATTAGTTAAACATGAACTAAGTAAACCCAGTAATAGCAGGAGAACTAGTTACCTCTCTAAGTGGTCCCATAAGGGATACAAATCCCGCCACATCATCCCTTGATAGTTAAAGATAATTCAGGAATATCCATAAACAATGCCAAAACTTATAGCTTGAAAGTAAGATAAATGACCAAACATACGCACATGCAAGATAAATACGTAATCAATAAGAAACGTAATCATTTTAAACCAGTTCAAGTAAAATAAACATAGTACATAAATACATCAGTAACTACATAGGAAAACATATACAAATGGTATGACATCTTACGACACTTCGAATTAGAAAACAATGACCGACATATTCCGTAGAGGATGAATTAATGTCCATAATAGGTAGTAATTAACTAGCCTATAATTTATTTATTTTTCAAATTTCAGGGACATTACATATTCAACCCAAATACGTACTGACAACGATCTCATTGAGTGGTGTGCTCAATTTACCATAGAAACGAGTTGGTCAACTATTTTATCTAGGGTTGGTTCGAGGTATACCGATAGTACTTTCGATATATTCAAGGGTATGCTGAAGTAAATGTATAAATATAGGAGTTTTTTTATTTNGGTCAACTATTTTATCTAGGGTTGGTTCGAGGTATACCGATAGTACTTTCGATATATTCAAGGGTATGCTGAAGTAAATGTATAAATATAGGAGTTTTTTTATCTGGTACTACTCAAAGGAAAACTGATTAAGTTTATAAGATTGCACAAAAAAGTGGCTTAAGTACCCTTGTATTTTCTATGTGTATGCTTCCCTAATCGCGAGTTTAACCACACAAAAATAGATCTTTGTGTTATTTAAAAGTGTTGAAATATGTCTCATAAATAAATTAAAAATTGAGCTACCTTACCCTAAAACGAGCTCTATAATTATTCAAAAATATATCACTTTTCAAGATAAGATTTCAGGCCA
>LPNX010550928.1:67310-115877 GCA_001517045.1 Pseudotsuga menziesii | reverse complement strand
TTGAAAAACTATTTGATTATATGATTATTAATGTTATCTTCTAGCGATATTTACCCTATTTTGAAATTACTTAAGCAAGTTAGTCATTTCCCTCCCAAGCAGAAATACTTATTAGACATTTTTGTAAATTAAAAAGGGTTTGCACCTCAAGAAAACTTCATCCCTCTTGGCCCTTGGTAGAGCCATAGATAAATCTATACTCGTTTAATAACAAAAGTAATGTGTTTTTTTTTATGAAATTTATTAATTAAATTTAGATAGAATAAAATAATTATTTTTTATTGTTAATGCAACAATCTAGTTAAACACCAGAACCCCTTATTTATGAGATCATATATCCCTTTAACTTAACAAATTCATTATTATCTAAAAATTTCATAATGAAAATCCTAAACTTAACATTTCATTATTAAAATTTATTTGAAAATTTTATTATTAAAATCTATCTAAAAAACATACTCAAAATTTAAAATAGTATACAAACAACAACCCTATAATTAAAAATGCCCTTTAAAAATTCAAGTTTAAATTTATAATAATAAGTAATATAACGAAAAATTTTGTGTCTATTTTGGCCAGTCTAACTATTGATTTTGCAGAGCCGCCCTTTGTCGCTTATTTTGGTGGTTGAGAAAGGTAACCACCATTTGGCATTCAAATACAAGAATGGGTTTCACAAGTTCTAAAGTGCATTTTGAGAGGTTCTAGTATCCCCGAAGAGTATATGGTTATATTGGTGCGAGAATTTGCATATGGTTTGATTCGACTACCACTAACAGAACGACTATTTTGTTTGTGTCATAAATACAACTTTTCATATGATGATGTCCATTGTCGACGAAGTGGGCAAAGAAGTGGCGTGGGTCATGAATGGTGAAAGTCATTGGTTTGAAAGAGCGATTTTTATGGGCGTTTTACACGTTCTGTCTGACCTTGTTGTATATTGTTTGTCTCTAGCACCTCGCTATTATGGAGGAGGATTGAAGAGGATGAGGATGATTGACAGTTGATAGGGCAGGTTCCCAGAGCTTAGGAGCACACCTTTCACATTTTCGGGAGTAAAAAAAATGGTTCCCGTAGCCGGTGGAAAACTCTATTAATGTATAAGGCGTTGAGAGAGAAGGGTTATGTTGCCAAGTCAGTCTAACAAAAGGATCTGCAATCCATATAAGGATGACCGAATGAGGTTTGATTAGAGTGCTTCAACTGATTTGACATTGTAATAGAAATATAATAATTCAAATACACTACATCAACTATGTACCACTTCAGTGGGCCTAATGATTAAGAGCATGTGTTTCCTCTAAGGAGATGGTAAGGTATGTACACCTCTATATACTTTAACAGTTAAATCATTGCCTAGAAGGGGTCCCTTGTCCCACAAACAAAGGGGTCTCATACACCAATTGGTGTCTCGCTTGGCGGTAACCTTAAAAATATATTACTAAGTTACTACTACTACTACTACTACTACTACGACTACTAAACTAGAAAAACAACTTATCATTGTTTCATGTTAAATGTACAACTTCAGTGGGCCTAATGATTAAGAGCATGTGTTTCCTCGTAGGAGATGGTAAGGTACGTACACCTCTATAGACTTTAGCAGTTAAATCACTGTGTAGAAGGGGTCCCTTGTCCCACAAACAAAGGGGTCTCATACACCAATTGGTCTCTCGCTTGGCAGTAACCTTAAAAATATATAACTACTACTACTACTAAACTAAAAAAACAACTTATCATTGTTTCATGTTAAATGTACAACTTCAGTGTGCCTAATGATTAAGAGCATGTGTTTCCTCTTAGGAGATGGTAAGGTATGTACACCTCTATAGACTTTAGCAGTTAAATCACTGCATATAAGGAGTCCCTTGTCCCACAAACGAAGGGGTCTCATACACCAATTGGTGTCTCACTTGGCGGTACTACTACTACTTATCATTGTTTCATGTTAAATGATTGTTAAGATCCTTATTCCAAAATTACATGTTCCTAAACAGTCCACTTTATGGTTCATCATGAGGTAATGAACCTGTGGTGGAAAGTAGCGTCAAACAAGAGAAGGTTGGGCTTTATCTACTCAACCCGTGTCGTGATCCAACCCTTCAAATTTACCCAGAATTTGAGTGCACCTGAATATATATGGAGGACTTAAAATGTCAATTACTCAATGGAATAATTAGCCATAAAAAGACCTGCTTCAAAATCATTTTTAAAATCCAATCTCATAAAAAACCAAAAACTAAATTTAATGTTTAGTGCGATTTAGAGTATAGAATTTCCAAGATCTCAGAATTCATAAGATCTTTACACTCTAGAATTCTAGACGTTGGTATAAGATCTTGGAAAATTCTTATGAATTTTGCTGCACATTACAGTCTTTACATTACGTAGGTGCAAAAGAATTGCACATATGGATGGAATTGGGGATCAAACTTAGTGATCTTAGATCTCACAAATCTCAATGTTTCGTATGCTTCCTCCTACAAAGATCTGCATCCAATCTAGATCTATTCTGCCAATGGTGAACTTAGGAAACATCGAAGTACAATGTGATGTTTGCACTAACTTTAATTGGAACAATATTTAACTCCTCTATATAAGTTGCATACCTTAAATAATGTATTTGACAGGTTATCTTTGTGCACGTCAAGCGTACTTGGTTCTACAGGCTGGATTTTGTGTAAGCCAATTTAAAAAAAAAAAAATTCGCCAAAATTTAGCAAGTATTTTTAATGAACTATGTATTCTTGTTCTTTTGACGTTTCGTGATTATACATATGTTTTTTTAATTTTATTTTAATGTTTTCGTAACCTGTAAGTAAATCAAACATGTCAATGGTTTTGTTAACATGGTGCGCACAATTGGAAAACTAGTTGTGAAGATATGTGTGTTCTATTAAATATATACTAGTATGTATTTACATATTTTGTAATTGGATTACGTGGATAAGGATTAAACGGTTGAGAGATAGTTATGGAATGGAAAATATTTTTTTATTCTTCATATTCTTTTAATTAAACAGGTTCAAGTGTGAGTTATCCATGCCTAGCTACATGTTATCATTGACATTCTTTTTGTTATCCATTTATCAACTATAAGCTAGCTTTTATATTATTTTTACTTTTATCTCACATTCCTCTAGTTGTCTCCCATGAACTCTTGGTTATCCGTTCATATATTCATTTTTTTATAATTGTTTATTTCGAATTTTGAAAGATTACCATATAATCAATCTCAACATTACATTTCTAACATTCCCCTCCGTAGATGAAAAATCATATGTCATAATCCACCCCAAATCTCAAATAAACTTAAAAATAGATTTAAAATCAAATTTAAAAAAAATCACACATGTCAAATTAAAAAAATAAAATAAAACATAGTTATGAAATAGGTTTTTTATGTTAAATTTTAATGTATTTAATATTAAAGATATGCGTAATATAGTATGTATATATTACTTTAATTGTTTTAAAAATGAAAAATGAAAATATTAAATCATTATAGGTCTTTATTACTAGAATAGGTGTTTATATTTTAGAATATGGGGTGGATTGGCACCTAAGCTTTTACTAGAATACATGAGGATGAGACAAGTGTACTCCATAGACTAATTTTATAAAACTCGTTCCAAATTCCAACCTTTTTAATTAGAAAAAGTAAAAAGCAAGTAACAAATAACTTAATATATTAATAAGATAATATAGTTATTATCTATAGTTAGAATATTAATATATTATATATAGTTTTTATATGATAACATATTATATAGTTATTATATATATTCTATAGTTAATATAAGTAATATATCAATATTAACATTAACAAATTTTAATATTAATATCATAAGTGTAATGTTCTCGATTCAAGTCTTATGATCTTAGATATTGTTAGGAATGCACTTCTTCATAATGTATGTTTACTAGCAATATTTTATCTCTTGTTTGAATCTAAGGGTTTTGTTGGAGCAAACACATCTATTCATTTTATATAATTGTATTCATTATACTTCATTCGTTATCCTCAACAACATCATAATTTATAATGTGCATCATTTACATCATTTTTTGGAGGAACATGCAAAGAGTGGCCCAATACCACGCATACCACCCATTATTATTGCAGACACAAGGCATTTGCTTAGAGACATTCTTGTGTGCCAAGTGTTTTACACAAAATCATTTTAAAGGCATTGAATGTAGTATTTCCTAAACTCATACGTTTTTCATGTTGAAATAATAACATTTGTTTCCTTTACAGCATTTCCATTTATATCTCAATTTTTCAACAAGGAGCAATGGACTTTGCACTATCTAGTCAAGCCATTTTTATGACAATGATGATGATGATATATTTTTAGTGTGAACTTTTATTCTTGGTCTAAGGGTGCTAGCTCAATGGAAGAGCACTTGCCTTACATGAAGGAGGCTGGTGGTTCAATTCCTCTGTGACCTATTTACATAAATCAATTACTAATTAAATGGCCAGTTAACAACAATCAATGACTAAATAAGTGACACGTTAACAACAATTAAGTACTAATTAAATGATTAGTTAACAACAATCAATGACTAAATAAATGACCGTTTAACAACAATTCATGATTAAATAAATGACCAATTAACAAAAATAAATGACTAAATCTACTACCAAACAATTATAATTAAAGACCAAATAGTAGCAATTAATGACCAAATATCACAATTAATGACCAATCAAATGACTGTATATATGACCAACTCATGAAGTAATTCAACCAATTTATGACCAAGTGATAAGTGACTGCTAATTTATGACCAAAATTAGAAATTTAACACCTATTTTTAGTCATTTTTATTCATGTATCACCTATTTTGTACTAGTGTTTTAATACCCCATTCACTCAGGTCCTTTGGCAATGATATCCTTTCCCATTTCACCAAGTGTAATTTAGACTCGTTCAAATTAGGAGGCCAAAGAAACTGCCGTCGTTTTCCTTCTCAAACACTGAAGAATAGAGACATGGTTTTTAGCAAAGGAAAGCGAATATATTGGAATGCTTTCTAAAAATGACTTTAATATAATAAACCTAAGCCGCAAAAAGATCCATTTGCAACTCCAACCATTTATCATTTTCTCTAACTTCCTAAGAAGCGACATTCAGTCAGCTCTGACATAATTATTAGGTATTAAAATGTATCCTAAATATTTGAACCCATTAACTAACAATATGTTTTGAGAGGAAATAAATGTTGAATCTATTCCAAAACATTATTATCAATAGCATGCTAAATGAAAAAGGGATTTTGTAAGCTGAACTCCATCCTTGAAGCATCACAAAAGGGATTCATGATATCATTAAATTTTTCCACTTAGATATAGTACCATTTCGAAACAATAGAACATCATCCAAAAATAACAAATGAGTAATAAAATGAGAAGTGGAAAATTTCACCCCCAACAATATTGTATCCAACTTCGCTTTCCCAATAGGTCTACTAAACCCTTCCATTACCAATAGAAACAATAAAGAGGAAAGGGGACAACCTTGGCAAATCCATTTGTGATTTTGAAAAAGGTAGTGGGACTACCATTGGAAAACATAGATAGATTTACAAAAGTAGTTCACAATACATGATCCAGTCAATCACCTGTAAGGGGATCCCAATTTGGAGAAGGATCAACCTAAGAAAGACCCAGTTAACTTTATCAAATGCTAAATCATAAGATTGATTTTGAGAATAAGATATTCTAAATGTTTGATCTTGATAGAATGTAAGTGTTCTTAGATGACCCCAATGGCATCAAGTATTCATCTCTTATTTAGAAATCTAAATTTCTTCAGAGACATACAATCAACTAAAGTAGGGCTTATTTTGATAGAAATCACCTATGAAATTATTTTATATACCAAGATGCAAAGGGAGACCATTAAATACTCATCAAAATTAGCATGCTTAGAACTCTTTGGAACGAGGGAAAGGGAGGTGGAGTTTAATGAGCCAAAAACCACCCCCTTAAAAACAATGGTATACATTATTGAATGCAACATTTATCCTTTTTCTATGTTTAATTCTAATCGGGGCCCATGAATGGACCACTCAGTCAAATGGGTACGTTGGACCACTTTCCCAAATATGTTTGAAGTGATAGTACTTGAAAGGGAACCGACAGAGGTTACAAGGGTATCCAAGGGTGTCCAACTAGGTGAAACCTCTTGTATTTTCTATGTAAATGTCTTTCTCGATTGTATATTTACCCACTAAATGATAAATCACTATGTCATTCATAAACGTCGAAACAAATATCTATCTTCAAAGAAATTCTAAATTTTTTTACACAGGAATCAACTGTTGTGTACCTTAATAACAAAACATGTTATGCACCTTAATAAAAGAGCAAGAAATTCATAGAAAAAATAATCGAATAAAACAATATTTTATAATGAAAATGATAGAACGACCACAACAATAGACATTGTATACAACCAAAATGATAGTACCAATAGAGTCCTTAATTGATGGAAGCAATGTTTTGTTTCATCTTTGAGGGGGGGACCTCCAAATGGGCTGAGCTACAATTACAATATAGTTCATGATAAATATTATTACATTGCTTCTACTATATATACTTTTAGTAAAGGAACTTTCTCATAGGCAAAACTTTTCAATAGGCCTTATTAGTGAAAGGACTTTTTAGTAGGACAAAACTTCTAGTAAGTCTTCTTACAAATATGGTTTTCACACTATATCTACTTCATTGGATTTATTTAATATAGATGGCCTAAATACTTAGCAACATATCTATCTATTTAAGTGAGTTAGCGTAGAACCCTAACATTTTCATTCATGTTCTCTTATTACAAGATGACACAAATCCCTTATTAAATGTGAGACATTATGTGTGGATGATATATTCTAAGAGGAGGGTGTGAATCCTTTGGAGATACATGCAAAGTTGTGGTGTTCTTCACTTAGGGGATCTATAGGCCCTAGGGAAAGTTAGGCAGAATTACGCTAGAATTATGCCCAAGTATGAAAAAAGTTCGATGTAGGAAGAAAGGAAGCTGCGATAGAGGTAGAAGAAGAAGGAGGAAAGGAAGTTGTGACAGAGGTATAGGAAGAAGGAATAAAGGAAGCTGCGACAGAAGCAGTTGTGGAAGAAAGAGAAGGATATAAGAAGCAAATAAGAGAAAGAAGAGTTCGTGATAGAAGAGAAGCCGTGATAGAAGGAAAAGGTGCGACAAGGTAAGTGCAATAGAGGAAGCCATGTCAGAAGGCATGCATCAGTGCAACGTATGGAAAATAACAGTTCAGAAAGATCATGAGTACGAGGTTGGTTAGAGTCGGCGGAAGTCGCATGTATACAAACATCTTTTTAATTTGGGTCGTTAGTGCCTACTAACATGAGTTTCTAGAATAGGAATGATAGCATGTCAACTAACAGTATGAAGTCGGCTAAGAGTGATATGTTAGAGTCTATAAGAAGGAAAATCCTAGGTTGTGTGTGAGTTAAATTTCAGTTGGTCTTTGTTACTGTCATTAATCCTGAGTTAGTTTTTGTTGCTTCGAGTTGTTGTTTTCTGTTGTTGTAGAGAGGTCAATTTGATCTAGGATGTGTATCGATCAACAACAGAGTTAAAGACTCATGACTTGTAGATTCATGAGGAAGTTGAGTCGATCCAGGTTGTTTGCAGATCAACAGTAGAGTTGAAGAGTCATGATTCGTAGAGTCATGAGGAAGTTGAGTTGATTAAGGTTCTATGTGTATTAAGAGTAGATTTAAGTATAGAGGGATCAACCATAGAATACCAGAGAGCATGAGAGGAGAGATAATTCATTATAGATCGGATAAGAAGATTTAGAACAAAGTATACAACTCAGTGCACAAGAAAAGGGTGCTGTATATTTCTCATGCCATATGAAGAGCATCGTTTTGGTTTTTCTCGGATGGGTTCCATGTTATATACTATGTCAAATGTGTAAATGATGAATGTATTTGAGTCACATATATGTTTTCTATGATAAAGTGTTTATGTATTTTGTTACGAATGAGTTTATATGCATCTATCTCAATGTTATAGTTGGAATTGTCTATACTCCATTATATTTACTATTATAGTATATGTTGATGGTTGAATAGAGTCACATCATAATTTTTCATAATTAGTATAAATATTACACCCATCAGCTTCAGTCGAGCACCTTGGAAGAAAACCAAGGGAAGAGAAATCCCCCACCCAACTACGGAAACTTGGTTCTGGTAGTTACCCATAAAAATATATCTTGGGTGAGAGTGCATCTGCATCACACGTGTTTTTGACTAAGGCTTTCTCTGTTGGATAGATGTATTGGGATTTGTTAGGCGTAAATGGGAGGGACTGAACCTAGGTGAGATAGAATGAAAACACCAACAAATGGTTCCGTTTCCAGGACCCGAATCATTGTGTTTTGTATATGTTATTGCATCCGACGAACCCTGAAATCCAAGATTGGGTGGATTTTAAAGAATTAGAATTTACATAAGAAGAGATTCAAGGATCTCAGTTCAATTCAAAAGAGTGGTTGAGACGAATACTTTACAAGCGTATTCATGATATTTTATTTTTCTCAGTTTCTTATTGTGTTGCATGAGTGGTTATCAAAGCTATCCACCCAGCAACGAAATTTTCAAGGAGCAGAACTGACGGACTAGAATCCTCAGTTGAGGAGAACTGATGGACTGGAATCGAAGCTATCCACCGAGCAACCCTGTGTAGAGGGTTGTTGATTTTGGGTATACAGTATCTTGCAAGGTTATATTAATGAGTTTGTTTTCGACGTGATTAACTCATATAGTGAGGAAGAAAGAAATCCTTTCCAAGGACCCCACGAAATATACTTACAATCTTTGAAAACTTGGATAAATATGCTTGTATGCAAAAAGGAATCCTTATATTGTGATAGTTAGAAGAGTGTGAGAAGAGTTGTGCACAGAAATTTGGATATGTCGCAGACAAAGTGCGTGAAAAATGGACCAAACTAAGATGAAATGTTCCCTCGTGATAGTGGAACTGAACTAGAGGCTGGATATTTGAGAAATGGAAGAGGATTTCGGCTGGGAAAGAGAAGTAATAATGTGATAGGAAGAGGAAGCTATAGTACAATCGAAGGAGAAGAATAAGAGCTCACGTCACACGTTGCCGAATTTTCTTGTGACAAAGAAGAAGAATATCAACCAATATCCGAAGAAGAAGAAGAAAAAGAAATAGAATCTTCTGACCCAGAGAACGAGTACGATACCCCAAAACCCCGTGCACATCACGAGATGTAAGATCTAGAAAATAGTCTCCAAGTGGTTTTGTAAATACAAGTAGTACTAACACTGTGAATAGTGGACAACGGAGTCCGGCTAGTCAAAATTTGGCTCAAGCATACCAGGAGTTAACATCATGGTTGGGACCGATATTAAGTTGTCAATATTTAATGGAAATGGGTTAGAATACCCATAGAAACATTGGTTTTCTGTGAAGTTGTATGGACCCTGCTAAAGGTCCAAGATGAAATGATAAAGCAAGCACAACCAATAACAACCTCTAGGGGTCATGCGCTAGAATGGTACATAAATTTTTCTATAGTTCCAATGGGAGTTGTGCAGAAAACACTCAACCAAATTCAAGTTAGAATGATAGATGAGTTCAGAAAGCTAGAAGCAGAATCACAATGCATTGCAGAGATTAAAAAATCAAGAAGTTACCTAGAGATTTTTTCTGGGACTTTGACAAAAGATTTAAGACATTGATGGCCAAAGTAAGGTTTAATATCTTGGGCGTACAACACAAGAAATGGTTCATTTTCGTATTGTTGTTGTACATCAAAATTGCATTAATGCAATAGAAAATAGTGCTGCAGGATGAAGCTATGGAGACAACCATGAAGCGAGAATCATCGCCGATTGGAGAAACTGGTGCATGAATGATGCATATTCAGTCACAGCTAGTTAACCTTATGATTCAATTCCAAGAAATTAAGAAGGGGAAAGAGATCTAGGAATAATTAAGGTGTACAAGATGAAGAAAAGAGAGGCACCATAAAGAGAATTTTCTGTCACTCATGAACTATGCCATAGCAGGAGCATCGAACTCGATAAATACCCAAGGGATTCCTTAGTATAGAATATGTTAGACTCGAGGCCATGAGTTGAAAGAGTTCTTGTACTTGGAGAAGATTCTAAGTACATTGACTAGTTTGTATTGTAAATTATGTAAATTTATAGGACACGATGATAGGGACTGCATAGAATTCCAGTTGCTGTAAGAAAAGATGGTGGACACCTACTTGATTAAGAATGATGAGAAGATGCAAGATGAGTGAGTGCAATCTCAATATCAACCTGCTCAATATACATAAGAAATATACCAACTACATTATTATCATTAACCATAATATCAACAAAGTTAGTATCCGTCGCAGCAACAATACCCTCAACTTAGGGGTGGAAATTTATGGGGTCGAGGAAAACAACAAAAAGGAGGAGGAGGATTTGGTCGAGGAAGAGGCCAATTCATATATTATAATTGTGGACAACCATGACACTTTGCTTGAGATTGTGAAATTCCTATGAATACATGTTCATATTGTAAAGCATTTGATCATACTGTCGAACAATGTCGAAAATTGATCGCAAAGTGGTAGGCTCGAACAATGATAAATACCAATCCTGCAGAGAATATGAACCCGAACCCCAACTAGAACATCTAGATGGTTTCTTTCAAGCTAAGGGAAGCAAACATCATTGTCGTAACAAGAGGAAGTGTTGCGACTAGAGAAGACCAAAATACACAGCATATACAACCATAGGTTAGACCAATGACATAAAAGGAAGTACCATTCAATGTCCACAAATAAAAGGAAGTATTCTTGGATGTGTAATCGAAATTTGTTGACAAAAATCAACCGTCAACTTCTGGAATACCAATCTTGCAAATGATTGAGACATTTGACCATTTATTACAGAAGCAACCGACGGGAAATGCTAATATGATTAAAGAGTTTTTCAAAAGTTGCTTATCGCTAATCCAAGATAAATATGTTGTTGTGGAAGTGATAGCGCCAATAGAAGAAACTAAGGAAGAGTTATGACGTGAAATAAGATTTAACCATGTGGGAAAAAAATTCAAAAACGAGTTGCAGGTTACGAATGACTACGCAAATAGGATATTATGATATGGATTATATCATTATGGACCTAGGATCTCAAGTCAATATTTTGACAAGGAAGTGTTGATGTAATTGTAACTTTGGAATGTATTCACTTATATTTCTTATGTATTGTAACCCGATGTTTATTTTGGAATGTACTTGTGTCATGTCATGCCCCGATATTCCTATCGAGAGGGTCTATAATGTAAACAAGTCATGTCAAGTCATTGTCAGTAGCCCTCCTATTGTCTAAGGGTTAAAGTACCTACAGTTTCGAGGCACTAGGGTTATTGGAATCTCCTAGAGAGGTCAGCCCTAGTAGGGTTTTAGTCATGTCGGGAATTAGTATAAATAGAGAGCTGGCCTCTCTATTTATCACACACTCATCGACACTCAGTTGCAGTGCATAGCTAAGGAAGAGAAAGACACTAGGGCAAGGAAGAAAGAGGTTACTGTTGTCGGGAGATCATCTTACTATTTTTGGGGTTTTACTTTGGATGTTGATTCTATCTTTAAGGAAGTTGTGGGGTTTTCTCCATTTATGGTTTCCCCGAGGAAAAACGCTATGCTCATTGTCTCTTGTGTTTGATTGTTGTGCTTTTTGTTCTCTCAGTTAAAGATCCTAATGTTATGCTAGCTTAATGTTAAAAATCTAACACGGTATCAGAGCTAACCTGAGAAGAAGACACTATGCAACTACAGGAACTAGGGCTTCCTACTTTGTAGATCTCTCTCCACATATTTTCAGCAAAAGAAGGTTGGAATAACTCTCCTCCCTAGGGCACATATTTCTGTCAAAGCAGAATCCAATTATGAGGTTTTTCAGTTTTAGACCCGACACTACTGCCGAAAATTAGGGCTTTTCACAGAAGAGGAATTTTTAAGTGATCCTAGGCCTGGAATGAGTTCCTCCATAAAATCAAAGTTAGGGATCAAATTCAAAGCATTTGGTTGGATAGAACTCTGGAAAAGAAAAACCCTAATCTGCTCCTGAACCAGCACTGCATGATTTCAGCTCCAAATTCAGATCTGACATCTTGACCTGGTAAGATCTAAATCTTTTGTATTTCCATTTGAGGTTCTCAGTTAAGATGTCTCATCATACCAAGATTGATGAAAATCTTGAGGGAGCTGATAGCTTCGGAGCCTGGAAGTATAGGATCTCCCTGGTCCTGGAAGAGAATGAATTGGACTCCTACATCCATGAGGAGGTTCCAGTTCCAGAGGGAGATGAGGAAAAGGCCTTACATAAGAAGAACTTGGTTATGGAAAAGAGGATCATTGTTGATTCTATCAAGGATCACCTCATACCACAGGTGTCCTCCCGCAAGACACCTAAAGCTATGTTTGATGCCCTAACCAAATTGTTTGAAGGGAAGAAAATAAACCAGAAGATGACTCTGAGAAACCAACTGAAGAATGTGAAGATTCAAAATGCAAAAAAAATCCAGTCTTACTTCACAAGAGTTTCTTAGATCAAGGAACAATTAGAAGAAGTAGATGAAAAAGTGGAAAATGCAGAGATTGTAATGACCACCTTGAATGGTCTCCCTAGATCATGGGACTCCTTTATTCAAGGAATCTATGCTAGAAAGAAGTTAGTCAAGTTCAACAGACTATGGGAAGAGTGCTCTCAAGAAGAAGCTCAGATAGCAACTCGAGAAGAAAATATGGGAAGTGAAGATAAATCTCTCACAGTTCACTCCAAGAAACCCAGAAGAAGTTCTCATCACCCCAGAGGTAAGTCCTTTCATAAAGATAACTCTATAAAAGATTTGTCTAGAATCAAATGTTATACATGTGACGAGAAAGGACATTATGCTAGAGAATGTCCTAGAAACAAAATGTCTCTCACAAGAAGAAGGGAAACAAGAGAAGACATCATGCTCATGCTACAGAGGATGATGAACCTTTGACAAAGAGAACAAGATATGAAAGTGAAGATTCTTCAAGCAAGGAAGAATATGTTTTGATCTTCGCTCTCATGGGAAACATTACTCATGGAAGCAATGATTGGCTTATAGATAGTGGGGCTTCCAAACATATGACATCAAGGAATCCTTTGTGAAACTTTCAGAACATGAATCACCTCACAAGGTGAAGCTAGGAGATGACTACTAGTATCCAATAAAAGGTAGTGGGGAATCTTCCTATAAGCTAGACTCTGGAAAGTATATGACAATGAAGGAAGTATTGTCTATACAAGGACTAAAGAAGAACCTCCTCTCCATATCTTCATTAGATGCAAAAGGAATGAGGGTTGCATTCATAGATGCTCAAGTCATCATGTGGCCAAAAGGAAAGACTATCGATGATGCAGTAGTGATTGGGGAACAAGAAGAAGGATTGTACAAATTAAAGGGTCATCCAGAACAAGCCTTGGTCCATGACATAGTAGAGCTAAATGAACTTTATCATAGAAGGCTTACACATGTGCATTATAGAGCACTACCACTTGCAAGAAAAGCTATTGAAGGTATTCCAGAAATTCAACCAAAACATGATGGGGTGTGCAAAGGATGTGCGAAAAGAAAGAATACAAAGAATACATTTCCAAGTAGCGAGAGCAAGGTAAAAGGAATCTTGGAAACCATGCACTCCGATGTATGTGGTCCTATGTCATCAAGCTCACCAAGCGGGTATGTTTATTATGTTTCTTTTATTGATGACTTTTCTAGGAAGACATGGATTTACTTCATGAAGAACAAAGATGAAGTATTCAACAAGTTCAAGGAATTCAAAGCCTTGATCAAGAATCACACTGAAAAGAAGATCAAGACCTTTCGATCAGATAATGGTGGAGAATTCACTTCGAATGAATTCAAAGAGATAAGTAAAGACTCAGGGATTAAGAGGGAGTTGTCCAATCCTTATAATCCACAATAGAATGGGACTGTAGAAAGGGAGAATAGAACTATCATGGAAGCTGCAAGATCTATGCTCCATGATCAAGATCTTCCTATGCATCTTTGGGAAGAAGCTGCCAAAACAACGGTGTATGTACCGAACCGTACTCCACATAGAGTACTCGAGAACAAGACTCCTGAAGAAGTCTTCTCTTGCAAGAAACCATAAGTTAGCCATATCAAAATATTCAGCTGTCCAATGGACATACACATTCCAAAAGAGAAGAGGACTAAATTAGATCCTTCAGGAAAGAAGAGTGTATTTGTGGGATACTCTGAAAGCTCGAAGGCTTATAGAATATATTTCCCAGGATCCAAGAAGATTGATATCAGTAGGGATGTGACATTTTATGAAGACACAACTTACAACAAATCCAGGAAGAGACCTACTAAAGAACCTAAAGAAGCAGAAGCACCCAAAATTCATGATACAATCATGAATTAAGAAACTCAAGAAGAAGATCAAGAATTTGAAGAACCACAAGGACCTGTAGATCCACCTCCAGAGAAGAATCCTCACAAGAGAAAACCTGCTTAGGTAGGAGAAATTATCCAAGGTGTGGAAAGATATGGGGCTCCAGAAGAGAATCACAGAGAAAGAAAAAGGACCAGATCCTGCTTCGGGTATGTAGCATTACTATGTGATTTCATTGACAAAGAACCTTCCAATTATGAAGAAGCGGAAGAACGAAAAGAATGGAAGGATGGTATGATCGAAGAGTATCAATCGATCATGAAGAATGATTTTTGGGATGTTGTCCCAAGACTAGAAGGGAAGTCAGTTGTAACCTCCAAATAGATCTACAAGATCAAGCATGCTGTAGACAGTAGCATAGAAAAATATAAAGCAAGATTTGTTGCTCGTGGTTTCTCCTAGAAAGAAGGAATAGACTATGAAGAAACCTTTGCACCTATAGGCAGATACACTTCCATTAGATCGGTACTTGCTCTGGCTGTAGTGATGAAATGGAAGATACACAAAATGGATGTCAAGACTGCTTTCTTGAATGGTGTAGTGGAAGAGGAAGTGTATGCAGAGAAACCACTCAGTTTTAAGACACATGATAGAGAGTCTCATGTATGCAGATTGAAGAAATCCCTGTACGGTTCAAAACAGGCACCCAGGACTTGGTACGGTAGAATTGACAGCTTTCTATCCATTTTGGGATTTACTAAGAGTAAAGCAGATTCCAATCGTTACTACAAGGTTGAATATGGAAACCCAGTGATGCTCCTACTTTATGTAGATGATCTGTTTGTAACAGGTATGGATGGGTTGATTGTTGATACGAAGAGGAAGCTTGTTGCCAAGTTTGAAATGAAGGACTTGGGTATGATGCATTATTTCTAGGCATGGAGGTGTGGCAGAGTGTAGATGGGATTTCCCTGGGACAAGGGAAATATATAGTAGAGATCCTGAAGAGGTTTGGGATGATGGACTGCAAGGCTATGGCCACACCTATGGCATCAAACCTGAATCTATTAAGTGATGCTTCATTAGATTTAATTGATGCTACGATGTATCGTCAGATGATTGGATCCTTGATGTACCTAATGGAGACAAGACCATATATTTTCTTTGCTGTGAACACCTTGAGCCAGTTCTTGACAGATCCGAGAAATGTTCACTTGATTGCTGCAAAGCATATTCTAAGGTACCTGGGGGGTACAATTGATTATGGGCTCAAGTATGAGTCGAATCAAAAGATTAACTTGGAGGGTTATGTTGATTCATATTGGGTAGGCAGTGCCATCGATAGGAAGAGCACCTTAGGGTGTTGCTTCAGTATGGGATCAAGTGTGATATCTTGGTTTAGTAGGAAGCAATCCTGTGTGGCACTAAGTACAGCTAAAGCAGAGTATGTCACAGCTTGTTTAGCTAGTTGTGAAGCGGTATGGCTAAGGAAGCTACTGTCTGATTTATTTGATCTCCAATTAGATGCTACTTGTATACATTATGACAACCAGAGTTGCGTGAAGTTGTTAGAGAATCCAGTGTTCCATGACAAGTCGAAGCATATCGAGATCAAGTATCACTATATCAGGGATATGGTGCAGAGGGGAGCAGTGAAGCTCCAGTATGTTGTGATGGAGGAACATATAGCTGATGTGTTGACGAAGCCATTGGCTAGGGTGAAGTTTGAGTGCTTCAGGGAGAAGCTTGGTGTTCTCCAGATCGAGGTTTCGTCCAAGGGGAAATGATGAGACCCAGAGCCATTCTGACATGGTGAGAGGATTGGTTCCTTCCATGGTGAGATGTAAGGGCTGAGCCATTCTGTTATGGTGAGAGGATTGGCTCCTTCCATGTAGGATATGAGTGCTTAGCCATTCTGATATGATTGTAGGATTGGTTCCTACATGATCAAATATAAGGGCTATTGCCATTCTTGGAATGGAGCTTCCTAGTGAGGTACCAAGAAAAATCAGTCTGGGACTGAGGACCGTTCTGATATGACTATGAGATGTGTTCTCACATGATCAGATATGAGTGCATGGCCATTCTAATGTGATAGAGGGATGTGTTCCCACTTGATCAGATGTAAGGGCTGGGCCATTCTGTCATGGTTAAAGGATTGGTTCCTTCCATGTCTGATGTGAGTGCTGGTCATTCTGACTTGGTGTCAAATATAAGGGCTACCGCCATTCTTGGAATGGAGCTACCTAGTGAGGTACCAGGAATCCTCAGTCTGGGACTAAGAGCCATTCTGATGTGACTGAGGGATGTGTTCCCACATGATCAAATGTAAGTGTAGAGCCTTTCCACAAATTATAGTAGGTGTGTCCTATCATGCTGGTGGATGTGAGTGCTAGCCTTTCCACAGATGATAGTAGGTGTGTCCTATCATGTTGGTGGATGTGAGTGCTGCGCCTTTTCACAGATGGTAGCAGGTGTGTCCTACCATGCTGGTGATTATAAGTGCCATGCCTTTCCATAGATGGTAGTAGGTGTGTCCTACCATGCTGTTGGATGTGTTCCATGCCTTTCCACAGATGATAGTAGTTGTGTCCTATCATGCTAGTGGTTGTAAGTGCTGAGCCTTTTTATAGATGGTAGTAGTTGTGTCCTATCATGCTAGTGAATGTGAGTGCTGGGCCTTTCTGATGTGATTATAGGATTGGTTCCTACATGGTCAAATGTGAGTGTTGGGTCGGCCATTCTGACTTGGTGTCAGATGTAAGCACTGAAGAAGACCTACATGGAGGCTAGGCCTACAACTAGCATGGAAAAGGGCTAGCTCTGTAGAACTTCTTGTGACAAGAAGAATCATGAGATAGAACCCGTGATGATCCAGTAGTGATGATCCAGATCTAGTGATGATGTCTAGTCATGATCCAGATTGAGTGATGATCCAGATCCAGTGATGATGATCAAAATCGAGTGATGATCCATATCCAAAGATGAAGATGACTTGAAGATGAAGATGACTTGAAGACAAAGATGACATGAAGATGCAGATGACGAGATGATCCAGAGAAGAATACCTGTGATGAAAATTGTGTTGAGAGAATACCTTCCTAGTTAAGAGGGAGTGTTGATGTAATTGTAACTTTAGAATGTATTCACTTATATTTCTTATGTATTGTAACCCGATGTTTATTTTGGGATGTACTTGTGTCATGTCATGCCCCGATGTTCCTATCGGGAGGATCTATAATGTAAACAAGTCATGTCAAGTCATTGTGGGTAACCCTCCTATTATCTAAGGGTTAAAGTCCCTACAGTTCCGGGGAACTAGGGTTATTAGACTCTTGTAGAGAGGTCAGCCCTAGTAGGCTTTTAGACATGTTGAGAATTAGTATAAATAGAGAGCTAGCCTCTTTATTTATCACACACTCATCCACACTCAGTTGTAGTGCATAGTTAAGGAAGAGAAAGACACTGGGGCAAGGAAGAAACAGGTTACTACTATCGGGAGATCATCTTACTATTTTTGGGGTTTTACTTTTTATACTGATTCTATCTCTGAGGAAGTTGCAGGGTTTTCTCCATTTATGGTTTCCCTGAGGAAAAACATTATGTTCATTGTCTCTTATGTTTGATTGATGTGCTTGTTGTTCTCTCAGTTAAATATCCTAATGTTATGCTAGCTTAATGTTAAAAATATAACAGGAAGACGTGGGAAAGCATGGAGAAGTCACGACTTGATTGGTCTACCATTCATCTCAGGCTAGAAAATCAGTCGAAGGTCGTACCTATTTGTCAACTAACTCAAGTAACTATTGAGGTACATGGCCTGATAGCATATGCATATTTAGATGTGATCGACTTTGTTGATGATACAAACCCATATCCTGCACTTTTGGGGATTGACTGGGTAATAGACAATCAGAAAATCATAAATTTCAAGCGAATAATATTGTCATTTGAAGATTTACAGATAAGAGTGGTAGTAATTGATCCATTGGAACAACATAGATATGTTGAACTAGTGCAAAATGAAGGACAAGGTAAGGATAATATATATAACATCATGTCCTCCAGATGTGTCTATATAAATCCAACATCTGATGGAAAAATGAGTTGGTGGAGTGTTAGCTCATGGACATCTGATTTGGGTGAAGCATTAGAAAATTGGAAGAATAATATGCATGAAGTATCTATGAGAAGATGCATAGGAATTACACAATATGTGCAATGAGTAGGAGTTGAAGTGAGTGAGCTACCTACATATGAAGGTTTACCTAACCTTGCATAAGTTTCTAACAAAATTTGAAAAAAAAGTTACAGAATCATAGTGATTTCCCACTTTGGACTTTGTGCTAAAAGCTACACCTGCTAGATGGTGGGTTAAACATAAACAATTTGTCTCTGAATGGACGCAATGTAGAAGATTGCTAGAGATCAGAATTCGAGAACATATGACTTATAATGATCGGAAATATATGGGACTAAAAGATCCTATTGAACATATTGAGTATTGTAGTGAGACATGGAAAGCATATCCGCAACCAGAATGGGTTCATCATTTTATACATACGCTGGATATGATACCAAGGAATTGGTATACATCAATAGACATGCGATGAGGAACTATTGATTGGGAGGAGTTAGTTACTAGCTTCACACATACATTTGAGTTTTCAAATGATCATCCTTCGATTGATGATGCATTGCAAGTGATGAAAACACATATATTTGAAGAAATCCATGTTGTAGTGACAAAATTCCACCAATGCAGCACAACAACCCACCATTGGATGGAATGTTACAATGTGACGAGAGAACCAAATGATGATAAACCACTCAACATAAACATACTTGAGTTAGAAGGTATGCACACAATGGAGGGACTTGGTATTTCTAGCGACCAATTCCTGAATCCACTCAAAATCAAGAAAATTAATATTGGCTACACATAAAATCCAATGTTTTCCAATATTGGAGATTACTGGGACAATGAGACTGTAGGAAAGAACACAAATTTACTACATGACTTTCAGGATCTATTCCCTACCAAATTTTCAGAGATGAAGGGGATAGTTGGAGATCTGGAAGAAATGAAAATACCTTTGAGGACCGACACTAAACCAGTCAAGTAGTGACCGTACAGATTGAATATGTGATATAAAGAAATGGTTAAATTTGAGTTGGACTGAATGTTGGACACAGGTATCATAGAACTTGTCAAAGAATCAGAATGGATTATACCGATAGTAGTACAAGATACAAATGCTACAGATGAAGTAAGAATTTGTGTCAACCTGATAAAACTAAATTATGCTTCCTTACATGATCCTTTCTCGACTCCATTTACAAATGAATTACTCGAGAGTGTCGGAGGTTAAGAAATGTGCTTGTTCACTAATGGGTTTTCTGGTTACCATCATATCATAATCATGAAGCAAGATCGATATAAGACTACCTTTGCGATGGAGTGGGGATTCTTTCACTATACGATATTTCCCTTTGGACTTAACAACGCTCCTATCTTTTTTTTCTGAAATAGTAGTTGTTTCTTTTAAAGATTTCATTCACAAATTTCTTGAATTCTATTTCGATGATTGGACAGTCTTTGGGCCCATAAAACACCATATTGAGAGCCTTAGGATGATGCTGGAACGTTGTCGCCAGTATCAAATTTCTTTAAACTTGAAAAATGTATCTTTTGCACCTCGTTTGGAGCCCCGTTGAGCCATGTGTTCTATCGCGATGGAATTTTGGTCGACCCAACTAAAATTGCGATCATTCTTGATCTACAAAAACCTAATATAGTCAAGCAGTTGATAGAAACACTAGGACACATAGGATACTACAGAAATTTTATCAAGGGATATGCAAAGATGATTGCTCCGAAGGAAAATTTGTTGAAGAAAGATGTCAAGTTCCACTGGATGGAGAGCCACAAAGAAAGTCTGGACACATTGAAGAATAAGATGGCTACAACACCCATGCTTGTATTTCCAGAATGAAAAAGGAAATTTCATGTTCATGTAGGCACATTGTGTATCACGTGTGGCATGGTGCTAACGCAACAAAGAAAAGGGTCGATCGACCATCCTATTTCCTTTGATAATAGGAAGTTATCAGCTGTAGAAAATAATTATACCACAACAAAAAGAAAAGGGTTAGATATGGTATATGCTCTACATAAATTCATACACTACTTATTGGGAGGACTTTTTATTATGTATGAAAGGAATTTTTTCAAACATCTGGGCAAGATAAAAATACATTGGTTAGGACCGTATATTTTTGAGGAAATCACCGACGAAGGAGCAT
Organism: Pseudotsuga menziesii; assembly: GCA_001517045.1. NCBI lineage: Eukaryota > Viridiplantae > Streptophyta > Pinopsida > Pinales > Pinaceae > Pseudotsuga > Pseudotsuga menziesii. Next base: position 95,087 of record LPNX010550928.1, on the reverse strand, counting down.
TGAAATTGTAAAATTTAGATGGAACACTAGTCATAGAACTGATAAATGGAAGTCAGTTGAATCCATATCATGATAGCCGTGAATTGGTCGCATAAAAAAAAGAGAAGCGTTTTAGTCGCAAACTGCTTGTCTGCTGCAGAAGGAAAAAGAGAAAGAGATAAAAGAGAAAAACAGGGAAAATTAAAAAAAACTTAGATCCTTTTACGCAATTCATGGTCGGAAACTGCTAAGTCTATCGAAGTAAGAAGAAAAGTCTCACATACTTGGTGTCTGTCGTAGGTAAGAAATTCAGGGTGAAGACACTTAGATTGCCGCAAGAAAAAGGAATCTGTCGAAGGTAGAAAACAAGTCACAATGAGTGCGATGATGTCAGAAGGAATACTGGTACTGCATAAGTGGAAACTACATGTCATTAATTTAAAAATCTTGAGATAAATTGGCATCATGATTTTAAGTCACTTATGTCATGATTGCATAATGATGGGAATGATGGCACAACGTAAAGTGGTGAGCTACATAGCAATTCATGTATGGTGATTTAGATAGGTGATCCACATGATGGATCATGTTTCCACTATTCCACTTGATCTTCGCACATGTGAAGGTCTGATAGATCAAACAAGTAGGTATTGCCATCATTCACCCTTCACCTTTAGTCATTCTATTGCATTCAAGTGAGGGATTTCTATTTGCAACTCCCAAGGCCGAAGTAAGTTATTTTTTTATAGAAGTATGGCTACTATGACATCCATTTCTACTGCATTCACGAAGTCCACCGTTGAAGTTGTGTTACCTACGTTGATCATTAAACACAATGCTAGATATGTTCCACTGCAAGAAGGGTTTGGATTGGAAACTGAGCAAGTTCTAGTCATTCTTGAGATAACGATATGAATTGAACCACCTGGTACGTCAACGAACAAGCGTTCTGATTCTCGCAAGCACAAAGTTGGCTCAACACTACCAACGAAGACTAACGAAACAATGATTGAAAATTTATTACTAGATGACATTCCACTTAAACCACTAGATAGATTTGTGGAACGATTCAACAGAATGCACATTATCCATTGGTAAAACATGTCAGTCCAAACCAGAGTTTGAATAATGACAAACCGAGACAAAGGATTCCATCATCACCATCATTTGTACACGAAGCTCAAGATATAGTTGGTGATGGTGTGTAGACGAAGCAAATGAAATGGCAAGCTGCAACAAAGTGAAAGAAGACGTCGATGAGATAGTGAATTTCATCATAAAAGGGAAACAATATGCTCATGAGATGGCATATTTTACTGCCAACAAAGAAGAAGTTGAAGAAAATGGTATGTCTATGAAGGGGAAGAAGTCAAAGAAAAGAATTTATGTGCAATCACTTGGAATTTCATTTTGATATTTCCAAAAATTCTCAGATATAGTCAGTGATATCGATGAACTTTTCCATCTTGTCTGTCCTACCACTCCAAAGAAGAAAAATTTCATGATAGAAGAAAGAAGAAAAGCAACGGTAGAGGTTATGCATAAAATCGAAGAAGCAAAGTCATCATGTGCCAACGCTATTGACCAAATTTCTTAGAAGTGGGAATCTTTGATCGATGAAAATGAACTAGAGTAAGTTGTAGAGGAACTGCGTACAACCAATATAGAAGTAACTCAACTGAAGAATGGGTAGAAAAAGTTACCCTTAGTAAAGAAGATGGCTAAGGAAGCATAGATGAAGAAACTCCAATAGTAAGTGATTGTGATGCGTACAGAATAACAACAAAGGGAAGATAAATTCACAGAGTTGCAGGCCGAAGCAGAAAGGATTATAGGAATTATCCAACTGGTACATCAAAGGGTGCAAGGAGTAGTGGAAGAAACAAGGATTGTACCGTCAAAACACCTTCGATTCAACCTTGTGGAAAACTTGCAGTAATAAGAGGAATATGTGTGACGAGAGATAGACGAGATCCTGAAAATCTTCCAATATTTTCAATGTAAAGTCATCCCAAACACAGAAGTAGAAGAATAGTCTTGCGTAGCTCAGGATGAGCCACGGGTGAGTGTTGGGGGACTTTTGGACCTAGGGAAAGTTAGGCAGAATTCAATTAGAATTATGCCCAGGTATGAAAAGAGTTCAATCATAGGCAGAAAGGAAGCTTCAACAAAGGTAGAAGAAGAAGAAAGAAAGGAAGTTACGACAAAGGTAGGAGAAGAAGGAAGAAAGGAATCTACGACCGAAGAAGTCGTGGAAGAAACAAAATGATAGAAGAAGCAGATAAGATAAAGAAGAGTTCGACAGAAGAAGAGTCCATGACATAAGAGAAGTTGCATAGAAGGAAAAGATGCGACAAGGTAAGTGACATGGAGGAAACCATGTTAGAAGGCATGCAATCGTGCAATGACTTGAAAGTGACCGTTCATAAATATCATGGGTACAAGGTGGGCTAGAGTCGTAAAAAGTCGCATGTATGAAAGCATCTTTGTAATTTGAGTCCTTAGTGCCTACTGACATGTGTTGCTATAATAAGGAATGACATCATGTTAGCTAATAGTATGAAGCCATCTAGGAGTGACATGTAAGAGTCTATAAGAAGGAAAAAACCAAGCTTTATGCGGGTTGGATTTTTTTTGGTCTTTGTTAGTGTCGTTAATGCTGAGTTAGTTTCTGTTGCTTCAGGTTGTTGTTTTTCGTTGTTCTAGAGAGGTCAATTTTATCTAGGATGTGTGTGGATCAATAGTAGAGTTGAAGAGTCAAAATTCGTAGAGTCATGAGGAAGTTGAGTCAATCCAAGCTGTGTGCGGATTAATAGTAGAGTTGAAGAGTCAATAGTCATAGAGTCGCGAGGAAGTTGAGTCGATCAAGGCTGTGTGTAGATCAAGAGAAGATTCAAGTAGAGAGGGATCAATAATAGAATACCAGAGAGCATGAGGGGAGAGAGAAGTCTTTCTAGATAGGAGAAGAATATCTAGAACATAGTCTGCAACTCAGTGTGCAGGAAAAAGGGTGCCATTAATTTCTCATGCCAGATGAAGAGTGCCTTTGTGGTTTTTCTCGAATGAGTTTCCATATTAGATACCGTGTTGAATGTGTAAATGATGAATGTAATTGAGTCACATATATGTTTTCTATGAATACGTGTTTATGTATTTTCTTATGAATGAGTTTATATGCATCTATCTAAATGTTATAGTCATAATTGTCTATACTCCATTATATTTACTATTATAGTATATGTTGATGGTTGAATAGAGTTACATCTTAATTGTGCATTATCACTATAAATATACACCCACTAGATTCAGTCGAGTGCCTTCATAGAATACCAAGGGAATAGAAATACCCCACCGCAACAATGGAAACATGGTTCTCGTAGTTACCCATAAAAGACAACTTGCATGAGACTACATTTGCATTGTATGTGCCACTGAATGAGCCTTTTCTCTGTTGGGCCAATATCTTGCCAGGCTTTGTTGCATGCAAAGGGGAGGGACTAAACGTGGGTCAAACAAAACATGCTCACTATTCCTAGTACAACTATTCATGTAAAAGGGTGCATTGTTGAAGGTGATTAGAGTTAGAGTTTGATCCCATCAAATGAGGTTTTCTTTTGCATAAGTATAAATACATTGTAACCTAAAGTATTTATATTATGTAAAGGAGACTTGAAATGCACCACTGTGTTGGTTAGTGTAATTAAGTTTGAGCTAAAGCAATGTAATTCTTCAATCAATTTTCAATAGGAAAATATGTGCAATATTGAAAATAAATTTTGTGTATTTGTTGTTCTTATTCTTAGTGCTATGTATTTGTAAATTAACATATTCAAAATTTGTTTTTTGAGTGTCTATGTTTTCACATTTTACATACCATAGTTTGACAATTAACAATAAGAACATTTTATAGAGAAATCTACTACAAGAATCATGTTGTAGAAGATGTCTTGTTATAAAGATTTTTGAATGGCTGTGAAAAATATTTGAATTTTCTCTTTACATTAATCAAATTAACAACATTGCTATATCATGTTATCCATAGTTAATTTTCTTCATAGCAATTTTCCAAATCAAATCACTTCGATAATAAATATAAAAGAAGAAACAACTTGGAATAACAAGAATGGCATTGCAACATAATGTTCAAATATCACTCCCCAAATCACAACTAGCCCCCAAAAAAACATATAAATAAAATTGAATAAAGCTAAACAAATACTAATAAAGATAATTAAACAAGTGAAATTAGGTATTAGTAATAGGATACTATAGGTTTTTAATAATAATATAGAGTAATGACGATGATAGTGAAGTTTAATATAAAAAATTAAATTATTAAGAAAAGTTATTATTAAAGTGGAGTAATTAAACAAGTGAAATTAGGTATTAGTAATAGGATACTATAAGTTTTTAATAATAATATAAAGTAATGATGATGATAGTGAAGTTTAATATTAAAAATTAAATTAGTAAGAAAAGTTATTATTAAAGTGGAGTATTAAAAATATATTATATTTTTATTTTATTTTATTTTCATCAATATATTTTAAACAAGATAATAATAGTCATTTTATCTATTTTAACCAATAAAAAAATAAAATCTATGTTTTCAAAAATTATAAAAATAATTTATAATTTATTCAATATTTGATTTAATATTTATTCTATAAACATCTTTAAAAAATAAAAAAACTAGATATATAAATATTTGAAAAAATTGCAATTTAATTTAAAGTCAACATAAGTTGACTAAAAACCAATTACTATATACATACTAAAACAAATATAATAATAAAATAAAATATAAAAACATCCAAAATTTTAAATGAAGAAAAACAATATGGCCAATTCCCACTCTTCATGGAATAAAAGGTAAACAATTAACTGCCCAAAAAATATGGAATTTAGAACAAAGATGTATACTTTAAATGATATTTCTATTTCTATGGAACTTTTAAATAAAACATATGAAGTTTAGAAAACAAAAGTATCTTAATTATTCGTGTTGGAGCATTACTTCTCGCATAAAATACATTTTTTTTATTAAAGAAGAAATATAGAGTCACACATTTACTATGACAATGATAAATTTGTGATACATTGAATTGGTTATGGAAAGAAAACATTTTCTTTCCATAAAGAGATAGATAGAGATAGAGTTTGTAACATATTCATTTAAAAGATGGTGACATTTCCAAAAGTTTATATTACATCTTTGAAGTTGCTACACTTCATCTAATTGTAATTCAAAACTAGTTTTGCAACATAATTATAATATTTATATATCTAGAGTTCATATAACAATTTCTCAAAATAGGTGATATGATTTGCCTCCAATCTTATTGCAACTAACAAACTTCCATCATTGATACCACTCGGCAAAATGTAACTGTGGCCTTCAAAATAAATATTTGCAGGTCCCATGAATACTGGCCTTCCCCACCCGAAATCTGCATCGTAAATGGGCAATCGAGACCAACTTGTAATACAAATATTAGGACTTTTGAATGTATGACTTTCTCGAACTAACATAGTCAAATCATCTTGTAATTCCAAATAGTCTAAAGCAGACTCCAAATATTCATCATCTATTTGGGCCAAAACTTCATGAATTATACTTGCAGCATAATTTATAGGCTTTGAGGTAAGTTCCCCTGCAAGAGCCATGGGTGTAGCCATGAAAATAGCATTTCCAAAATAACCACGAGGAAGAGGTGGTTGAAGTCGAACACGACTATCTACAGCAACATGCATTTTGCTTTGTTGATCTTCATTAAGGTTTCGAGCTTTACAGGCACACCTCCAAATGTGTCCTGAAAGAACTTCATAACTACTATATTTTATTTTATTTCCATCAAGTGTAGCCTTAGCTTTAAGGCTATCCAACTCTCTTTTTGCAATTTTAAAGATTCGAACTAAAGAATCATTTCGTGTATTGATTATTATACTACTTTTGTCTTTCAATGGTGGAGATGGTTGATACTCTATATGAGGGAACTTTGGTGTTGGAGTATTTTTTACTTGTAAAAGAGTTCTATCAATATATGGTGCTTGAGAAATGCTGATCCCAGGAGCCACCTCAGACCAACTATTGATAAAGTATATACCTGAATATCCATCAACCACAGTGTGATGTATTCCTGTACCTAATGACACCCCTCCACATTTGAAAAATGTTGCCTGCATGTATGTAGATTATCCATAAAATTACGACCATACACACATAGTAGTTCATAAAAAAAATTCAGATAGTCTATATAACCAAATAGAGATGATACTTTACATAAGAATAGATTATTAAAAACATGTTTAAGAGAAACATGATCACAGTTTCTTAATATTAAATTTTAAATATTAAAAACATGTTTAAGAGAAACATGATCACATTTTCTTAATATTAAATTTTAAGTTTCAAAACAATCTTACTGTAAAGGCACTTCATTTCAATATGAGCATTATCACGATAACATGACAATTTAGGTGTGTGGATTAAAACAATGGCACTTCCTATGAACGACGTTATCACATTAACAGGAAAAATTGTCCATCCAAACATTTTAAACAAATTAAATTGCTTTGAAACGTTAATTTGAAGAAAGACCGATAGTTTACCTGAAGGAGGAGCAAAGGAAAGGAAGAAACGTCTTGTGAAATATAATCAACTTGGGGAACAAGCTGAGTGAGCTCCTCACTGGGTGCAAAATCTCCAAAATCATTGATGACAGAATCTGTTACAGCCTCAACAAGAAGAGCTCCTTCAGCGTTGCAGTTAATTTGGAGACGGCCGTGTTGATGTGTGTCCCTTTTGAGTCTCCCTGCAATGGGATAGAAGGGCACCAGAACCTTGCTCAGAGCATCCTTCAGAACGTCCACTGAGAAAAAAACGGAGCTGTCACTGCCATTGGGCCTGTAGAAATACACACTAGTAGCATGCTTTCTCACCGCTACCAGATCTACATTTGAGGTCCAAACATCCCGCTGTGGAGTAGGTAAAGCAGGCTGCACCATTTGCGAACTCTTCACGGTTATATTAACCATTTTTGCAGCATCTAACGATAGTTATGACGGAAGAAAGAATGTATGGGCCGATTATAAAGCGAACCTCCGCATTTATAGAATTTAAAATGAGCATTAGTTGAACTAAATTTTAAATCTCTAAATTAGAGATGGAGTATGCTACAAGCAACCATTAACGAACCTAGTTTGCTACAAGTGCCATATTTGCTGAATCAATCAATCAACGTACTAATTCCACAGTGGCCAGACTGTTACTTCCACTTTTACCAGCCACTGACCTGCGTCTGAGTCTGAGTTTGCGTCTGCGTCTGAGTCTGAGTCTGAGGGAAGCGCGCCAGACGAGGTTTCCAGTCTTCGGGACTCGGGAGGGCTTCCGGTGACCTGTTCGAGCAAAAGGTTACTCAGTGATCAAATTTGAAGTGTGGGTCTTAATTTCAATTTCAATTGGAAGGGCATTTATTGTTGGTGCCCTTCATAGGTAATATAAATAATTGTAATTCAATTGATAAGTATAAATTAACTAAATCTTTTTAAAAAAAAATTTAAAAAGTAAATTTGTTTTTTCAAATTTTTACAATTTTTAAGAACTGAGCATCTCTTATTATTTATATGAAAAATGATATATTTTCAATAAAAATTATTTTGAACATATTAAGTTGTTATATGTGTATCATTAATTTTGTTTTCAACACAAAATGACAACCTTATATATTATAAAGTTCGGTGCAAGGAAAGTGAAAGGTCCTAACTTAGAAAAAGGGAAAAAAGATCCAATTTCTTCATCATCCAACTCATCTGTACAACTTGGGGCGCTTAGAGGCATAAAAGCCCTGGCTAGGGTTAAAATATGAAAATCACATCCATCAATATTAGATGTATGGTTGGCCTCCAATAGCATCTTGCTCTTGAAAGAAACATTGACACGGACGGCCTAGATGTAGTTTTTTTACAAGAGACGATGGTATTAGCTCATTTAGCAGTTTTTTTTTTCTAAAAATTAAGCCCGATTGGGAGGTGGCGTCGGTTGATGCTTTAGGCCTTTCAGGAGGTCTCTTAGCTACCTGGGATCTAGGTAAAGCTAAACTAAAAGCTTTCGTTGTGACTGCAGGTATTTTGTTGACAAGTTTTTCCAAAGACTTCATAGAAGAACCCAACCTCAAAAATGTCTATGGTCCGTATAATTGTAAAAACCTATTTTGAGACAATATCTATTATGAGGGGACCTTCGATATTCAAAATCTTATAATTGTTGGAGATTTAAATTTCACATGGTCTCCTTGTAAGTTTTGGGGTTCTAAAGCAAAGATGGACTCTTCAGGTGACTACTTTGTTGATCTTTTTGGGGCCGTTAATCTAGTGGATGTGGAACCAAATCCATTGAATCCTACCTGGAGTAATGGACAGGGTGGATTGGAGCTAGTGTCAAAACGCCTTGACAGATTTCTGATGTCTGGGCCGCTAATGGAAAAAATGATCCCTCAAGATTTTCAGATCATCATGCTATCTCCCTCGAAATGAAAATGGGTGCTCCAAGACCTCATAGGCCCTTCAAGTTCAATCATGAGTGGTTGAGGGTGGATGGCTTCGAAGAAATGATTGCTAGGGTATGGTTGGTTGATGATTATATTCAAGGTTTACACCCTTTGGACCTTCTAATTGACAAATTATGCAGGTTAAAGGGGGAGGTTAAATGATGGATTAAAGTTCGAAACACCTTGAACAAAAAATCATTGTTGGATATCGAAGGTAAAATTGGGGTTTTGATGGAAAAGTCTACCTTGTCGGATTGGAATCAACACGAAAAAGATCATCTGATGTGTCTTGAAAAACATAAATATTCCATTTTGCAGATAGAGTATGAAAAGGCTAGACTAGCTAGTCGAATGGTTTGGTTGGAAGCGGGGGACTCGAATAGCAATTTTTTTCATAAATATGCAAATCACAGGTGGAATGTCAACTTTATTTGGGAAGTTAAAACAGAGGAGGGTTTGTTGATTAAGGACCAAGCATGTATTAGTTCGGAAGCCCACGCTTATTTCAAGTCCTATTTCAGCAAAGAAGGGGACATCTCGGTCATCGAACAATTGAAGGTTGTTAAAGAATTCTCTCGATTGTTTAGTGAAGAGTAATGTGATGAGATGTTCTTGCCTGTTAAGATGGCGGAATTGAAGTCGATTATTTGGGCATCTGCGAGATCAAAAAGCCGAGGTCGAGACGGGTGGCCCATGGAACTATTTATGGAATGCTTCGACCTTATGGGGTCGGATCTCTTGCGGGTAATGGAAGACTCCAGGATCAAGGGAGTGATTCATGGAGATATGAATTCGAATTTCATAGCTTTAATTCCAAAGAAGTCACTAACAGAGGACTTCGGGGAATTTCACTCGATTTCTTTATGTAACTATGTATACAAATTAATAGCAAAGATTATAGCCAATGGGATGAAACCAATTCTCTCGAGGGGTCTTTCAGCGGAACAATTCATATTTCTTCAGAATTGCCAGATTCATAAAGTTGTGGTGGTTGCGCAGGAGGTTTTCCATAGTGTAGAACTTAAAAATATGGTGGTCGGTGCTTTACAGCTTGATTTGAACAGAGCTTATGATAGGGTGTCTTGGGGTTTCCTTCGTTTGATATTGATCCAAATAGGAATCCCATTGAGAATGATCAAGTGGATAATGGGATGTGTAACATCAATATCCTTTGTTGTAATAGTCAATGGTTCCCCGTCAGAGTTTTTCCAAGCTGAGTGAGGGTTGCGACATGGATGGCCTTTATCTCCATTTCTATTTATGTTGGTAATCGAAGGTTTGATTAGATCTCTACTGAAAGCTAAGGCCTTGGGAATGATCAAGGGCATCAAGATATGTAAAAATATTCACGTTACCTACCTCATGTTCGTAGAAAACATTATGATTTTGGGTTCAGGCTCTATCCTAGAATGGTTCGAAATCCAAGTTATTTTTTAGAATTTATGTCTCGTATTTTGCTTAAGTTTAAATAAGAACAAATTCAGATTAATGTTACACGAGGCTTCCAAGAAGTTTAGGGCCAAGATGGAAAGTTTATTGCAGATGTCCCCATTTCCTTTCATGGAAGGAACAAAATATCTGGGTTTTTAAAAAAAACCAATGCTTATATCTCCAGCGACTGGCAGTGGCTCCTCTAGAGGTTTGAATGCAGGATCAAAAGCTGGGGTTGGTGGTGGTTGTCGATTGGTGGTCGCTTGACTCTTGCAAGGGTTGTTCTTTCAAGTATGGCAGTGTATTGGTTCTCTTTATGCAAAGTTCCATTTTCATTATTAACAAGATCATAATGATGATAATGGCCTTTATATGGTTTGGTGAGGTGAAGCAGTCAAAATATCATCTGGCTCATTGGGAGGTAATTTTTCGTCCGGAAGGGAATGGGTTGTGGGGTTTGAAGAACCTACACCATTTTTCTCTAGCCCTAAGGGAAAAAAGTCTGTGGCTTTTGATTGCTAGGGATGGTATGTGGTTGAAGGTTATAAAAGGTAAATATTTTCCCAGGTCTTCAACGATTCAATGGATAAGGAATTTCAAGAAACTAGGAAGAAATATATCAAATATTTGGGCTAGTTTGATGGGTGCCTTCAACCTCTTATCTTCATGGCTAGCATGGTCACCAGGAGATGGAAGCACTGTGTATGTTGGTGAAGACCCGATTGTTGGAGGCCCTGTTTCTTACACTCTAACACGAGATCTCATATTCTTTCTTGACTGTAAGGGGTTCTACTCCCTCTATCATATTGCCTCTCCTCCGTCCCGTGTATCCACAATTCAGGGTGGGTTATCGGTGTCTCAAATGGGGCTCTATGGTTCTCAAGGTTTGGAATGGACTTCTTATGTTCGAGGTTCAAAAATGGGAGCAATAACTTTGGCTCCAATCTTTGATGCAATTAGTTGGTATTTTGATTTGATGGAGGGAAAGATATCGACAAATTTGGCCTATCAGCTTCTGATGATTGATGCTCCTGAAAGATGTGAGTGGTGGTTTAAAACATGGAACTAGAATATTCCTCTTCGAATAGCCATAAGCTATTGATTCGCTCTGGAAAATTGCCTACTCTCATGGGATAATCTTACACGCAGGGGGATATACTGTCCTGGCATTTCCTTACTATGTGGGAATAATGAAGAAAGCATCTTCCATCTATTTGTTGCTTGCGGTTTTTTTATATCTGTTTGGAAGCTTTTGGGTGCTACTATAAATGACAAATCTCCTTGGAGCGGGGAGCCTCTGTCATCTTGCTTCTGCTGCTGGCGTAAAAATCATCCTGGTTGGAAAACTCTCCCTTGCTTCATTTTGTGGGAGTTATGGAGGTCTCGTAATCTTTTAATTTTTGAAGGTAAATGGGTAGGCACCTCAGAAGTGGTTAACAGAGTCCTAAAGGATTACACTGAAAATGGGGGGGATCTCTCCAATGGGGGCCATGTCAGTATGAAAGTTACGCTACCAAAAAATATGGATTTTTATCAGAGACTGGTTGGATTTTTCGATGGTGCTTCTCAAGTGGCCTCCAGTTTATGATGGGCTAGGGCCATTTTAAAAATGGAGGATAAAAGCAGCTGTCATCTTTGGTTAAACTGCAGCCCTAGATCCAACACCAAAGGTGAGTTGTTATCTCTTTGGATTCTCCTTTGGTTTGTTGAGTCTGCAGGCTTGGATGGGATTCATATCTTCAAGGATTCGAAGGTCATTATCAACTGGGCAGTAGGAAATCACCTTCTAAACTTTGCTTATTTGGACCCGTGGCTCCGACGTGTGCAGATGCTGATTAATTCCTTCTAGGAGTTATCACTTTCACATATTTATCGTGAACAGAATGCTATGGCGGAAAGCCTCTCGAAATCGGCCCTTCTGTCAGCTGATGACCTCATCCACTTTAACAAATATGTTGTAGATGGTTTGCTGATAGCACATGGCTCTTTTGAAGCTTTCAGGTGATCATCTGGGTCGGTTATTTTTTGTTTGATCTTTGCATTTCACGATGGCCTTTGACTTTCTTGGTGTGCCTGTTTTGTCGTTCGGGGCCATTAATGCTATTCTTTTTTCTCCTCTTAGTCTATTGTTTCTCTTCGACTTGTGGTTTGTTCTTCCCAGCCTATCTATGATGGACTTTTTGTAGACTTAGCGGCTCTGCCTATTTTGTGGTTTGTTCTTTCATGCTGTCTATGCTAGACTATGAGTGGACTTAGTGGCTCACCCTATTATGTGTACTACTTTACAAACGTTTAAATTAATGAATGTTGTGTTTTTTTTGTAAAAAAAAAATGTCTCTAAAAGGAAGCAAAATTACATCCTATTCTATTGTATCATTAATTTTACAGTTTAGTAACATAACAACTATTCTATTATATTTTTTCAAGTTCGAGCACACTTCATTATACAAATAACTACTTAGCCTATGTCATAAAAATATTGGGGCATGCACATACAATCCAAGCTTGAGAGATGTAAGAATGAGAAGGATTGTGCACCTAAGAAAAAATAATAAAGAACCCAGAAAACATAAAAAAAAATCATACATACCAAGCAAGTCAACAAAGCTAGCATAATTGGGGTCAAGGCATCAAATGGTTTTGTTAAAAACTTGTCATGAAATAATACATGTATGGGATGGAGGGGAAATGGAATCAAGCCTAAGTCAATTGAACCCTTGCAACTCACTACATGTCTGAGTCTCAACAATCTTCCTTTTAAATTGAACCAAAATACCAAAAGAAGTTTATTAATGACTAGATTTGAGAAAGTTCTAGGTAATTAAGGGCTTGGGGCTCTAAATTTTGTTTTGTTTTGTACCAGTCCAGGATTTATTGAATCGATAGTCACATGTAGGAATTTAATTTATTTAATGAAAACAATTAATGTGTATACCTCTATGTCGAAACGGTTTTCCATGTTGATGGAGGCCACTACCCTCTTTATTGTATTACTAAAAGGCATGGTAATGAGGAAGAAAACCTAAAGTTATGGACCTCACCTTTAAAGAATGCCTTGCATTCACATTAGTGAGGAGTGATAAGAAGACCACAACAATCCAATTCTCAGTTGATAGTGTTAATTAAAGACTTATATGGTAAATTTAATATAAGACTTGCTTATAGTTGTCTCTTACTCTTTGCTTTCTGACACATTTAATATTTTATGGTTGTGTTTGTGCCTTGACCCAATTCATATTATAAGGTGAGGATATGCATGCATAATAATCCTTAGTTATGACTATGAGATGAGGATTTAAAGGGAACATGATGTAAATACAAGTAATTTTTATATGTATTTTGGTGGCGTTGAGGAAAAATGTTGTGAGAAACCACAAATGTTTGGAAGGTCAGAGGGAGATTACACCACGATCATGTCACCCATCAAATTGAAGACTATTCTTGAGCCAACATTATTTTTAAATTTTTTATTAATAACCACTATTTTTCCATATCATGTGCCCAATGACGCCTCTCTATAGCAATGCATAAATCAACCTCTGCACAGTTTGTGATCCTAGCTACATGCCATTATTTGTATTTGCATGACATCGGATGTTTTTTATAGTTGTCGTGAGTCCATGATATTCATGCAAAAAAAGAATTCTTGTAGAGGAGGACTCATCAAATCGAACTTTTGATTTTAGTTTGATGAAAAATGAGTGGACATTGGTAGCGAGGTTCACATAGGTAGTAGGAACAAAGTTTTGAGCTAGTTTCAGGCCTAGTAGTAGACTATTAGTTGTTATTTTTTATTATAGTTGTAGTTTTCAACACATTGTCACACTTTAGATTAAAGCCCCAAGTGACTCGGGAATCGGAGTCGCATTTTGATGGCTAGTGCCTCGTAGTCATCAATGGTTTCTAGTCATCTTACACAACTAAGAACTCAGTGCATGACATGCGTGATTGAGTGATTATAATTTATCATATTTCTAATCTTTTGAATGATGATTTGAACTTTATAGCATAGGAATTTCAACATCTTGAGAAATTTATATGGATGGGTAATTTCAAATGTTTCCCTTCTTTTAAAATGTCAATATAAATTATGCCCTTCTTAATTGGAAGGGTAAAATTCAGATTTGAAATTATTTTTGAAGGGAAATTTTAACTTTTCACTTCTGGGAAGGGCTAGAACCCTTTGGAAGGGCTGGGAAGGGTTCAATTTTGAACGTTGTTACAGAGGGACCTAGTATCAGGCGGGGGACCTAGTCAGACTGAACTAAAAAACAACTAAATCAACCGTAGCTTGACAGGAACTCTAAAACCGTGAAGACGAATTAATTTGTCAGTACATAACAAATAACTGGCTAATGCAACACCCCATCTTGAAGTTTGTGTTTCGCTTATACAAATTAATTATCCTTCACATTGGCTCCACACATGGAGTAAAGAAGGCGAGCTTCAGTCCAAAATCTCATGATGTAATTAGGGTCTTAATCACGGTTTTGCGCACATGAGGATGAAAGGTTGAAGTGGACCTTTGTGTACAACTGTTATAACATTAATTAAAATTTCAATTTGAATGGTTGGGAACTTCCCCCTTTATAGCTATATGGAAAATCTCTTTCTCTATTTTGTGTAGTTTCAAGTAGAGAGGCTAGCTAAACCCATGTACCTATGTCTGTGAAAACATGATGCAATTTAATGGCCAGTGATCAACCTGTGTACCGTGCAGTAGTCAAATCAATGTAGATTGTTAGAGAGTATGAGATGGACCGAGGCTATGCTTTGTTTTGAGATGGGGCCATCATCATTACAGGAAAGCTAGCCTAGAGCATGCTTGAAGCGCACTTTTCAGCCTCATGTGCAGAGGCTAACAAAAACTATAGGAGTTGTCTAGATAGATCATAGGGGACGATTTAGGCTTTCTCTGGCCATCTCTCTTAGGATTCCCACATGCATTAATATGATCTCCTCTCAGGCACGCTTTATTATGACGTTAATGTAACTCAAATCCCTATTCGACACACATGAAATTTGAAGAGTCCTAGCTTCGTGTTAGCCAATGAGGTGCAACTCTATAAATAGCATAATCTAAAAATTTGAATTTTAAAGTATTTTTCACAAGTTCATTAGATAATAGGTTTAAAACTTACAAAGTTGTCAGTAATTTATAGTAGTTACAATATATTATGTCAAATAACTTCCCACTACCTTCAATGGTCTACCACTGCACCAAGTTTCAAACGGAAGCCCTCATTATGACGCTTCAACTGGCTTCGAGCGCACTTTAAAACTCCATGTGTAGAGGCTATTTGGCACCTTGTTTAAACGTTGATTGGGCCCGTTCCCGTCTCGTCATCCTCCAAATTCTATAGCTTCCATCAATTTAGTACATGTACACTCTAGGACATGACATGATATTAAAGGTGGTGATGCATACTCATCGATCATGATTCACCATGCATCTAACCATCCCATAAGAATTCAAGTTTGAAATTTAAATTGGTGAATGCATGGGGTAATTTTGAAATTTGAATTTTAAATGGATGTTTCGAAACATAAGTTACCTTTAACATTCAGGTGTGTATTCAATATAGATTTCCCCTATTCCATATCTTGACACAGGCCGTGAATAACCTCAGCAATCAATGTATTGCTTCGTAGAAGAGTATTACATATAAAGGAAATCAAAACCGTTATCTTTAGTTAGATAACAAGATTATTAACGAGAATTTACTAACTAATAATTGCAATATTATTGACAATGAAATACTGAAGAATTATTCAACATTGCCCCCTTAATCCGAAGGGACATCTAACATGCCAAGCTGCATTCTAAAATTTTCAAACTTTTCATGGCCCAATGCTATAGTAAAGATATCTGTAATTTGCTCCAAAGTAGAACAACATGTTAGATGAATGGTTTTGGCCTCAACATGATGTCGAATCAAGTGATATTTGGTGTTTATATATTTGTTTCGATCATGAAATTTTGGATTCTTGGCCAATTGAATTGTAGAAGAGTTGTCAACAAAGAGAGGTGTTGAAGTTATTTTTTTGTCTTGCAAGTCTTCAAGTATTTTACGAAGTCAAATGATTTCTTTTCTGGCTTAAGCAACTGCAACATATTCAGCTTCAGTTGTAGAATCAGTAGGAACATATTTCTTTCGTGATCTCCATGTGATAGTTGCTGATCCAAGGTTCATCAAATAACCTGAAGTAGAGGCCCCATGCTCTTTATCTCCATCAAAATCAGAATCTGAATAACCAATGAGATGGAATTCTAAAAACTTAGAATATTTGATGCCATAAGATTGAGCGCCTTTTAAATCTTTAAGCACTTGCTTCGCTGCATTCCAATGACCTTCACAGGGATGATGCATAAACCTGGAAAGTATTCCTACAATAAAAGCTATGTCAGGACGAGTAGTAGTAAGATACATTAAACTTCCAACAAGTTGCATGTACTTTGTTGGATCTTCAAATGTGCTACCTTCATTTGAAGTAAGCTTTAGATTCTGCTTCATTGGTGTAGAAACAAGATTAAAATCCTAGATACCAAATTTGTTTAATAACTCTTGAACATATTTTTTTTGGGGAAATGAAAATGTGCTTTGGTTTTTTATCTACTTCAATTCCTAAATAATAATGTAATAATCCGAAATCTGTCATATCAAAAAAATCTCAATTCTCTTTTAATAGAGGCCTCTAATCATCATTATTTCCTATGATAAGCAAATCATCCACATAGACGACTAGATATACAACCGATATTCCAACTTTTTTGACAAATAAAGTTGCATCATTAAGATTGAAATGCTTATAATTTAATTTCAGAAGATGTTCAATTAACTTTTCATACTATGCTCAAGGTGCTTGCTTCAAACCATATAAATATTTGGCCAATTTGCATACATTTTGTTCTTGAACTTTGATAGCAAATCCTTCAGGCTGATCCATATAAATATCTTCTTTCAAGTCTCCATTCAAGAAGCCAGTTTTAACATCCATATGATGTATTTTCCATCCTTTTTGTGCTGCTAATGAAAACAAATCTCGAATAGTGCCCCATTTAGCTGTAGGAGCAAATGTTTATGTGTAATCAACACCTTATTTCTATGCATACCCTTTTTCTACAAGTCTTATTTTGTGTTTGTCAAGTGATCCATTTTCTTTATACTTGTTATTATATATCCACTTGCATCCAGTATGTTTGTTTCTAATTGGAGGGTCCACCAACCTCCAAGTTCCATTTTTTATGAGAGCATCATAATCAGTTTGCATTGCACTTTCCATTCATCACTAGTTACTGCTTCTTGAAAATATGCAAGTTCATCAAAAGCATGAAAGTTTAATTCACAATATAATTTGACAAAATCATCATACCTTTTTGGAAATATCTTAGTTTGTATCTATCTATGAACTTGTTGTTGTGGTTTTTTCTCTGTTTCTTTTTCAAGAGCAGGTTCTTCATTATCTATGAGACTTAATTTATCCATTACATTAACAATATCATCAACTATATCTCTTTCTGTTTCATCAACTTGTGCATTAGAAGGACTTGTTGCTATAGAAGGAAATTCCAAAAATTGAATTAGAACAGGAATCCCCCTTCAAGATTTAGAAGTTCATTATCCATTTCATGATAGATTTTTTTAGAATGAAATCTATCAAGCTGAGCAATTTGATTACCAATAGTGATTGCATCTTTCTCAAATTCAAGAAATATAACATCTCTAGAAATGATAAACTCCATGTTATCTTCATCATACTATCTATAATCTTTAGAAGTATTAGAATATCCCAACAAAATACACTTTTCACTTATGGCTTCCAATTTATGTCTTTGTTACTCAGGAATCAAAGCATAACATGTGGAACAAAAAATTCTAAAATGATTGATAGCTGGAAGATGGCCATGCCACATTTCATAAGGTGTTTTGTTTTGTAGTGAAGCAGAAGGACATCTATTCTTAATGTAGATCGCACAAAGAAATTATTCTCCCCAAAAGATTAACTTAATATTCTTAAAAAACATCATTGATCTTACCATATTCAACGGTGTCTATTCATACTTTCGTCCAAACCATTTTGCCATGGGTTATAAGGAACAATGGTTTGATGTTTGATACCATTCTTCTGCAAATATTTTTTTAAATCTTGAGATGTATATTCACCAACATTATGAGTTCGAAGGGTTCCAATATTGAGCTGAGCTTCATTTTTAATCAACAAATGAAAATTTTTGAATGTATCAAAAGCTTGATATTTTTCTTTTAATAAATAAACCCAACACATCCTTGTAATGTCATAAATGAAAGTCATGATATATTTGTTACCATTTTCTGATGGAATAGGCATGGGCCCACATAAATCTGAGTGAATAAGACCAATCTTTCTTGAAGCTCAAAAGATAGAATCATGAAAGGGTTGTTTACTATGCTTGCCTAAAATACAAGCATCACATTGGGAAAGTTGTGTTGGAATAGTAGGAATCCATTGAACTTGTTTCAGTTTCAGTTTCATAGTTAATATGACCAAATCTAGCATGCCATAACAAGTTGGAAGATAACTTAATATTATTCTGAGCCAAATTTGCAGAATTTTGTAAATTGGATGTAGTACCATTCAACTTTAAAAGTTTGTTATCTTCTACTCTGGTCACTACAATCACATTATCATAAGTTCTTCTAATCTCAATAATGCCATCAAACATATGTATTGAGTGATCTTGTTGTCTAATTTGCACAAGAGATATTATATTTCTCTTCAATTGTGGAACATAAAGAACATCAATAAGTATGTAATCAACAAGTATTAATAATTTCAATCTAACATAACCAATTCCTGAATGTTTTAACTGAGACTTATCTTCCAAATGTACCACCCCATCAATTTGATCAATAAATGTTTCAAATGGGTCTTTTCTAAATGTCATATGGCATGTGACTCCAGTATCTAATAACCAATTGTCATTCCAAGAAAACAAAGTACTAAAAGATTCTTAAATTCCAAGCTTACAATGTGCAACAACATAATGTGCAGATTCATGAGGGTTACCTTTATCATTCCCTTTATCGTGTACTTGCTCTTTCTTGTTAACAATTTTCTCCCAAGAAATTCTGCAATAATTAGAAATATGACCATTTTTCCACATCTATAACATTGTTTCTATCCTTGATGAAATATTCCCCCCCATTCCTCTATATTGTCCTCTTTTTCCACTACCTCAACCTCTGCTTTTATTTTCATCCTTTGCAATTTATTCTTTTTATTTGTGTCCTTTCTTTGCAAGACACGAAGTTTCTTAATTGGGTTTAGACTCCTTCTACCAAAATTCTCTCTCTTTCTGCAATTTTCTCAATAAGAATTTCAAATGTGAATCAAACAAATATTTTAGTTTCTTTAATTCTTCCCAAACAATTTTTCTAGAAACTAAATGTCTACTTACTTCTTCACTTACAGAGGCAATGATCAAGGCATAAGCCTTCTTGTCCTTGCTTTTCCGTAACACTAACTCTTTGGTATTAGTAGGTGGTACTGGTGCACTTTTATCTGTTAGATTTTTATCATTCAAGCTAGCATTAAGATCTTAGGATATTTAACTAAGAGAATAACATGCACAACAATAAACACAAGAGACAAGAGACACAAATACTTTTCCTCGGGGAAACTATAAAGGAGAAAACCCCGCAACTTCCTCACAGATAGAATCAACACCAAAATTAAAACCCAAAAACATAAAGATGATCTCCCGACAACAGTAGTCTCTCTCTTGTCCCAACAACTTCTCTCTCACTCATGTGCCCCAATGAGTGAGTGTGTGTGTGATAAATAGAAAGGCTCACTCTCTATTTATATTCTTTCGTTCACTTAATTTCCTCTCCAACATGTCATCCTCACTTAACAATTACTTACTAGAGCCGACATCTCTAGGAGAGTCTAATAACCCTAGTGCCCCACAATTTGTGGGCACTTTACCCCTCCAACCAACAAGGAGAGTTATCCTTAATACAAT
Source organism: Pseudotsuga menziesii (assembly GCA_001517045.1). Classification (NCBI taxonomy): domain Eukaryota; kingdom Viridiplantae; phylum Streptophyta; class Pinopsida; order Pinales; family Pinaceae; genus Pseudotsuga; species Pseudotsuga menziesii. The sequence goes on along the minus strand of LPNX010550928.1, from coordinate 75,122 downwards.
GGTGGGGACTATTGCCCCGACTTACAATAACTCACCTAGGGTCAACTTCTCTAGGATAGTCTAATAACCCTAGGGCCCCACAATTGCAGGGACTTTAACCTTGACCAATAGGAGGGTTACCCACAATGACTTGACATGACTTGTTTACATTATAGAAACTCCTGATCGGAACATCGGGGCATGAAATGAATCAATTACATTAAAAACACTTCCTGAAATAAACATTGGGGTATAAGACATAAGATATACAAGTAAATACATTCTGAAGTTACAATTACATCAACACTCCCTCTTAACTAGGAAGGTATTCTATCGACACAATTTATCAACACATGTATTATTCTTTGTATCATCTGGATCTTCATTGAGTTCTCATCATCTTCATCTTCAAGTCAAATTCATCTTCCAATCATCTCCATCTAGATCTGGATCATCACTCGAGCTAGATCATCATCACTAGATCTAGATCATCACTCAATCTGGATCATCATCACTGGATTTGGATCATCACTGGATCTAGATCATCATCACTAGATTTGGATCATCACTCAATCTGGATCATCACTATTGGATCATCATCATGGGTGCTATCTCATGATTCTTCTCGTCACTGGAAGTTCTACAGAGCCAACCCTTTTTCATGCTGGTTGTAGGCCTAGCCTCCATGTAGGTCTTTTCCAGCACTTATATCTAACCCTAAGTCAAAATGTCCTTCCCAACACTTACATCTGATCATGTAGGAACCAATCCTATAATCATATCAGAAAGGCACGCCCAACACTCACATTTGACCATGTGGGAACACATCCCAAAACCCTATCAAAAAGGCCCAACACTCACATCTAACAACCAATGTCAGAAAGGCTCAGCACTTACATTCAGCCATGCAAGGAACCAATCCTCCATGTTGAAAGGGATCTGCACTTACATCTGATAACCAATGTCAGAAAGGCTCAGCACTTACATTCGACCATGTGAGGAACAAATCCTCCATGCCGAAAGGGCTCTGCACTTACATCTGAACATTGTAGGAACCAATCCTGTAATCACCTCAGAATGGCTCTGCACTCACATCTGATCATGTAGGAACTAATCGTACAGTCATCTCAGAATGGCCCTTAGTCCCAGGTTGAGATTTCCTGGTAACTGACCAGGTGCCTCCATTCCAAGAATTGCATTCAGCGCTTATATCTGATCATGTAGGAACCAATCTTACAGTCACATTAGAATGGCTCAGCACTCATATATGACATGTGAGGAACCAATCCTCTCATCATGACAGAATGGCTCAGTCCTTACATCTAACCATGGAAGGAACCAATCCTCTCACCATGTCAGAATGGCTCACGGACTCATCACTTCCCTTTAGAGGGAACCTCGATCTAGAGAACACCAAGCTTCTCCCCGAAGTACTCAAATTTCACTCTAGCCAATGGCTTTGTCAACACATCAACTATCTGTTTGTCCATCACAACATACTGGAGCTTTGCTTCTCCTCTCTACACCATATCCCTAATGTAGTGATATCTGATCTCGATGTGCTTTGACTTGTCATGGAACCAGGTTCTCCGAAAACTTCACACAACTCTGGTTGTCACAATATATACAAGTAGCATCCAACTGGAGATCAAAACATCAGACAGTAGCTTCCTTAGCCATACTGCCTCATAACTAGCTAAATAAGCTGCGATATACTCTACTTCATCTGTACTCAGTGCCACATAGGATTTCTTCCTACTAAACTGAGAGATCACACCTGATCCCATACTGAAGCAACGCCCTAAAGTGTTCTTCCTATCGATGGCACTACCTGCCCAATCTGAATCAACATAACCCTCCACGTTAATCTTCTGATTCACCTCATACTTGAACCCATAATCAACTATACCCCCTAGGTACCTCAAAATATGCTTTGCATCAATCAAGTGAACATGCCTTCGATCTGTCAGGAACTGGATCAAGGTGTTCATAGCAAAGAAAATATTTGGTCTTGTGTTCGTCAGGTACATTAAGAACCCAATCATCTGACGATACATTGTAGCATCAACCGCTTCTGATGAAGCATCACTCAATATCTTTAGGTTCGATTCCATAGGTGTGGCCATGGCCTTGCAGTCCATCATCCTGAACCTCTTCAAGATATCTACTACATACTTCCCTTGTCCAAGGAATACTCCATCCGCATTCTGCCACACCTCCATGCCTAGAAAATAATGCATCGAAACATAACAAGATTATCACTGGTCTTCCATATTCAACCTTGAAGAAAAGGTTGGAATCTTCTTTACTCTTAGTAAATCCTAGAGTCATCAGTAATATGTCCATACTCTTGTACCATGTTGAACCTCAAGATATTCTGCAGTCACTCCCTCTGAAGTGGAGCATCATTCTCCCTCTATCTTTCGTACTCTATGTAGTAAAACATTATGTACCGGAGTGACAAGTAGCTTCCTTTGCTACTAATATTCTATGCATCCATCTAGGATCACTGGATACCAATATCCTCTATCTTGAACTTTTTCAAAATTTCTTCTCACACCCATCTGTGAGATTGTCATCCTCTATTAACCTTGTAGCACAGGTTCAGATCTTCATCAAGCTCCTCATGTATGTGTCATCCCATGGGTGTCTTCTGAACTCATACAAGGCCTTCTTTCATTTGCACACATGATTCTGCCTGTCATGTGTCTCAACTCCCACTGGCTTCAAATGTCTCTTTGTAGTCTATGCCTTCTTTTCGTGAGAAGCCTCATGCTACAAATCTTGCCTTGTATCCCACGATGTTTCCATCTACTACATGATGGAACTACGAACTTCCCTTTATGTATCGATGCTGCATTTTAGACATCATTATTCTTGAACTGGTCTTCCCTCTATTATTGGTTACTTCTTCATGGCTAGAAGGTTCTGCATCAATGATGTAACTGTATTTGTCATATTATTCTTCATCTCAAACTATCGTCACTTGTTCTTTGGAACAAGTATCATCCTTCATTGCTTGTAGGTGATTATGTATGCGATCTTTCCTACAATTCAAATGCATTTGCATGGTTAGAAACATTTCATAAGGCATATTCATAATGGCAAATTATTATGCATAAATATATGATCATGCAACTATTTTATCCAATACAACATTCATCCATATCTCACGGAAACTTTTCTAGATGCCTTCCATCTCTACCAGGACAACATTGAGATTGTGCACTAATCCATTATGTCAGCAAAGAGGTTTCATTCTAGATAAGTAGCAATGGATATTTGTAAAGCACCATGAGCTACTTACCCATTACATGCATATTAGTAGTATACTATCATTAATGCAAACATTCTATCATGCATAATACATCAACTGAATATAAACAAATGCATAATCAAAACAATATCATGAAATGACAATTGAATACTTATCTTTATTTGTTTCATGGGTAGACTCCTTCTTGAGCCTTCAGCTTCATCATCTTCTTTATTCATGATTTTTTATCCAAATTCTAAGATGGATAAGAATTTCCTCAAGAGTTGATTCCTTCATATTCCTCATCGCTTGAGGGATCTTCTTTGAATGGTGAAAGCTTGATCTTCAGTTGTTCCCATATTCTCCTCTCTTATTATGAGTCGAGCTTCTTCTTCTTGTGTTTGCTCTTCCCAGAGTCCGCTGAGAGTAATCACGTTCTTTTGGCACACATTCCTCGCATGAATGAATCCCATGATCCTGGGAGGGAATTCAAGGTGGCTATCACCACTTCTGCATTCTCTAGTTCTTCTTCTACTGTTACAAGTTGTTCTTTGATTTGAGAGACCCTCGTAAAGTATGACTGTATGGTCTCTATATTCTTGATCTTCACATTCTTCAACTGTTTTCTCAAAGTCATATTCTGATTTATGTTCTTCCCTTTAAATAGATTGGTTAGGGAATCAAACATCTTCGGTGTCTTTAAGGAAGACACTTGTGGTACGAGGTGATCCATTATTGAATCAGCAATGATCTTCTTAGCCTTGACCAAGTTCTTCTTGTGTATAGCTTTGAGCCTCATCTCCCTCTAGAACTAGAACCTCTCTTCTTATGTAGGTGTCCAATTCATTTTCTTCAGAGAGATCATATATACTTCCATGCTTGGAAGTTTTCAAATTCAACAATGTTATCATCAAGCTCATGTGATAGATCACTTTGAAATGAGAAGCTCAAATGAAAATATTAGATCTTACCAATTTGAGGTGTCAGTCCTAGTTCCAGAGCTGGCTGATCTAGGGTTTGTCAGAGAAACCCTAATTTTCAAAACTTGGAATATTTCAGATCTGATTGTATAGAAAGATAGATCTCTTCAAGGGAATTTGTCCAATGTAATCCTTTTCTGAAAACAGTGGAGGGAAGCTCCCGGAACAGGAGGCCCTACTTTTCAAATTTCTTCTATAGAAATGCTTGATACTGTTTCTACGGTATCTCTGAAATTACTACTCCTATGTGTCTAAAAATTTGTACTGAGGTATCCTCACATGTCCCTATTTCAAAACCATAGGTTTCATTAGAATTGGTTTCACCAATTGGGACTTATGATCATTTTCCCAAGGTGACCTATTACAGGACTGTTCAGAACAACGAAGTTGTATGAACTTTGATGTGTCCCTGTTTCATCCTCTGGGTCTGAAAATTGGACCACAGAAATTAAAAATTGTGCCCTTTCTGGAACATCTTCATAAATTTCATTTGGACCTTTGTATCCCGAGATATATCAATTCTCCCCAAGTGTCTTTTTTAGGGATGAATCTTAGAAGAGGTTGGAACCCTAACTTGGAGGGATCATATCTCCTAGAATATAGCGAATCGGAGTATGAATTTTGGACACACTATAAATACTTATATTAGCTTCAACACATGAAAGTTTCATCTTCTTCACTTTATCCAATCCTAAGATATAGCGAATGTACCAAAACGTATCAGTTTTAGTATTTAGGGTTTTTCCAGCTCGGGGTCAAACTAGGGTCTGAATTTCCTGGAGTTTCACCCAACCAAAAATATCGACCCAGGGATCTAAGGTTCAATTTTGATGAGGAGATAAATCATATTCTAGGCTCACTCAAAAATTATTCTTTTGTAAGAAGCCCTAATTTCCCGCACCAAGAACTGAAAATGCTTGGAATCGAATTCTGCTTCGACAAAAATATGTGCCCTTCAATGGAGAGTCAACCTAGCATACTTTTGCTGATGGATTGTGGAGAGAGACCCAAAAAATAAGAATCCCTAGCTTATGCATCTGCATAATGTCTTCTTCTCAGGTGAGCTATGATACCATGTTATATTTTTATCATTCAATCTAGCATTAAGATCTTAGGATCTTTAACTAAGAGAATAACATGCACAACAAAAAACACAAGAGACAAGAGACACAAATAATTTTCCTCGGGGAAACCGTAAAGGAGAAAATCCCACAACTTCCTTAGAGATAGAATCAACACCAAAAGTAAAACCCAAAAAAATAGAGATTATCTCCCGACAGCAGTAGTCTCTCTCTTGTCCCAACAACTTATTTCTCACTCATGTGCCCCAATGAGTGAGTGTGTGTATGATAAATAGAAAGGCTCACTCTCTATTTATATTCTTTCATTCACTTAATTTCCTCTCTGACATGTTGGCCTCACTTAACAATTACTTACTAGAGCCAACATCTCTAGGAGAGTCTAATAACCCTAGTGCCCCACAACTTATGGGGACTTTTCCCCTCCGACCAACAAGGAGGGTTATCCTTAACACAATGGTGGGGACTATTGCCCCGACTTACAATAAATCACCTATGTTCGAATTCTCTAGGATAGTCTAATAACCCCAGGGCCCCACAACTGCGAGGACTTTAATCGTTGACCAATAGGAGGGTTACCCATAATGACTTGACATGACTTGTTTACATTATAGAAACTCCCGATCGGAACATCGGGGCATGACATGACTTGTTTACATTATAGAAACTCTCGATCGGAACTTCGGGGCATGACATGACTCAATTACATTACAAACACTTCCTAGGATAAACATCGGGGTACAATACATAAGATATACAAGTGAATACATTCCGAAGTTATAATTACATCAACATTATCCACTTCATCTATTGCATCTCCATCTTTCTTATCTTCAAATTCTCATTTTCACAAATTCGATCCCACATGTCATTAAAAATAAGAGTATTTTTAACTTTATGAAACCATTCATGATAATTTTCTTTTCCACAAAAAATAACTCGAACAATTGAAATTAAAGAATTCATTGAAATTTACTGTGTAGTAGAATTTTGTGTACAAATTACTCTCTAATATATTATTTTCCTCTCACCTGATGTTCTTTAAAAAAAAATTATCTTCTAAAAATATTTCCTGAAATGTTTAGATATTCAATTTTAAAAACCATGCACTCAAATATAAATGATTGTTTAAAAAGATTATTTTCTAAAAAGAACTCCCCAAATATTTGATAATTAATTTAAAGAAACCATTGCACGCAAATATAAATGGTGGCTCTCTTCTTCTTTTTTTCTTAAAAATTATGAAAATAATTCTTCAAAATAATTACTGAAACACTTTACATGCATTCTCCCCTTTATGTGGAGTTTACTAAGAAGCTCTCCTTTCTTGGTGATAGCTCCTTCACGGGCTCCTCTCTCATCAACTCTTTCTTACCAATGCTTCATTGCCTTGCTCTGATACCACTAAGACCGACCATGAAGAACCTCAACAATCAATGTATTATGTCGTAGAAGAGTATTACATATAAAGGAAATCAAAACCGTTATCTTCATTTAGATAACAATATTATTAATGAGAATTTACTAACTAATAAATGAAATATTATTTATATTGAAATCCTGAAGAATTATTCAACATATCTATTTTGTAGAATGGGTTTCATGATCACAGTGATAGTTTTTTATCTCGTCTTTCTAGCTTGCTTCCTACCTAGAAGTGTTTTGTGGTTCTAATTTATAAGGAAGTAACATCAGATCAAGGAAGAGTAACTATTCAAGAGTGATGGGTCAGGTGAAAAGAATGAAATATTGGAGAATATCATGTTGTCTTATTCAGATTATAAGCAACTTGAGAAAGGAGTTGTAATTATAATGACTGATGAAACCCAACATTTATCCCTCACCCAATCTCTACTTCTGCAAAATGAAAGTGCTATCTAACTGCCTATTCCAAGCTGTTACATTGAAATAAGTATAAGAGAAGAGAAATATTTTTTTGGCATATGTATATGAATGTTTGTATGTTTGAATCGGTATCTTTATTTATTTGGTATCTCCACCATTTCAAAGTGTTATTTCAGTATCTACAAGGAATCATCTAATAATCATGGTTTGATGTTATATATGATGATAGGAAATACAAACTACAAGCCAACATTGTTTTAGAACATAACAACGAACATGAACACAACCAAGTGACACTAAGGAGTGTCTTCCTCGATGTATTGCCATTGATTCTTCTTTCACCTTTACATACAAACTTTGTACATGTTATACAAAAGATCACCGTTGTATTATCCTGGATTTTGACCTAACACTTATGGGCATAAACCCCATTTCTTATCATGTTACTTTGATGTTTTAATTGGTATATTAGGTCTAAGACCCCACTACACATGAACATGATGATTTGTTTGATATATTGTGGGTAAGCCAATTGCATATATTTTATATATGATTTCTTGTGTTGGGTGTGGACCGTGAAGCACATAACGGATGAAATGTTTTGTGTTGAGAAAGGAGCTCTGGACCACATGGGTATTTGATGTTTGTGTTGAGTGAGAAGCTCTAGAGCATG
>LPNX010550928.1:0-66534 GCA_001517045.1 Pseudotsuga menziesii | reverse complement strand
GTGAAATATTAAAATTACCTAAATTAAATAAAAAGGGTTATTTCAAGATATCAAATAATTCTTTATTGAACTGCCCCTTTGACTGAAAAGTCTGCCTATAGAAAACCAAGCCAAAGAGAGGCTTGGTTATCTCTGGATTATTCCATAATTCTACCTGATTATTTTCAAGAGAGTTCCTGAAGAACATTTTTCCTAAGAGGAAAAAGGAGAACTGATACAGATCCTGATATCCCAGATAGGGAAGCCTTACCTTAGGATCTCTAAGCTACTTGCATGTTGGAACAATCTCAGGGAGGATCCAGATTGAAACTAGGAACGGTTCTGGGTCATTGTTAGGAGGAATGTGGTAGTTCCCAATTTATTTGGTTATCTAAATAGAGGTAAGATCTGTCTATGAATTTGTTAATGCTGTGTATTTGAGTGTGTAGGATTTTCAGCCATTGAAACAACTTCATATTGCAGGTATGAGGTTCTTGATTTTTGTATTGTAAACTACACATGTTTACATATTAAAAGAGGAGATTTAATGTTGAATGGATATTTAGGATTTTCCTACTATAATCTAGGTTATATTTTTTGCATTACTTATTTCTTCACTTACAGGTTAAACTCATTGTTTATGAGAAGATGTATTTATTTTATCAAAGGTTAGGTTATCTTTTTCTATTCAACAAGGCTATTCTAATATATTTTATTCATGATGGATTAAGCACCTTTAGTTTTATCTATAGGAGGGTTTGGTTTCTGTTCATTTCTGCAATTTATTTCCTGTTCATTATTTTCAGATTCCAAACGTAGGAATAATATAAAAGAGATGTGTATCTACATCCTTTGAACCCTAACTGAATACACTTCATCAACCTAATTTTTTTAAGAAATGAAACCTATATCTTATATGTCACGTCCCCATGCCTCCGACCGACATAGAGGACGCGACTACTAGCTTTATCAGACTGGGCTAACCGCCCATGAACATGTACAGGCTTAAAAATTGCTGGAAACAGAATGCTTAAACATATGCATTGAACTTAATTATGCACATATGAGAAATGATCATGCACAGATGAAATTATCTATTAGACACAGTGAAAACATCATACATTCCAACAAGCATTCTTTCAACATGTACATTTCATTTTCATTAAAAGAATTTACAGTTGCAGAAGTAAGATGGACCGAGCACTTATCTTATGAAGAACTTCTTCAGCAACTAGCTACGTCACTGCAACGTTCCACCCAACCATAGGCCAGTGTGCTCCTTAATCTCCTAGCAGCGCTGCCACCCCCAAGCTGGGCATGATTCTCCAAGGAATAAGGGAACTAGCAGGCTTACACATAGCCAGGATACACAAAACACATAGCCAAGCCAACAAAGTTGGGTTTATCAGGCCATTAAGGAGCTGATGAAGGAAATTTGCTAAGCTGGTGAGCTCATTACAGAGCCAAGAACACCTACACTAGAACTAGCTTGACCTCTAAGACACCCATCCACACCCAACACAAGGAATCAGTCCCTTCTCTGCTACACAGTCCCTCAGGCCCTGCATTCCCTTCCAGTGCTATTCGGGGGTGATGGAGAAGAAGGCCAGCCCTTTAGCTCTGTCTGTGTGGTTTCCAACCACCAGTTTTATCAAGCAAATCTAAGCCAACATCTCTGCTCCTCTCACAGTCTGAAGACCAACCATTGCACTACGGCAATTAATTTAGCTATTACAGCTTAAACCAGGGAAAAATGACTTTAACCCATCTACAACAGTCCCCAAACGTAACAGCAAAAACGACTCACAACATGGGGGAAAACACACAGTCCTGAAGCTTATCAGTGAGCACAACTCACAGCAGGGAAAAACGCCCCAAATAGTCTATGCATGAGACAGCCATAAACATGAATGGCCCTTCACAGCCATGGTAAAAACACATGAAGCTACAAAAACGTGAATGGAAAAATACACCAGCAGCTGCCAAAACGTGAGGAAGACAACCTAATCCCCAACACTACAAAAATGACCTCCCATCCATGGGAAAAATGAAGCCAACCACCAAAAACGTGGAATGAAAAACACAGGAAAAACTCCAGCTGCTCCCAAAAGCCCCAACGTGAAGGAGAATGGTGAGGAAAAATGGAAAACATGGATGCATGGTAGAATGGCATATGTTTTTGGGCATTTTCCTTGCCAAGGAAGTCAGAACACGTTTTTCAAAAGTGGGTCTCTGCCCAATTCGAATTTTTGCCCATACTCTTCCCATTCCATGCAATAACTAACTCAACCACATTCTGGCAGAAATAAATGATTGGGGAAAAAGACAAGAAAGGTAGTTGACAGTTTGATGGGTTTCCTCATAGATATTTGGCTTTTCCCCATTGGCCCATAGGTTAAATATTTCACCCCCCCCTTATACTTAGGAAATCATGCCCCATTAGATTTAGTTGCCGCGATCGTAGCTGGTTGTGTCCATTAATTAATTATGATGCATATTTACATGATGGCCAACATAATATATGCCGCATGCCCCGATATACCATCCGTGACAAATTTAAATCCAAAACATAGCATTACCGATCAATGGTGGGGCTTTGGCCTTTAGCTCCGCACCAAGATCATTACAATATATATACATCATATACATCTAGTGCACCGGGGTCAAAACCGGGGCATTACATTATATCTGCTGGCAGGTTTCACATTGCCAGGAGGCCTGTATTATCTACAATAAAAAAAACTATTATCTATAGCCTTAGCCTACAATCTGTGCATAGAATTATGACTTAAATATAACTATTGAAACTTAGAACAAAATATATATTTATAAACACAAAATAAAACAAATTTAACCTATATGTAAAAACCTAGTAAACAAACTACAAACAAAACATTTCCATTTTATAACTTTAATATCAAATGCCTAGCTATCGAGACCTTTAAGGTCTGTAGGCATGATTTCATCATACATGATAACCATATTATACCATTAATATAAAGAATCAAACATAAACTTAAATGATAAAATGCATTAACACATATCATATCCATTAAGAGGTTACATGATCGAATCATTTCAGAATTTATACCGAAACAAAACCTACACACACACACATCATTTAAAACCCACGCAACCCAGGATCAAATCTTGTGGGCTCATGGATTAAAAACCAAATTTACATCAAAACCATGAAAGGCATCGAATCCTATAGGATTTGCTTGCAACGTATATCAACGCTGTAATAAACTTACAAGTATTCCACATAATCTACACTAACAACATTAAAATGCAAGGTTTAACCATAAATCAAAATTATTTCCTTGTCAAATATTTCCACACAGTAATACAAACAAATATATATGGTGTAATCATATTCGAGGCTGTAATATCCCGAATTTTGATCTAACACTTATGGACATAAGCCCCATTGATTATGATGTTACTTTGATGTTTTATTTTGATATATTTGGTCTAGGACCCCACTACATATGAACATGATGATTTGTTTGATATATTGGGCGTAAGCCAGATACATATGTTTTATGTATAATTTTATGTGTTGAGTGTGGACCCTGAAGCACATGATTGATGAGATGTTTTGTGTTGAGCGAGGATCTCTTGAGCACATTGAGTATTTCAGATGTTTTGTGTTGAGCGAGGATCTCTGGAGCACAGGAGTATTTAAATTTTTTGTGTTGAGTGAGAAGCTCTAGAGCACATGAGTGTTTATGTTGTGTTGAGAAAGAATCTGTAGAGCACATGAGTGTTTATGTTGTGTAAAGTGAGAATATTTGAAATAAATGAGATATGAAAACCTTTGTGTTGAGCAAGAATCCCTGACACACATGAAAATATAAATTGGAAGTGTTGGGAATAAGCCCTGGAGCCTTCCAAGTTGATGTTGAGCATAAGCTCTAGAACATCGGATGCTTCGCCATTGTATCTGTAGGTGTATCCTACAAGGACATCCTAACATTAATGTTGAACAAGGATCTCTGGAATTGCACTAAATTTGTAACTCCCTGTTTTTAGTGTTGAGTATGAGCTATGGATAAGCACTAGGAGTTAGTAAAAGGAATTAATTAGGTTGAGTGAAAATGACTAAAGTAAAATATTGATCTCATCTGACTTATTTATAAGTGATTAAATGAAATCTCAAATTTCTGTATCTCATCAAGTACTGAAAAACTATCATGTTATACGAGGGAATCCAACACGAAAGGATGTTTAGAGTTACCTAGCCTAGTAGACTTAACCACCTACCTGACGACCTTAATGAAAAAAATGTCATAAGTTTAGGGATCATGCTATATGATACCTAAAGACAGATGTTAACAAATAATATAATATATATATGTATATATTTTGTACATGGTATGTATAAGAGTAAGCTTAGTAATAATATTAAAAGTATAAGAAAGAAAGAAAGGCTCCATTTTTTATTATTATTACTTAAAGATAATTAAATAGTATAACACCTACAAAAGTCCAAATAGGAACTAGTTAAAAGTTCCTAAGTTAAATATTAAAAGTTCCTAAATTAAATAAAAGGGTTAAATCAAGAAATCAAATGATTCTTGATTTAACTGCCCCTTTGACTAAAGTATGCCTATAAAGTCCCAAGCCAAAGAGAGGCTTGGGGATCTCTTCCTTCTTTTTTGGTGAATCATTATTTGTGCTTATTTATTCTCAAGGGAGTTATTGGAGAACATTTTTCTAAGTGAAAAAAGGAGAACTGATTCAAACCTGATATCCCAGTTAGGGAAGTCTTATCTTAGGAGCTCTAAGCTACTTGCATGTTGGGACCAGCTCACAGGGATCCAGATTAGAACCAGGAATGGTTCCGGGTCATGGTTGGGTGGAACGTGGTAGTTCCAAACTAATTCGGTTAAACTATAGAGAGGTCATATCTATTTGTGAATTTGTTAATGTTGGGTAATTGAGTGTGCATGTTTCTTTTTGATCCATTTAAATAGCTTCACCATTTCAGGTATGAGGTTCTTTATTTTTCCCTTCCATTATCAAGTACATTCTCGAGTTCATTAATTAAGGATGTTGTTTCCTAGTTTATTCCTAACCTTCATTTCTTGTTCTAAAACTTAAGGGTTTATGATTTACTGCTAAATCTATGTCTACGATTTATTTCTTATTTAGAATATTTTATGTTTTATTTCTAAAACACTAGGGTTGGAAATTATTTCTGTTTAAAGACATTCAAGGGTTTTGTCTTCAAAAGTTATGTCTACATTTTATTTCCTATCTTTAGTTTTATTTCTAAAACCTAGAACTACTTGAGAAAGAGCCTAGGTATATGTATAATTACCTATGGATTTGTTGAGGCCTGGATAGTCGTAGGTAACAACAGTTAGGGATTCTCCCCAATAACATTCCCAACTAGCCCGTTATTGTTTGGTGTGGGGAATCCGTTGGGTTTACGGTCTAGCTACCATAGGTCAAGTAACAAATTAAAGGTTTTACCAGTTACGGCCCGGTCCACCGTATATATTTTAGTTTTTTGTGTTTAAGTATGATGTGCAAGTGCCTATCTAAAAATGCAGATTGATAGAGATAACGAGGAGCATCACAATGTGATGCGCATGTTATTACCTCTCGTCTTAACTCTCTCGCATCTAAATCACACATAGCAAGAGAATAAATTTAACTAACTAACCTATCCCTAGGGAGCAGAACTAACAGTTGAAAATGGGTAATGTGTTTCTGCACATGTATTATGAACAATTACAAATAGCTGTTATTTATTTCAGAACACATGAACATTAAGATAAATATTGACAACAAGATAGCTTATTGTTTATGACAACCTCCATTACTCACAGTGGAAATTTCATAGAATAAACTATAAGACATTCATAACATAAGTAGCAATGCAATGAGTTATAATGATCTCACAGTTAGTGGACATGAGCTGAATATAGAAAAGTTCACATTCAACTGATCCACAGCAAAGTATTTGAAACAGTCCACCAAACTTTCTCCAGCAAAAAAAATTGTAACTCTTTATTGCAAAAGGAAGTAGTTCTTCTTACAATAACTCTCAAAAATTGCATGGGAAATAAAAGTCCATTCTACATCTAACTCTCCTATACTTATACAAAAAGAAAAACCTTTGGGCTGCCCCCAAATGGATGTTGGGCTTCCCCAACGTTTCAATCCCAAATTTTGTCTTGTAGTGAGTTCTCATCAATCATACAATATATTACATTTAAAAAAAAAATAATAGAGCACTTTTATGAAGAGGGCTCCGCTTGGTCATTAATGAACTTTTTCCACGCCTAGGCCTCTGCTGCTATGCTTTCAAAATTTGAGGGTTCAAGAAAACAAATGTTTATCTCATACTTAGCAGCCTGATTCTTAACCACTTCTATTCTTATCGGACTCAGGCGCAGCTGATCTTCAAGTAAGTGGATGCTTATTGCTGCATGAGCTATGTTGAAATATTGTAACTTTGAAGAATATTCTATATGTGTCTTTTGTGGTCCCCGATGGTCCTATCGGGAGAACCAATTGTATTATCTTGTACCCCAATGCTTCTAATCAGACGAACTAATAAGAGTCATGAGGTTCTCCCCTCTAATTGTAAAGGTGGGTCATTAGCACCCCATTGTGGTTACTTGAGCCTACATGTGTAACTTGAGCCTACATGATTAACTCGAGCCTACATGTTGAATGAGTTAATTGAATTGAATGGATGAATATAAATAGAGGTGTAGCTCTCCTCATTTGAGCACACACTCTTACTTGTGTAGCACATTAGTGGAGAAGAGAAGTAGCTGGAGAAGGAGGAGGATCAGGCTTTGATCTCCTTGCTGGTTTTATCTTTTATCTTTTATCTTTTTGGGGAATCTATATTGAGGAAGCTTTTGCTGGGTTTTTCCCTTTAGGGTTTTCCCAGGATAAATATTTGTGCTCCTTTTGTATGGTTGTGCTTGTCTATATTTCAGTGATCCTATTTATATGCTTTTGTTATGAAAATGAAATGAAGTACTGATGTCTTAGCTAAGCATATGAAAAGTTAACAAGCTACTGCATTCTTCAAAATTTGTTCATCTAGATGCTTAACCTGTTGGATCTCCTGCTTGTCTTCTTGATACCTATTCTGAAGTTGTTATATGAAAAGCTCATGTTCTGGTATTGCATCTAGTTTTTTATCTGCAGTAAGATGGCATCTATTCTATGTGACCATCATTCTTTTGTAGTATTCAACACATAATCCTTTCATTTTCTTCACAGTATTCTTGAATTATTCCGCAGTATTTATTGCGAACTCCAATAAGTCATAATCCTGCTTTAAAATATGTCGATCTTTAGCTAGTAGCTCCGTAGAGATTTCCTCATTTGTTTCTATCCACACTATCCTTCCTGTCAAGACCTCAAAAATATATTGAGATCTATCTACAAATTATGAAGTGGTGTCCAAGATTTATTCTAATCTACTATCTATTTGTACAATCCTACACCTTTCTTCCTCAATGTGCATTTACAGATGGTGGATCTTCCTTCTCTGAGTAAAAACATGCTCCTTTAGAGGCTGGAAACCCATCTTCTGTTCCATAGCATCTTTCAGTGATGCTGTCAATGAAGCATTCTGTCCCCCCAAAGATACTACCTGCAGTTGATATTTTTTCTCTTTCTCTTCAGTGGAAGCCTTCTCTAATTCTAATTCAATGACCCTATTTTGCAACTAGACCTTCTCTACTCCTAGACTTTTGTAGGACACCTGAAGGTCATTTTTCTCGATCTTCAGCATTTGATGCTCTAGCTATAGCCTCTGTAGTTCTGCTAGGATGTACTGAGCATCCTTTTCTTTTTCCTCTACTGAGACTTCTAAGATCATCTTGTTTTCCTACAGATTCTGGAGTTCCATCTTCGAAATCCTCACTTCATTTTGCATATCTTCAAATTTACTCTTTAACTTGTGACCTTCATCCCTCTCTTTCTTCAAAGTTTCCTTTAATTGCATTTCATTATTCTTCTATTGCTCAAGGTTTGTCATAAGACTATCTACATTGTCTTCAGTGGCCTGGGTTAATGCCACCCCAGCTTTGGCTATCAGTCGTGGATCTGCATCTGTTCCATACACCATAGTTTTCTCAGTTATCATCTTTCCTGATTGTCCTCCTATTTCAACCTTCTTTTCGGTTCTTTTGACAATCCATTTTTTTCCTTGTCATAGAAAATGGTGCTGAAATTAGGTATCTCTTCTCCTTGTTTCTGTGTGAAAGGTTTCAAATTCATTCCAGAGAAGACAACTTGTTCTTGAGTGCTGCCAGAAGTTACAGCAGGCTCCTAGGAATCAGGATTATCTTGTCCATGTCCCTGATCTGTATGATCATGTTCATCCTATGTATCTATCGGGTCAGTACTCTACTAATCTTTCTTAGATCTTGCTAATCTAAGACCCTCACTTTCATCTTGCTTTTTCTTTATCTCTGCTTCTTCTTTTCTTTTTCTTTCCTCCTCTTCCTTCTTTGGTGCTTCCTCTGCAGCTCTCTTTCTTTCTTCTTCTTCATGCTTTAGCCAGCTTTCTGCCTCTTGTGCTAGCCTTCTAGCACCTTCTTCTCTTTTTCTGGCCTCTACTTCTTCAACTGTCTTCTGTGCAGTTTTTCCCTTTTCGCTTACAATGGTGATTTTCTACTTAAATCTCTTCTTTAATGCAGTCCTATTATTTGCATTTCTAAATATTTCTTCATCTTTGTCCCATAAATTTGTGTATTCAAAATGAAAATTTGCCACCTTGCAATGCTCTGCAACTTTATTTTGCGAGTCATTCCTGTGGAAGTTCATCTCTCCAAAATGAAAGTGCTCCAGTTCCTGCATGAATTCTGCAGTTAGTTTAACGTCTGTAAATGTATAACTCCCCAGCCAAAAAGGTATGGCAGGATATGCTACCTTCTTATTTTCGAACAGGAAGCTTCCAACACCATCAATGTATACCTGCCTGACTGCTTCTTTATGTAACACATAATCAATGGCATATTTGGGGAGTAGAGAAGGGGCCCTAGAGCCACCATACATTCTGATATACATCCCCATTGTTAGTTAGATAATAATTTCCATATTCTTCAATAACCTTGAACGCTTCTTCTGACATGCAGTTGCATTCAGTTAGGAAAATCAGGGTGTACAAAGCCATGATTAAGTGCTCACATATCTCTTTGTAGTGGCTATAGTATTTGTGTACACAAAATAATTTGTATGCAGTGTATACAGGGGTCCTGTCTCTATCCCAATTACACCTTAAGGCTGGAAAGGACTAGGTACATAATATACAATCAACTAAGATAAAGCTCATGTAGAACTTTGACTTCTTCTGTGATACCCCTCCCAAAGCTAAAGATATGCATGCTGAGAGGCTATTGGACACTATGTTTTCCCAATTTAATACGGTTCCTTGGGTGACCACATAGAAAATAATTGGCATCCATCCTAATTTGAATCTCTTCCCGCGAACTCTCCCAAAAATCATGTTCAGTATCAATGCTATAAATCTGTAAGGGGTCCGGAGAGTGGCTGTATCATATTTTCCTAAGGGCCTGGTTCAAAAGTTATTCCTTGGTATCATCATTCATTTTATAGTTTCAACTAGGTTGAAATTTGTCTCCTTCAACCAGCTTTCAGTTAAGTAAATTTGAGCAAAAGGCAAGCGGTATGCCATTGAGACATAAGCAGGGCTGTATGCAGCATATCCCTGTTTGGTAGTATTCTCCAGGATCATAATAGTTACATATGCCCTAGGCAGAATCCAACCAGTCACCTCTGAGCACGGGAACAACTTAGGTCTTGTGGCCACTTTCATAAGGGCATATTTCTCTATGTTTACATAAATCGTTACTTCTTCAAATCCTACATCAGGCACATTCTGATTTATAATCATCTTATACATGTCACCCCATTTATAGTCTGGTTCTACCCCAGTGGTGGCTTTGGTATCTTCATATATATATTCCACCTTGGTGATGATTTCCACCTCTGGTTCTGCCTCTGCAACAAGAGCCTTCTTCTTTTGTCTTTTAGACATATCTCCTTTGCAATAGTTACCCTATCATAAACCAAGCATGCTCTTAGACCATTGGATATTTTAGTTAGTGTTTTAAGAATGAAGAAAAACTATATCAAACTTCTTACCTCTTCCATATGCATTTTCAAAAATGAACTATTAATGCATAAAAGAAAATGACAGGCCAAAAGGAACTTCTACAAGCTGGGTCTAAGAATCCTCTAAGTCTGTCTGCAACTAAAACGTAACCTTGATATACAACGCATTGTTCAAACCAAACTGCATTCTAACTCTTTGCATAACATGAACCACCCAACAATAAGTCTAATCATCAAATGCAAGGCCCTATCTAGTGATTGAAAACACGAAAATCCCCAACTTGTCCAAAAATCAAAACCTTTCAATGTTCGATAAAAATAAGGTAAACACATATGATGAAATGAAAAACTGAAAACTTGCCCCCCCGGATGGCCATAAGCAACCCCAAAAAAGTCTTTGCATACAGGGTAACGCTTGTCTACACCAACTACCTAATCCTTCAGACAAGTATGAAAAAACCATAATGGCTCAAAAACTCAGGCTCACAAAACCCCTACTGTCAAGAAAATGTCAAATAGCCTACCACGAGGTTAAAAAAAATTCTTTCTAACAGAAAATCATCCCAAACTGTAGGAAAACCTAACCAGGGTAGACTGTGGGTTCTCAATCAACCAATAAAAATAAAAAAGAAAGGGACCGGGGTTGGCCTACCCGGTAAAATACGGTGCAGTTGGCGGGATGACCCAAGAACCTCCATGATAGCAAGACAATCGAATGGAAATCGGTCAGCTGGGCACGGTGGTAGAGCTCAATTTGACAAGGATGGAGTAGACACGGTTTTTTCCTTAAGGATAAGAATAAAATAATACGAAAACTATATATAACCCATGGTAAAATATAATGGTGGGGAAAAACCTTCACCAGCGGGAAAAATACTAAGCATTAGGATGAAAAACTCTTCATCGACGAGCATAACAACTATATGTCGAATGTTTAGTTTACTAAGCAGCAGCAATGATGGAATACATACTGAATACAACTTTTGCGATCAAATAAAACATCGGCGATCGAAAGCTCTAAGGTGTATGCGTCGGCGGATTTCACATCTATCGGCAAGCGGGACCTCTAAATATCGGGCCTATAGATCACTATGCAGCCGAAATGGCAGAAAGTAGACAGACAATGGGTTTCGCGATAACCAAAGTCATCGGCGATCGAAAACTTCGACGACTATGTATTGGTGACCAAAAGCTCAATGTTGTCGTCGTGGCGACAACGCAAAGGACTAGCCCTTCGAACAATAGTCAAACACCATTCCAATAGTGAAAAGAAAACAAAATAATGAAAGAAAAAAGTTTAAGCAATAAAACCACGGAATCGGCAAGGATAAGAACTGTCTGTCAGGATGTTTGCTATCTACCCTCTGAAACAGCGGCTGCGTAGAGAACTATTGCCCCGACCGTGATAAAAAAAAAATCACTGATAGCGAAAAGAAAACAAAATAATGAAAGAAAAAAGTTTAAGCAATAAAACCACGGAATCGGCAAGGATAAGAATTGTCTGTCAGGATGTTTGCTATCTACCCTCTGAAATAGCGGCTGCGTAGAGAACTATTGCCCCGACCGTGATAAATAAAAAATCACTGATAGTAAAGAAGTCTTGAAAAACATAAACCAACGCCAAAAAAGCACATCGGCGAAAAATGGGACTGTCCATCGGGACATTCATTGTTTACCTTTCGAAATGGTGGATGCATAGAGAACTAATGCCCCGATCCATTGTTAAACCGCCTTCTGATAGCAATAAAGGAAATCATCAAAAATTTAATTTCCATAGTGTTGCAGTTGCAATTGCTTTACCCAAATTTTTCAAATTTTGGTCCCTCTCAAGATTTAATGTTGCTTTGAATCGTTTGGATCCATGAATTTTTGGGTCATGCTTTAATTTTAGATTATTTTGAAGATTAACTCTCGTCCTGTTTTCAGAAGTTGCTTATGTTTGTAATGACTGTGGGTCACGGATTTTGGAGTCTGTTTTATTTTGCTAGTCAAAGGTGATTCGGACCAATTGTGCTTTGTAAAACCGCTGTTTCGGAGGTCAAACAGTTTCAACCGTTGCTAAGTTTTAAATTTTTTTTCAAACACTTAGCATTTTTATTGAACAAAGGCTATTGTCTATTCGTCTTCCGCTGTTGCGGCTCCCAAAGTAGCTAAGCACCCAAAATGTAAGTGCTCCGCCCACCGATGTGTGTCAGTTTCTGGTCGCATGTCTGTAGCCTTTTCTCTTCCGTCGCTGCGGCTATGCCAATCACTTGTCGTCCAATGTCAATGTCTTTCCGATTTCCGATTGGAAGCTTTCCCGCCCACATTTTAGGTCATAACTCTTCCGACTCTGATAGGATTAAATGGTTTCGGGGTGCCTGTCGCCTGTTGAGACCTGCTTATGTGGCTTTAAATAAGTCTACCCGGCCGATGTTTTTGTGTTTCAAGTCACCGATGAGTTTCCTCTTCCCGCCGTTAGTGAGTTTTTCAAGCCCATGTGGGGACGAGACAGTGGCAACAACACCTGTTAAGGTTTCCAAAACTAGAATGCAGTGCATGGCCTCTCTTGATGATTACTTGTTTTATAGACGTAGTTTCTTTTTATTGAAAATATAGTCCCAATGAATGATAGATGTCGTTTAATTGCAGGTGGACTCAAGAGACTGTTCAGACTACCATGGCGTGAAGGTATAGTTGGGAGATAGGTGGCAGAAGGGAGCTGGGAAGTTTTGGCAAAGGTCAAAACCAAACCGACAGGATCACAAGGAGAACAAGCGAAGTAGAAGGAAAAACCAATAGAAACAAAGGCACAGACCTATAGGGTCTGTTAGTTACTCACCAGATCATGAGTGCACACAGAAAAGATAAAAAATAGGGATATGAAATGTTTTGAGGGACTGAAAGGTCACACGTTTGGGGGCAGCCCAAGCGGTCAACGGTTTTAGTTTAAATATTTGAAAGTTAGAACTGACAGGGGATTTTTCTAGGGGAAAAAACTTGTAAACTATTGTTTGTAAGAGGAACTATTTCGTTTTACAACCAGAAATTGTAAATTTTGCCTGTTGGAGAAAGTGCTATGTGGAATGTCTCAATGTGATTTAATGAACAATGTTGAATGGGAACTATTTCGTTTTCGACTGTGTTTCATGGACTGTGAGAGCGTTCTAAATTTCTGAATCTATGTTCTTGTCTGAATGTTCTCTAGTATATTTTGTGATGTTTTCCACTGTGAGTAATGGGATTTTTAATTGGTGATGAGCTATCTTATCATGTATACTTTCATTCATGTTTATATGTTTGGTTATAAGAATAGCTACCTGTGATTTGCTATAACACATGGACAGTAATGCATTACTCATGAATTGATATCTAGCTCTCTAGAGACAGCTTAGTTAGTATTTACTTTCTTGCAATATATGTGATTTAGATGCTTGGGAGTTTAAGACGAGAGGTAAGAACCTGCGCATCACATTGTGAATACTCCTTGCATCCTTTATCACCCTGCATTGTTAATTAGGCACGTGCATATCATACCTTAAGTCAAAAAATATAAAATATACACGGTGGACCAGGTCGCAACTGGTAAAACCTTTGTTTGTACTTGACCTACGGTAGCCGGACCGCAAACCAGATGGATTCCCTACACCAAACAGTCACGGGCTAATTGGGAACGTTGAATGGGGAGAATCCCTTGCTGTTGCCGCCTACGAATTTCCACGCCTCAACAGTTTCTGGTGCTAGAAGGAGGGCCACCAGTGCATGGTTGGCCGAGGAAACCCGTTTTCCCGAGACTATTCCACTGGTAACAGTTCATAAAGTAGTGGGCTTCATAATCCAATTTTGGAAGAAGGGGGTATAGAACATTTGTTTTTTTTCAACAACGAAGTTGTTAATAATCTGAGAAGACACACTAGGGAATATGTGAAGAAGATCGGAGGATTGCTGATCATCCTCAAATTGCCCAGAAGAGAATATAAAAGGAAGGATCGTCTTATATTGGAAGATTCAGTGCTGGTTGAGGATTGGGAAGAACTTGTAGAAATAGCCTTACAGGAAGTTGTACTGCCTTTGAATCAAGAAGGCCCGGATACTCCTCACAGTTCTCCTTTTCACACTCCTATTTTCTCACCTCCTCACTCTCCACCCAGACTCATGGTAGGCGTAAACGCCAATCAACCACCCAACCCACCAAATCCACCACCTTCCTGGAGAGCCAGATCACCTTTAAACCTACCACCTCCATTGCATGATTTACCTCAATCCTTTGAAAAGATGCTGCCCAAATTTGACCTAACTGAGAAGATACTAGTAGACGACCACCTGCAAAGTTTTTGTTTGGCAATAGAAGGGTTAAGGGCTAGGGAGTATGAGGATGTAGTTTGTAGGCTATTCCCGCACACCCTTAAAGGAGCTGCAACATCATGGTATTTTGGTTTGCCTGCAAACTCTATCCCTGATTGGGATACCTTCAAGAGGATCTTTAGAAGTAAGTATGCGACCCAAAAGACTCATGCAACCCTCATGAAAGGACTATGTGCCTTAAATAAAGAGAGAAAGGAGAAGGTGCACAGCTTCACTCAAATATTTGCAGCGTACCTCAAGAATTTTTCTGAAGCTGACAGACCTTCGGATAAAGTCCTGCTTGAATATTATACCTCGGCTTTAGGACCCGAGCTGGCCATGTTCGCCAAAATGAAGGCCAAGCCCACTTTAGCAGAGACTTATGAGGAGGCAGAAAAGGTAGAGGCTGAAAGAGAAAGTATCGAAGATTATCCTGAACGGTCAGGAGAGAAAATTGTGGGAAGGAAAGCCTTGTTATTTACTAAGCCTAAGGAAGAGCAATCACCAGATTTTGAAAGTATGGCAAAAATGATGCAGAAGCTTTCTAACTAAATCATAGACTTGGAAAAAGAAAAGGAAGCTCAAAAGTTCTACAAGCCCTATTACAAGAAAAGGGAGGATAACAATCAATCCCAACCTCCTCTGCACAATTCGGCATCTATAAATTTAACAGAGGTAGGAATGGACAATTTTTGTACTTTCCACCAACAAGCCCACTCTGAAAAGAATTGTCCTCAATGGATAAACTCAATGACATTGGTTATGAATCAGCTGTTGGATTCTAAATTAATAGAAGATGGAGATGAAGAAAGAAAGGATAGTAACACGTCAACGAAAGAACAAGAAGATGAGACCATGGTTCTGTGGAACTCTGTTTCATTATTCGAGGCTGAGGAAGAAAGGAATTGGGAATATGAGGACGTCATGGAAATGAACATAACAACAAGGAGCCAAGGGTCGGCTAAAGAAAACAGTCTCATGCTCCCAAAGATCAAAAGGCTTTAGAAAAATGTTAATAAATTTCAAAATAATTCCTCAGCTGATAAAATTCTTGAATTCACCATTACCAGCCAAGATCCTAGGCAGAATGATACGTTTTCCAAGCCCCATGAAGAAAAAATGAATGTTGATAAGCCGCATCCCACGGAACCACAGATGGATTATGATATTGTGGAAGATATAAAGAAGATAAGGGTGAATATCTCATTATTTGAAATGTGTAAGGTGCCACAGCAGAAAGAAAAACTTTTGAAAGCGCTTGAAGCATCAGAGGAGAGGCTGCTCACTGACAATCAACCCAAGGAAGAAGAAGAAATCAGGGAAGCAAGCATTGGGGGTAAGTCTAAGAACAAGAATCCACCTTTCCTTCTCACTTTTGAAATTTTTAATCACAACGTACATAATTGCCTAGTAGACTCAGGGGCGTTGGTTAACGTCATGCCAATATCATTCTGTAAAAGGATAAATGGGCAGCCTAAGCCATCCACTTGGAGGGTTGTTCAGTTGGATAGGATGAATGTGAAAGTAATTGGGAAATGGAGGATGTCCTAGTCTGCCTGTCTTCAAATGATAAAGTGTGCCAAGTTAGTGATATCGTGGTGGCCGACATACCAGACGCTTATGGGCTCGTTCTGAGCAGAGACTGGTCGACAAAACTAAATGGATATTTTTCCTCTAATTGGTCGCATCTATGGCTGCCATATAAAGGAAGCCCGAATCAAATTAAAATTTTGAGGGAGCCTCACATGAAATACAACATTACTCAACTTGAGGAAAAGAACGAACCAGTGGATTCTATGTTGGGAAATTACTTTATTGAATTGGAACTAGGAAATTACCAAGCAGAAGAAGCCATCAACACGTCAGACGCTCAGCCTAATCTCCTTCGATTTTCACAGGATGATGAAATTGACTATAAATTGTAAACTTAGCGGTAGGAGTAGATTCTCGTGCAGTAGTTAGCGATTTCTGGACATTGTTTTTTGATGGCTCTAAGACGTTAGAAGGGTCAGGGGTCGGCTGTGTCCTGATTGAACCCAAGAAGAATAAATATTTTCTTTCATGTAGATTAGAGTTTGAATGTACAAATAACACAGCTGAGTATGAAGCATTGGTGCAAGGTTTAAGGAAAGCAATCGAATTAAAGGTAAGTAATCTGAAAGTTTTTGAAGATTCTGAAATAATTGTAAAACAGATTCAGAATCAAATACATTGTATTTCTCCTCACTTAAAAGCTTATCAAAATGAGGTATGGGACCTACTCAAATGTTTTAACGCATTTAATATTATATCAATTCCAAGACTTAAAAATGCAGCAGCTGACTTGTTGGCCACATCAGCTGCTAGGCTTGTGCCTACTAATAATCGATGCTCCGTTGAATTGCTTTTCAGGCCCTCGGTCCCTGATATGATTACCAACCTACAAGTGTTCGACGATGATCAGCATATTATAGAATGCCTAACAAATGATGAGGTATTTAAAGGGGCGATTATAGATGATGAAGAACATCAGGCTGAGCTGAAATATGATAATTTTATCCCTAAAGGAGTCAAAACCTTAGAAAGAATGTTCAATTTAAATGAAAAATTTAGAAGACCAGCAAACGTGAAGAATCACAGCTCATATCTACAGTTCGAATTGATAAATTTAGGAACCGAGAAAAATCCTAAATATGTGAATCTTGGCAAACGCTGTTCACCAGCAAAAAGAGATAAGTTCATTAGTCGTTTTAATCAATATAAAGATGTTTTCACCTAGAGATACGAGGATTTGAAGACATATGACACCAGCATCATCCAGCATGTTATCCCCATCAAATCTGGCATCAAACCTTATCAGCAACCTTTAAGGAAAATGCACCCAAAATTGGAACCTCTGATCCAGAGTGAAGTTAAGAAATTATTGGATGCTAGAATCATTTTTAAGGTCAGACACTCTGAATGGGTCTCATATCTGGTACTAGTGAGGAAAAGATTTGGAGAAATCAGGCTATGTGTGGATTTCAGGAATTTAAACCATGCTTCAGATAATGATAATTATCATGTTCCACCCATGGAGAAACTACTACAAATGGTCTCAGGTTCTGAACTATTTTATTTATTAGACAGGTTCTCAGGCTACAATCAAGTATTAGTAGCCGAAGAAGATAGATTGAAGACAGCATTCAGGACCAAATGGGGAACCTTTTCTTACTGAAGAATTCCCTTTGGGCTTATAAATGTTGGAGCTACGTTCCAGAGGGATATGGACATAGCTTTCCGTGGTTTGATTGGTCGTAGTGCTGTAGTGTATCTCGATGATATTATGATATTCTCAAAGAGGAGAGAAGAACACGCGTTTCATCTAAGGTAGATTTTTGAACGCTATCGGAAACATGGTATCTCAATCAATCCCAAGAAGTGTGTGTTCGTTGTTATGGAGGGAAAGTTGCTGGGTCACGCAGTTTCAAAGAAGGGAATCTCTATAGATCCAGAAAGGATCAAGGCCATTGAATAGATCCCCTTGCCCCATAATAAAAAAGGGATGCAATCATTTATGGGAACAATAAACTTCGTGCGAATATTTGTGCCAAATTTTGCTCAGATTGTCAAACCTCTGCAGCAAATGTTGAAGCAAAGTGCACAATTCAAATGGATTGAGATTGAGAAGGATGCATTTAACAAGATTAAAACTGCTGCTGCACATGCACCCTCCCTAAAAAGCCTAGATTTCGATAAAGATTTTATCCTGTATACTTTTGAATCTGATGATTCGCTAGCAGCTGTGCTTACTCAAAAGGAAGATGGGGGGGATGAATTCCCCATATCTTTCATGAGCACTGGCCTATAAGGGGCCGAATTAAATTACTCGGCTATTGATAAAAAATCTTATGTAGTATTCAAAGTAATGAAACAATTCAGGCCCTACATATTAAAAAATCGAACCAAGGTGATCGTCCCATACCCAGCTGTGAGGTCCCTTTTTGTACAAAAGGAGTTAGGAGAAAGAAGGGGTAATTGGGTAACAACTCTTCAAGATTATAACCTCAAGTTCAAGCCAGCTTCTATAGTTAAAGGGCAAGGGTTGTGCAAACTAATGACTGAAAATGGAAACAATGAAGAACATTCCTGGGAAGATGAGGCTGAGTTACATTTGATGGATGTATGTCCTCTGTTCACAGCCCCCAAATCTTGGTATAGGGACCTCATGCATTACCTTCAGACAAAATTGTTGCCAGAACATTGGAATTCTAAGCAAAGAAGAGCACTACATCTTAAATCAGCCTCCTATAAAATTGTTGAAGGAATATTATTCAGAAAAATTATGACGGAGTTCTTCTTAGATGCTTAGAGAAGGAAGATGTGAAGAAGGCAATGACTGATCTGCATGACGGGCCTGCTGGGGGACATTTTTTAGGAGATACTATAGCTCACAAAATTCTCAGAGCCGGTTACTATTGGCCCACACTTTTCAAAGATGCACATGCCCATGTCAGGAAGTGCGACATTTTTGAAAGGTGTAGTGGAAGACAATCTAGAGCAGTTGGACCACTAAAGCCTGTGATGATCACGGAGCCGTTCGAGCAATGGGGGTTGGATATTATTGGGGAGATAAAGTCGAACTCTTCCCTACAACACAAGTATATTATAACCACAACCGATTACTTCACTTGATGGGTCGAAGCCATCCCGCTGCGCAAAATAAATGACGACGCGGTCATCAACTTCCTGCATGACCATATTATGACCAGGTTTGGAGTTCCAGTTTCTTCAGTATTTGATAATGTTACTTAATTTTCATTGATTAAATTAACTACTTTTTCTCATGAGAAAGGAATAAAGTTGCATTATTCTGCTAATTACTATCCACAAGGAAATGGCTTGGCTGAATCTACTAACAAAAATCTGATTAGAATTTTAAAGAAGACTGTGATAGAAAACCAGAGGAGTTGGCACTCAGCACTACCAAATGCCCTTTGGGCCGATAGAGTCACCCCCAAGTCTTCGATAAGAGTGTCTCCATATACCCTTGTGTATGGTAAAGAATCCATTCTCCCCCCCAATATCATGCTACCCTATTCCATAATAGCTCAAGATTCTAGAGGGTCGGATAATGAAGTCTTGCAAATGAGGATATATAATCTCCTGAAAGCAGAAGAGGCTCGATCTAAAGCCAAAGAGAGCTTTAAGCAACAAAAAGAGGTAATAAAGAGATGGTTCGACAAACACAAGGCCGAAACAAAAGACTTTGAAGTGGGAGATTTGGTTCTCAAGTGGGACCACCCCCATGATGAGAAAGGAAAACACACGAAATTCCAGCAGTTGTGGGTAGGTCCTTTCTAGATTGCGGCAAAGCTTGGCCCTTCAACTTATAGGTTGCAAGATTTACAAGGGTGGGAAGAGAAATTACTAGTGAATGGCTTAGTTCTCAAGCCCTATTTTTCCTGAGTTTTGTTTGTGTTCTTCTATCTTGTATATAAATAATCTGGCTTGGCCATCTTTTGAGTCATAAAGTTCGGTCTTGTTTTAGTTTAAATTTCACTAATTTCAATAAAGGAAGAAAATCCTTGATTGCATGGGGAACATCAGAAGTTTGGAATGACTAAAGATCTTGGGTGTAAGACTGTATATTGCCATTTATCTAAAATAACTTCTTCCATTTTAGTAGTTTTCTCAAATAGCTGTGTACACATTGAAGTCCTGCTTAACCCTTGTGAAATAATCCAGAATCAAAGGGTCTGGAATACTATTTTGAGGCTCCATCCATGTCACATTTAAATGTCCTAGGGAATTATAGCAAAGGGCCCATGGAAAGAAGTACGGTAAATAGTATATTAGATACAAATCATCCCATGCCAAGAAATGAATGCCAAAAGGCAGATAAGAGTCAAAAAACTCCTATGAAAGCATTATATATCAAAACAAATGCTGAACTGTATAAGTACTAAATCATCAAAAGTTCCTCTCTATCCATGAGCTGAAGCGTGAATATACCCCTCACACAAAAAGACACTTGGGATAGAGGAGCCTGAATTAAAATTCAGAAAGAAAGGCATGTAGGAGGACTCATATGAAAAGGACAAAAGTCCAAAATCATGAAAGTGCTAAAGTGGCATGGGAATGGGGAACAAATGAATATTTCTGTTTACCATATGCTACAATCCTGTGGTGTCCAATATGGCAGCCACCTGAAGACAGAAGTAACAATGAAATTCATCTTTTGGCCTCAAAAGAGTTATCTTGACTTGAAAATCGTAGTTTCCACTCTCCCAAATCGGACTATCATCAATGATTAAAGGTACATACATTTGCCACTTGAGAAATCCAGATAGCTTGAAGAATTCAATAGGTTCGTTTGTTGTTAAATGGTCTACCACTTAAGGAATAATCATCCAGAGATCTAGGTTCACCAGGTAATCACCAATTGTTGCAGCTGCAACTGTTTTCCCCAAATTTTTCAAATTTTTGTCCCCCTCATGATTTAATGTTTCTTTGAATCATTTGGATCCATGAATTTTTGGGTCATGCTTTAATTTCAGATTATTTTGAAGATTAACTCTCATCCTATTTTCAGAAGTTTATTATGTTTGTAATGACTGTGGGTCACGGATTTTGGAGTTTGTTTTATTTTTCTAGTCAAAGGTGATTCAGACCAATTATGCTTTGTAAAACCACTGTTTCGGAGGTGAAATAGTTTCGACTGTTGCTAAATTTTAATTTTTTTTCAAACACTTAGTATTTTTATTGATTGGAGGCTGTTGTCTGTTCGTCTTCCGCCATTGCGGCTCCCAAAGCAGCTAAGCACCTGAAATGTAAGTGCTCTGCCCACCGATGCGTGTCAGTTTCTAGTCACGTTTATGTAGCCTTTTCTCTTCCACCATTGCGGCTGTGCCAATCACTTGTCCTCCGATGTTGATGTCTTTCCGATTTTTGACTGGAAGCTTTCCTACCCACATTTTAGTTCATAACTCTTCCGACTCCGATAGGCTTAAATGGTTTCGAGTTTCCCGTCGCCTGTTGAGACCCACTTATGCGGCTTTAAATAAGTCTACCCGACCGATGTTTTTGTGTTTCAAGCCACCGATGAGTTTCCTCTTCCCACCGTTAGTGAGTTTTTCAATCCCATGTGGGGATGAGACAGTGGAAACAACACCTGTTAAGGTTTCCAGAATTGGAATGTAGTGCACAGCCTCTCTTGATGATTACTCGTTTTATAGACGTAGCTTGTTTTTATTGAAAATACAGTCCCAATGAATGATAGATGTCGTTTAATTGTAGGTGGAATCAAGAGACTATTCAGACTACCATGACGCGAAGGTATAGCTGGGAGATAGGTGGTAGAAGGGATCTGGGTAGTATTGGCAAAGGTCGAACCGAAACTGACAGGATTGCAAGGAGAGCAAGCGAAGTAGAAGGAAAATCCAATAGCAACAAAGGCGCAGACCTAGAAGGTCTGTCAGTTACTCAGTGGATCATGAGTGCGCACAGAAAAGATAAAAAATAGGGATATGAAACGTTTTGAGGGACCGAAAGGTCACACATTTGGAGGTAGCCCAAGCGGCCAATGGTTTTAGTTTAAATATTTGAAAGTTAGAACTGACAGGGGATTTTTCCGGGGGAAAAAGCTTGTAAACTATTGTTTGTAAGAGGAACTATTTTGTTTTACAACCAGAAATTGAAAATTTTGCCTGTTGGAGAAAGTGCTATGTGGAATGTCTCAATGTGATTTAATGAACAATGTTGAATGGGAACTATTTCATTTTCGACTATGTTTCATGGACTGTGAGAGCGTTCTAAATTTCTGAACCTATTTTCTTGTCTGAATGTTCTCTAGTATATTCTGTGATGTTTTCCACTGTGAGTAATGGGATTTTTAATTGGTGATGAGCTATCTTATCATGTATACTTTCATTCATGTTTATATGTTTGGTTATAAGAATAGCTACCTGTGATTTTCCATAACACATGGACAATAATGCATTACTCATGAATTGATATCCAGCTCTCTAGAGACAGCTTAGTTAGTATTTACTTTATTGCAATATATGTGATTTAGATGCTTGGGAGTTTAAGATGAGAGGTAAGAACCTGCGCATCACATTGTGAATACTCCTTGCATCCTTTATCACCCTGCATTGCTAATTAGGCACGTGCATATCATACCTTGAGTCAAAAAATATAAAATATACACGCTGGATTGGGTCGCAACCAATAAAACCTTTGTTTGTACTTGACCTACGGTAGCCGGACCGTAAACCAAACAGATTCCCTACACCAAACTGTCATGGGCTAATTGGGAATGTTGACTGGGGAGAATCTCTTGCTGTTGCCACCTCCAAATTTCCAGGCCTCAACACATAGTCAAAAGCATTAGCTAGACAAAAGGCAGTTTTAGATCATTCACTTCTGAAATGAAGGAAAGCAGTTGATCTCAATTCAACCTTAAAAATCCGAATTTGTAGTAGACGAAAAAAACAGAGTTCAAGAATCCAAACAATCTGAGGCAAGATAAAATTAAAAAGGAGGGTCCAATTTTTTTCTTAGAAATTTGGGAAAAAAGGTTGCAGCTACAACAATTGGTGACTACCTGGTGAACATAGATCTCTGGACAACTTCTTTATTTGAGCAACAGACTATTTTGACAATAAATACCAACATGCTGAATTCTTCTAGATGTCTGGATTTCCCAAATGAAAAATGTATGTACTTTAATAATTGATGATAGTCGAATCTGGGGATAATGGGAACCAAGATTTAAAGTCTAGATAACTCTTTTGAGGCCAAGAATATGAATTTCATTTTTTACCTCTATCTTCGGGTAGCTCCTAGCTTGGACACCATAGGAACGTAACATATGGTAGACAAAAATATTCATTTGTTCCCCATTCCCATGCCATTTTGCGCTTTTGTGCTTTTTGACCTTTTTGTCCTTTCTGAGTCCTCCTTCATGCCTTCTTTCTGAATTTTATTCAAGATGCTCTATCCATAGTGTCCTTTTTTGTGAGAGATGTATTTAATTTTTAGCTCATGGACGGAGAAGAACTTTGGCAATCTTTTACTAATATGGTTCAGTACTTTGTTTTGATACAGATTGCTTTCTTAGGAGTTTTTGACTCTTATTTTCATTTTGGATTTCAATTCTTGGCATGGGATCTTTTAAATATAATATACTGTTTTACCGTGCTTCCTTTCCATGGGACTTTGCTGTCACCCCCTCAGACATTTCAAATGTGAGATAGATGGAGCCTCGAAATAGTATTCCAGACCTTTTGACCTTGAGTTATTTTACAATGATTAAGTAGGACTTCAATGTGTTCATAGCCATTTAGTAAAACTACTAAACTAGAAGAAGTTCTTTCAAATAAATCAATAGTGCACAGTCTCATAACCAAATATTTTTAGTTTATCCAGAATTCTGATGAACTCCATGCAACCAAAAGTTATGCCTTTTTTCTTTTTTATTGAACTTAATCAAAATTTTACTAAAAACAAAAGAAATAAAATAGGTCAAAAATAAACAACCAAATCAGTTTATTTAGGTACAATAAAACTAAGAAATAAAAATTAGGAAAAATAAGATTTGAGAACTAAACCATTAATCGGTAAGTTCTCCTCCCACCCCTGTAGATCATGTAACTTGTAAGTTGAGGGGCCAAGCTTGGCTACAATCAGAAAAGGGCCTACCCATAACTGTTGAAACTTATTGTGCTTCCCCTTTTCATCATGCGGATGATCCCACTTAAGAACCAGATCCCCCACTTCAAATTCCTTGTTTCCATCTTTATGCTTATCAAACCACTATTTCACTACTTCTTGTTGATGCTTAAATCATTCTCTAGATTTGGACCTACACTCTTCTACCTTCACAAGATTATAGATTCTATTATGTAGGATTTCATTATCGGTACCTCTAGACTCTCGAGCTAATCTAGAAGAAGGTAAAATAATGTTGGGAGGGAGAATAGCTTCTTTTCCGTAGACAAGGGTGTATGGTGACACACCTAAGGAGTTCTTGGGTGTGACCCTATCATCCCAAAGAGCATTAGGTAACGCTAAGTGCCAACTTCTTTGGTTTTCTATCACAATTTTCTTTAGGATCCTAATCATATTCTTATTTGTAGATTCTGCCAAACCATTTCCTTGTGGGTAATAGTTTGTAGAATAATGCAACTTGATTCCTATTTCATTCGCAAATGCAGTTAATCTAATAGAAGAAAAATAAGTATCATTATAAAAAACCAGGGAAATTGGAACCCCAAACCTGGTCGTAATGTGATCTTGCAAGAAATCCATGACCGCATCTTCCTTCACTTTGTGTAATGGAATGGCCTCAACCCATCTGGTAAAGTAGTCAGTTGCCGTCAAAATGTATTTGTGCTGCAAGGAATAATTTTGTTTTATTTCTCCAATGATATCAATTCCCCCATTGTTCAAATGGTTCTGTTATCATCACTGGTTTTAGAGGCCCTTCCGCTTTGGCTTGTCTTCCAACACACCTCTGACAAATATCACACTTTCTGACATGAGTATGAATATCTTTAAATAGTGTGGGCCAGTAATACCCAGCTCTAAGAATCTTATGGGATGTCATATCTCCGAAAAAATGACCTCCTGCAGGCCCTTCATGTAATTCCGTTATGAATTTATTTGCATCTTCTTGCTCTAAGCACCTGAGAATAACTCCATCAGAATTATTTCTGAATAATACTCCATCAATGATCTGATATGAAGCTGATTTAAGGCGTAATGCTCTTCGTTGTTTGGAATTCCAATGTTCTGGAAAATATCCTTCCTAAAGGTAATGAACAAGGTCTCGGTACCACGAATCTGGAGCTGTGAATAGAGGACATACATCCACCATATGTAGCTCAGCTTCATTGTCCCAATCATTTTCTTCATTGTCTTTACCTTCAACCATTAGTTTGCATAGTTCTTTGCCTTTAGCTATGGATGCTGGTTTGAATTCAAGGTCATATTCTTGTAAATCTGTTACCTAGTTGCCTCTTCTTTCTCCTAATTCTTTTTGTACAAAAAGAGATCTTATAGCTGGGTGTGGAACTATTACCTTATTACATTTCTTAAGTATGTATGGCCTGAATTGTTTTACCACTTTGAAAATTGCATAAGCTTGTTTATCGACAGCTGGGTAATTCAATTTGGCTCCCTGCAGACCAGTGCTCATAAATGATATAGGGCATTTATCTCCACCATCTTCCTTCTGTGTAAGCACCGCTGCCAATGAATCATCGGATGGAAAAGTGTACAAAATAAAATCTTTTTCAAAATTTGGACTTTTGAGAGATGGTGCATGAGCAATAGATGTCTTTATCTTACGGAATGCATTCTTCTCCACATCAGTCCACTTGAATTGTACACTTTGTTTCACCATTTGTTGCTGCAAAGGTTTAACAATTTGAGCAAAATCTGGTACAAACCTTCGCACAAAATTAATTGTCCCCATGAATGATTGCATATATTTTCTGTTATGGGGAAAAGGGATATGTTCTATGGCCTTAATCCTTTCTGGGTCTATGGAGATCCATTTTTTAGAAACAACGTGAGCTAGTAGCTTTCCCTCTATAACTGCAAACACACATTATTTAGGATTCAGTGAGATCCCATATTTTCGACAACATTCAAAAATTTGTTTTAGATGGAATGCATGTTCTTCTCTCTTCTTTGAAAATATTGTGACATCATCGAGATATACCACAACACTATGACCAATAAAACCGTAGAAAGCTATATCCATGGCCCTCTGGAAAGTAGCTCCAGCATTGATGAGTCCAAAGGGCATCCTTCTGTAAGGAAAAGTTCCCCATTTTTTTTCTTCTGAATGTAGTCTTAAGTCTGTATTATTCAGCTACTAATACTTGATTATAGACAGAGAATCCATCTAATAATGAAAATAACTCAGAACCTGAAACCATCTACAATATTTGTTCCATGGGTGGAATTAGATAGTTATCTTTATCCGAAGCACGATTTAGGTTTCTGAAATCTACAGAGAGCCTGATTTCTCTGGATCTCTTTCTTACTGGCACCAAATTCGAAACCCATTCCAAATGTCTGAATTTGAATATAATTTTAGCATCCAACAACTTTTTTACTTCACTCTGAAATTTAAGGTTCTAGCTTTGGATGCATCTTCCTCAAAGGCTGTTGATAAGGCTTGACTCCAGCTCTAATAGGGAAGACATGTTGTATAATTTTTGTGTCATATGTTTTAAGTTCTTCATATGTCCAGGAAAACACATCTTTGTACTATTTGAACAAACTAATGAACTTATTCCTTTCACCCAGAGAACAACACTTTCCCAAATTTACATATCTGGGTTCAACTTCAGTCCCCAAATTTATTAGCTCAAATTGGATGAGTATTGAGTATTGACATTTGATGGCCTTCTAAATTTGTTTTCTAGATCAAACATTCGCTCTAAGGTCCTGACTCCTTTAGGAATAAAGTTGTCAAATTTTAATTCAGCTTGGTGTTCTTCATCATCGATTATTGCTCCTTTGAAAGTCTCATCATTCATCAAACATTCAAGAATTTGTTGATCATCATCAAAAACCCGTAGATTGGTGATCATATCTGGAACTGAAGGCTTAAAAACTAATTCAATAGAACATCGGTTATTTGAAGGTACAAGCCTTGCAGCTGAGGTAGCTAATAAGTTAGCTGCTACATTCTTTAGTTGAGGAATGGATACAATATTAAAAGCATAAAAATTTGTCAGCAAATCCCACACTTCATTCTGGTAAGCTTTTAAATGAGGTGAAATGCAATGTATCTGATTTCAAATTTGCTTTACAACTATTTCCGAATCCCCATATACTTTCATATTTTTTACTTTTAATTTTGTTTCTTTTTTCAGTCCCTAAACTAGTGCTTCATATTCGACTGTATTATTCATACATTCAAACTCTAATCTACAAGAAATAAAATCTTTATTTTTCTTTGGATCAATCAGAACATAGCTAGCTCTTGATCCTTCCAATGTTTTAGATCCATCAAAATAAACGGCCCAAAAACTATCTACTTCTACTGTACTTGAGTCAAAAACTACATCTGAAACTAAGTCTACTATTTTACAGTCATATTCATCAGCCCATGAAAATCAAAGGAGATCGGGTTCGGTGTCTAGTGTACCATGGGCTTCTTCCGCTTGGTAATTTCCCAGTTCCAATTCAATGAAGTAATTTCCCAACACAGAATTCACTGGTTCATTTTTTCCCTCCAGCTGAGTAACATTATGCTTCATTTGAGGTTCTCTTAATATTTGTATTTGATTGGGACTTCCCTTATGAGGCAACCACACATGTGACCAATCTAATACAAAATAGCCCATTAGAGGAAATTTCAACTCAAAATGGGCCTTTTAACTTTAACTCAAATTCCATGTCATCATGTGTTAGCCAATGAAATTGATTTAAATTTGAAATACCGTATAGGTCTTAAACACTTTTTTAATATAAATTTGGGGATAGGTATCATAAAAAAACTACTTTTTTGTTTGTATTTTTGACATATCTCCCTATGTTTTTACTCAAATTTCGATTGGGAGAGCTCGTTGGATGTGGAATTAAATTCTGTATCCAACGAGTACCCACTCGACATACTTTTGATGGACCCCACTACCTGAAAAACAAGAAATACCTGAAAAAATGTGATGATGACATCATCATCACAATTTTTCAGGTATTTCTTGTTTTTCGGGTAGTAGGGTCTGTCAAAAGTATGCTGAGTGGGTACTCATTGGATGTAGAATTTAATTCCACATCCACCGAGCTCTCCCGATCGAAATTTGAGTAAAAACACAGGGAGATATGTCAAAAATACAAACAAAAAGGTAGTTTTTTTCTTTTCTTCCTCCAAAATTAATAAATATTATTTTATTATTTTAACTATTATTTTATTAATTTTTTTTAGAAGGCCCATTTTGAATTGAAATTTCCTCTAATTGGCATTTAGCTTTGCTGACCAGTCTCGACTCAAAACAAGTCCATAAGAATCTGAAATGTCTGCAACTATAATATCAATGTACTGACATACTTTTTCATTTGCAGATAAGCGAATTAGGACATCTTCCATTTCCCCAATTACGTTCATAGCTGTCCTGTCTAATTGAATAACCTGCCAAGTGGATGTTTTAGGCTGTCCATTAATTCTCTTGCATACTGAAAGTGGCATAACATTTATTGATGCCCCTAAGTCTACTAAATAGTTGTGTACATTATAGTTGAAAATCTCAAAGGTTAGGAGAAATGGTTGGGTTTTAAACTTAGACTTACCTCCCACACCTACTTCACTAATTTATTCTACAGGTTGGTTGTTAGTGGGAAGCTCTTCTTCTGGTACTTCAAGTGCTTTTAACAATTTTTCTTTCTGCTGAGGTAAATTGCACATTTCGAATAATGAGATATTTTCCTTAGCCTTTTTTATGTCTTCCACAATATCATACCCCATTTCAGGTGGTTTGAGATTCTTCTTAACATTATCAAACTTGTCTTCAATAGTATTAATAGGCATGTTAATTCTCTTAGGATATTGAATTATAATGGTTAACTCATGTATCTTAATAGTTGTATTGTTCTTCTTTTTTATATTTTCTTCAAGTTTCTTGATCTTCGGAAGTATTGACTTGTCTTATATTACCAAAGCCTGACTTCTTGTTGTCACATTGGTTTCTAATGTTTCCTCATGTTTTAGAGAACCTTCTTCTAATGTATCAAACATTGAGACACAATCCCATAACACTAAATCATCTTCCTCTTGTTTTTCTGTGGATTGATCATCCTTTTCTTCCTCATTATCAGTTTCTGTTAGTTTGGAGTCCAATAACTTATTCATTACCAATGTCATAGAATTTATCCATTGGGGGCAATTTTTCTCAGAATGAGGCTGCTGATGAAAAGTGCAAAAAATTATCCATACCTACCTCGGTTATATTCATTGATGCAGGACTGTGTGGAGGATGCTTATGTTTATTGTTATCCTCCCTCCTTTTATAGTAAGGATTATATGCTTTATGAGCTTCTTTTTCTTTTTCCAAATATATTACTCTATTGGATAGTTTCTGCATCATCTTCACCATCCCTTCAAAATCCTGTGACCGCTCATCCTTAGGCTTAGTCAGTAATAAAGGTTTCTTACCAAAAGCTTTTTCTTCTGACTGCATAGGATAATATTCTATGCTCTCCTTCTCAGCCTCTACCCTCTCAACTTCTTCATAAGTTTCTAATAATGTAGGTTTGACTGACATCTTGGAAAACATAGCCAAGTTAGGCCCTTGAGCTGAAGTATAGTATTCCATTAGCACTTTATCAGATGGTTTATCAGTTGCATTTTTTTTTTATATAAGCAGCAAATCTTTGAGTGAAATTATGCACTTTTTCTTTTATTTCTTTCTTTAAAGCGCATAACCCTTTCATTAACGCTGCATGAGATTTCTGGATTGCATATTTACTTCTAAATATTCTTTCAAATGTGTCCCAGTCTGTGATTGAATTTACAGGTAGAGCAAAATACCATGAGGCTGCTCCTCCTTTCAGGGTATGTGGAAACAATCTGCAAACTACATCTTCATGTTCTCCAACCCGTAGTCCTTCTATAGGCAAGTAAAAACTTTTCAAATGATCATATACCAGAATTTTTTCACTTGGGTCAAACTTAGGCAACATTTTCTCAAAAACTTGAGGCAGATCATGCAAAGCAGGTGCCAGGTTTAAAGGTGACCTAGCCTTCCAAGCAGGTGGTGGGTTTGGTTGGTTTGCATTTACATGAGCCATGATTTTGAGTGGAGAATGAGGTGGTGACTGAATAGGGGTGTGAACAGGAAAACAGTAAGGTGTATTTGGGCCCAACTGATTCAGAGGCTGGATAACTTCTTGTAGGGCTGCTTCCACAAGTACTTGAAGGTCTTCCATCAACACTAAATCTTCGAACTAAGGGCGATCTTTCTT
Source organism: Pseudotsuga menziesii (assembly GCA_001517045.1). Taxonomy (NCBI): domain Eukaryota; kingdom Viridiplantae; phylum Streptophyta; class Pinopsida; order Pinales; family Pinaceae; genus Pseudotsuga; species Pseudotsuga menziesii. The sequence goes on along the minus strand of LPNX010550928.1, from coordinate 36,171 downwards.
CTGATATTCTCTTCTGGGTAAGAGAGGAATAATTGGTAATCCTTCAATATTATTCGCATATGCCCTAGTAAATCTTCTTAGATCATCAACTACTTCATTATCTATAGAATACAAGTGCTCCTTACCCTTCTCTTCCAGAGTTGGATTGGGAAACAAACTGATTTTAGAGCTGTCACCAGTGGAATAATTTTGAGAAAAAGGGTTTCCTCAGCCAGCCATGCACTGGTTTCCCTCCTTCTAGTGCCAAAATTTTTTGAAGCTTGGACAGTCGTAGGTAACAACAGTTAGGGATTCTCCCCAATAACATTTCCAACTAGCCTGTTAATGTTTGGTGTGGGGAATCCATCCAGTTTACGGTCCAACTACCATAGTTCAAGTAACAAATAAAATGTTTTATCGGTTACAGCCTGGTCCACCGTATATATTTTATTTTTTGTGTCTAAGTATGATGTGCAATTGCCTATCTAAAAATACAGATTGATAGAGATAACGAGGAGTGTAACAATGTGATGCAGAGGTTCTTACCTCTCATCTTAACTCTCTCGCATCTAAATCACACACAGCAAGAAAATAAGTTTAACTAACTAACCTATCCCTAGGGAGAAGAATTAACAGTTGACAATGAGTAATGTATTTCTGTACATGTATCATGAACAATTACAGATAGTTGTTATTTATTTCAGAACACATGAACATTAAGATAAATATTGACAACAAGATAGCTTATTGTTTATGACAACCTCCATTACTCACAATGGAAATTTCACAGAATAAACTATAAGACATTCATAACATAAGCAGAAATGCAATGAGTTAGAACGATCTCATAGTTAATGGACATGAGCTGAAAATGAAATAGTTCACATTCAACTAATCCACAACAAAGTATTTGAAACAGTCCACCAAACTTTCTCCAGCAGAAAAAATTGTAACTCTTTATTGCAAAAGGAAGTAGTTCTTCTTACAATAACTCTAAAAAATTTCATGGGAAATAAAAGTCGATTCTACATCTAACTCTCCTATACTTATAAAAAAAGCAAAACCTTTGGGCTACCCCCAAATGAATTTTGGGTTTCCCCAACGTTTCAATCCCAAATTTTGTCTTGTAGTGAGTGCTCATCAATTATACAATATATTACATTTAAAACAAAAAATTAATAGAACACTTTTATGAAGAGGGTCTCACTTGGTCATTAATGAAATTTTTCCATGCCTGGGCCTCTGCTGCTATGATTTCAAAATCTGAGGGTTCAAGAAAATGGATGTTTATCTCATACTTAGCAGCCTGATTCTTAACCACTTCTATTCTTTCTGGACTCAGGTGCAGCTGATCTTCAAGTAAGTGGATTCTTATTGCTGCATGAGATAATGCATTCTTCAGAATTTGTTCATCTAGATCCTTAACCTATTGGATCTCTTGATTGTCTTCCTGATACCTGTTCTTAAGTTGTTCTATGAAAAGCTCATGTTCTGGTATTACATTCAGTCTTTTATTTGCAGTAAGCTGGCATCTATTGTATGTGACCATCATTCTTGTGTAGTATTCAACACATAATCCTTTCGTTTTCTTCACAGTATTCTTGAATTCTTTTGCATTATTTATTGCAAAATCCAATAAGTCATAATCTTGCTTTAAACTATATCGATCTTTAGCTGGTAGCTCTGCAGGGGTTTCCTTGTTTGTTTCTATCCACACTATCCTTCTTGTCAAGACCTCCAAAATATCTTGAGATCTGTCTACAAAATATGAAGTGGTGTCCAATATTTCTTCTAATCTGTTATCTATTTGTACAATCCTACAGCTTTCTTCATCAATGTGCATTTGCAGATGGTGTATCTTCCTTCTTTGAGTTAGAACATGCTCCTTCAGAGGTTGGACATCCATCTTCTATTCCATAGCATCTTTCAATGATGCTGTCAATGAAGCATTCTATTCCTCCAAAGTTGCTACCTACAGTTGATATTGTTTCTCTTTCTCTTCAGTGGCAGCCTTCTTTGATTCTAACTCAATGACCTTATTTTGCAACTGGACCTTCTCTACTCCTAGATTTTTGTAGGACACTTCAAGGTCATTTTTCTCGGTATTCAACATTTGATGCTCTAGCTATAGCCTCGGTAATTCTACTAGGCTGTTCTGAGTATCCTTTTCTTTTTCCTCTACTGGTACTTGTAAGATCATCTTGTTTGCCTGCAGAGTCTGGATTTCCATCTTCGAATTCCTCACTTCATTTTGCATATCTTCAAATTTCCTCTTTAACTTGTGACCTTCATCCCTCTCTTTCTTCAAAGTTTCCTTTAATTTTGCTGCATTCTTCTTCAATTTCTCAAGGTCTGTCATAAGCCTATCTACATTGTCTTCAGTGGCCTGGGTTAATGCCACCCCAGCTCTAGCTGTCATTCGTGGATTTGCGTCTGTTCCATACACCACGGTTTGCTCAGTTATCATCTTTCCTGATTGTGCTCCTATTTCAACCTTCTTTTCGGTTCTTTTGACAATCCTTTTCTTTTCCTTGTCATTGAAAATGGTGCTGAAATCAAGTATCTCTTCTCCTTCTTTCTGTGTTAAAGGTATCAAATTCATTCTAGAAAAGACAGCTTGTTCTTGAGTGCTTCCAGAAGTTGCAGTAGGCTCCTGGGAATTAGGATTATCTTGTCCATGTCCCTAATCTGTATGATCATGTTCATCCCGTGTATCTATCGGGTTAGTACTCTGCTGATCTTTCTTAGATGATGCTAATATCAGACCCTCACTTTCATCTTGTTTTTTCTTTACCTTTGCTTCTTCTTTTCTTTTTCTTTCCTCCTCTTCCTTCTTTGTTTCTTCCTCTGCAACTCTCTTTCTTTCTTCTTCTTCATGCTTTAGCCAGCTTTCTGCCTCTTATGCTAGCCTTCTAGCATCTTCTTCTCTTTTTTTGGCCTCTACTTCTTCAGCTGTCTTCTGTGCTATTTTGCCCTTTCCACCTACAATGGTGATTTTCTGCTTAAATATCTTCTTTAATGCAGTCATATTCTTTTCATTTCTGAAGATTTATTAATCTTTGTCCCAGAAATTTGTGTATTCAAAATGAACATTTTCCACCTTGTAATGCTCTGCAACTTTATTTTTGGAGTCATTCTTGTGGAATTTCATCTCTCCAAAATGAAAGTGCTCCAGTTCTTGCATGAATTCTACAGTCAGTTTAACCTTTGTAAACTTATAACTCCCCATCTAGAAAGGTATGGCAGGATATGATGCCTTCTTATGTTCGAACATGAAGCTTCCAACACCATCAATGTATACCTACCTGACTGCTTCTTTATGTAACACATAGTCAGTGGCATATTTGGGGAGTAGAGAAGGGGCCCTAGAGCCACCATACATTCTGATATACATCCCCTCATCAGTCAGATAATAATTTCCATATTCTTCAATAACCTTGAATGCTTCTTCTAACATGAAGTTGCATTCATTGAGGAAAATCAGGGTGTACAAAGCCATGATGAAGTGCTCACATATCTCTTTGTAGTTGCTATAATATTTGTGTGTCCAAAATAATTTGTATGCAGTGTATACAGGGGTCCTGTCTCTATCCCAATTACACCTCAAGGCTGGAAAGGACTGGGTACATAATATATAATCAACTAAGATAAAGCTCATGTAGAACTTTGACTTCTTCTGTGATACCCCTCCCAAAGCTGAAGATATGCATGTTGAGAGGCTATTGGACACTATGTTTTCCCAATTGAATATGGTTCCTTGGGTGGCCACCTAGAAAATAATTGGCATCCATCCTAATTTGAAGCTCTTCCCATGAGCTTTCCCAAAAATCATGTTCAACATCAATGCTATAAATCTGTAAGGGGTCCGGAGAGTGGCTGTAACATATTCTCCTGAGGGCCTGGTTTGAAATTTCTTCCCTAGTATCATCATTCCTTTGACAATTTCAACCAGGTCCAAATTTGTCTCCTTCAACCAGCTTTTACTTAAGTAAATTTGAGCAGGAGGCAAGTGGCATGCCATTGAGACATAAGTAGGGCTGTATGCAGCATATCCTTGTTTGGCAGTATGCTCCAGGATCATTGTAGTTACATCTTCCCTAGGCATAATCCAACCAATCACCTTTGAGCATGGAAACAACTCAGGTCTCGTGGCCACATTCATAAGGGCATATTTCCCGATGTTTGCATAAATCGTTAGCTCTTCAAATCATGCATCAGGCACATTGTGATTTGCAATCATCCTGTACATCTCACCCCATTTATAGTCTGGTTCTACCCTAGTGGTGGATTTGGTATCTTCATATATATATTCCACCTTGGTGATGATTTCTACCTCTAGTTCTGCCTCCGCAACAGGAGCCTTCTTCTTTTGCCTTTTAGACATATCTCCTTTGCAATAGTTACCCTGTCATAAACCAAGCATGTTCTTAGACCATTGGAGCTTTTAGTTAGTGTTTTAAGAATGAAGAAAAACTGTATCAAACTTTTTACCTCTTCCATATGCATTTTCACAAATAAACTATTAATGCATAAAAGAAAATGATAGGCCAAAAGGAACATCTGCAAGCTGGTTCTAAGAATCCTCTATGTTCGTCTACAACTAAAACATAACCTTGATAGACAACGCATTGTTTAAATCGATTTGCATTCTAACCCTTTTCATAACACGAACCACCCAATCAATAAGTCTAATCATCGAATACGAGGCCCTATTCAGTGATTCAAAACATGAAAATCCCCAACTTGTCCAAAAATCAAAACCTTTCGGCATTCCATAAAAATAGGGTAAACGCATACGATGAAATGAAAAACCGAAAACTTCCCCCCCTGGGTGGCCATAAGAAACCCCAAAAAATTCGGTGTAGACAGCGTAATGCTTGTCTGCACCAACTACCTAATCCTTCAGACAAGTATGAAAAAACCATAATCGCTCAAAAACTCAGGCTCACAAAACCCCTACTGTAAAGAAAACGTCAAACAACCTACCGCGAGGTTAAAAAAAATTCTTTGTAATGGAAAATCATCCCAAATTATAGAAAAATCTAACCAGGGTAGACTGTGGGTTCTCAAACAAATAATTAAAATAAAAAAGAAAGGGACCGGGGTTGGCCTACTTGGAAAAATGTGGTGCACTTGGTGGGATGACCCAGGAACCTCCATGATAGCAAGCCAATCGAATGAAAATCAGATAGCTGGGAATGGTGGTAGAGATCAATTCGACAAGGATGGAGAAAACACTGTTTTTTCCTTAAGGATAAGAATAAAATAATACCACCACTATATATAACGCATGGTAAAATATAATGGTGAGAAAAAACTTGGCTGGAAAACTACTAAGCATTAGGCTGAAAAACTCTTCATCGGTGAACATAACAACTATATGTTGGATGGTTATTTTACTAAGAAGTCGCAATGACGGAAGACATACTGACTACAACTTTCATGATTAAATAAAACATTAGCGATCGAAAGCTCTAAGGTGTATACATCGACGGATTCCACATCTATCGGCAAGCGGGACCTCTAAACATTGGGCCTATAGATCACTATGCAGCTGCAACGATAGAAAGTAGACAGACAACGGGTTCCACGATAACCAAAGTCATCAGTGATCAGAAACTTTGAAGACTATGTATCGGTGACCAAAAGCTCAATGCTGCCACGATTTTGGAAACACAAAGGAATAGACCTCCGATCAATAGTCAAACACCATTTTGATAGTGAAAAGAAAACAAAACAATGAAAGCAAAAGGTTTAAGCAATAAAACCATAGAATCGACAAGGATAAGAACTATCTGTCGGAATGTTTGCTATCTGCCCTCCGAAACAGTAGCTACGTAGAGAACTACTACCCTGACCGTGATAAAACAAAAATTTCCGATAGTCAAAAAGTGTTGAAAAACATAAACAAAGGTGAAAAGAGCACATCGGTGAAAAATGGGACTGTCCATCGGGACATTCATTGTTTACCTTCCGAAATGGTGGATGCATAGAGAACTAATGCCTCGATCCATTGTTCAACTGTCTTCCGATAGCGATAAAGGAAATCATCAAAACTTTAAGTTCCATAGTCGAAAGCATTAGGTAGACAAAAGGAAGTTTTAGATCATTCACTTCTAAAATGAAGGAAAGCAGTTGATCTCAATTCAACCTCAAAAATACGAATTTGTAGCAGAGGAAAAAAATAGAGTTCAGGAATCCAAACAATCCCATGGAAGATAAAATTAAAAAGGAGGGCCCAAAATTTTTCTTAGAAATTTGGGAAAAAAGGTTGCAGCTGCAACATGATTCTACTGGTAGATTTCATATTTCCAGCAGACCTTTAATTAGAAGTAAAAATACTAATTAAATATAAGCTATAAAGAGAGCCATAATCAAATAACGAATTAAAAAAGCCAACCAGTCAAGCAATTGAGACCTCTAATGGTCTGAAGCTTTATCCTATTTAAAACATTGTATAATCACATTACTGCATACCTAAGAATAATCATCAAACTGAAGTAATGAAGCTAAAATAAAAACCATTGAATACCTCTCAGGTTATGTATGTATTTTTATCAAGAATCAAGTATAAACAATATCATCCCTCATTAATCAAAGAAATCCATAAATGGAGTACAGACATGATATCGATACCATCTAGTGGTCTGAAGTTATATTAATTACACAATAATCCACATAGATCCATCTCATTCATAAATAATAAAACCACAAAATATAATTTACCAAATCGTATAACCCAGTAACTTTCCACATAATAAATTAACCACATCATTATGCACAAAACTCTTTAAAACATAGCATAGATAAACAAAGGTCGTAGGATCGAATCCTATGGGAATGAATGCCTAAACAAGTCTTTACATCAATCATCATGACCCAGGATCAAAACCTGTAGAGTCCTCACACTTTACATTTACAAATCACCATATCGAATCTTGTAGTATTTACTATTATACCACTAGATGGTGTAGAGTTTTAAACTATCAACCACATGCCATGCTATTGTAAATACATAGGTAGTAAAATATATTTCAACCCATCTCTACATAGAGGTTAAAAACCCCCAAATTATTTACACACTGTAACCACATTGTGGCTCACGACCCTTTTGCATACGAAACATTATTCATTACCATTAAAACCCTGTCAACACTATGACAATAACATCGATATATAATCAAAGGGTTATGCCCATAGTCACGACCCTCATAATTTAAAATACACAGCACAACCATAAACAACAAGTCAACCATGAAAATGATAAGTCATTCCACAGTATCAACTCTAATGGTGGGAAAGCCAATGCCACCTATGGCATGGATCCGAAGGCCAAATAGCACTGTCAACATTTTCCATATAATAACTTACAACAAGAATCACAAATTCAAACTGAGTTAAACTAATGCCAAAGAGTAAGAATCATAACCACATTTCAAATAGTATGGAAATGCCACATTTAAATAACCAATAAACACACAGAGTGTAAACGTTATACATATCATCCATTTTAAACCAAGTAAGAGTTTACATAGTAAGATAACCTCCGCCTTGCACCATTGCAAGTAATGGTGTTGTCGTCGTATCCAAACATAAACATAATTACAATTTGCAGAGCTTGGGAATGTTCACTAAGGAAACATTACTACACAGAGCATCCATCAACAAAAAACCAAATACATTAAGTCCTGGCCCGAAGGCACTAAACCCTAACATAAACCCCAAGTCTTAAACACATCTCTCATGCTTTACACAAGCATCCCTTTCCAAATCGCAACTATTAAAAATAGAGAGACATTCAACCCATGATGAGTTTCAAACTCTGTCACCATATCCACACAAGAGAAGGACAAGTTCAAAAATTGTTACAACAAGGATTAACCGAATGGGTATGGTGTTGACCTCAGGACGAACCACGACCCATGACCCACATTACCTAAAACCCTGCAACCTATAACACAAAACAAGAGCTACGATAAGGAGTATGCTTGAACACCAAACTGAACAAACAAAAAAATGATGTTAAACCAGAGTGGTAGATGTACCTTCCATTACGTCCAACCTCCCAAGCTTCACGCCACCACATAGCACATAGGTAGAGTTCACACAACCATGCTGCAAATGACCCAAACCAACGCAAGAGCCCAAGCCCTAAGCTTGAGGCCCACGCATGCCAAAGTGCAATAATGTCTCCACCCTAGCCTCCAACAACATAAATCAAATCCCATAGCGTATAGTTCATACCACTGTTTAACGAAGCACTATGTTTAAACAACGTGCCAAACAAAATCCCCATTATGTGTATCAAATAAATAGGGTTTAAGTCATAGTCCATGGCATATGAAATATGCCATCGAGGACTATAGATAAAGGTGTTAATTCAATACAGCAAGACTATATTAAAATGTGAACCAAGTTATAAAGTGTTAATACCATATGAAATGTGTGCCATATAAATGATAAGTGTAGTAGTAAGCAAATCACTATCGTAGAGTCTGTAAAAATAATAATAGTAACCCGTGTAACATAGGTAGTGAAACATACAACTTGGTGTAAGTATCAACTAACAACTGTCATAGTAGTCACTAGGATAGGACTATAAATTTTTCATCATTCAAGCCAAGTGCTAGTGACGAAATGGGCAGTATGCCTTGTTCAGCTTTTATAAGCAGTTTCCATCATCAAGTGCACATGCATGCAGAAAGGAAATAAATGCATTACCTCGTAAGAACTAAGTAAGTCCCATGTTGACAAGTAGAAAATAGTTACCTTCCAGGTGTTTACAAGGGAAACATGTCCCGCCACTCTACCCCTTTTTTCCTATAACAAGTTAAGTCAAAATTGTTTATACAATAGTAATCAAACATTATAATTATCGAGTAAGTAATCGAAACAACTAACATAAATATAAATGTGTAACCATAAATCAAGATAGTAAGCAACATCATGACAACATGACTATTACATTTATAACCATATCGAGAAATATGAAAGAAGGATGTAAGAACATCTTACAACAATACAACATAGTCAACAATGTATGACACATTCTACATAAGTATAAATAATGTCTAGCTCAGGCAGTAAATGACTAGCCTAATAAATAAATTTTTATTTATTTTTTATTTTCAAATTTTGGGGACATTACAATTGGTATCAGAGCCCATTTTCAACACTAAGAGACCAAATGGACGTACCAGACATTCTTTGCAAGGAAAATAAAGTATGATTTTAAATTTTGTTAACTAATAGAAATTTTTCCTGTTATTAAAAAAATTGCAATTGCGGTATTTTAAAAGAACAGTTTAGGTCATGAACATCGAAGAAGATAACAGCCGATAATGGAAGTTGAATACCCCCACCCAGGAAGAAAAACTATTGGTGGAACTAAATTCATATATAATAAAAACCATACAAAGTCTCCAAGCAGACTTGCAGAGTTTCAAAGATGATAATCTGAATGAAAGAAAGGAACACCAAGCAATTAATGAAGCATTGCTACAAAACATGACAGGAGGAGGCCCATAGAGAAAACCCACTCATTCAACAAATAGGTTCAAGAAAGAATTTTATCATAAACGAGCCAGAATATCGAGAGAAGAAGGAAAAGAATAACATACCCTGAAACCTCCAGAAGGAGATTATCATAGTCTTTCTAGTGATGATTCCCTTTCCCCATGCAGAAAGAAATTGAGAAACAATGACAATCTTCAGGGAGAGTTCCTAAAAATTAAAGCCCCAACCTATGAAGGAGAGATGAATATGGGGAAAAAAGATGAAGAGTGGCTGTTGGGTATGAGCAAATATTTCCGAGTTCATAACTACTCTAGTGAAATGAAAGCTCATCTAGACATCTATAACTTAAATGGCAGAGCAACTAGATGGTGGAGAGACTTGAATCATACCGAGAAAGATGATTTAAGAGAAATACGATGGAGTAAGTTTCATAAGATTTTTCAAGAGAAATACATGTTGGAGAGGTTCTTTGACAGAAAAGTGAAACAATTTCACGAGTTATGTATGGGATCCATGATTATGGATGATTTTATTAATAGTTTTTTAAATCTATTGCATTATGTACCCTACATCAAGGATGAGAAAGTAAAAATACAGTAGTTTTTAGGATGTCTTCCTCCCAAATTTAGAGAAAGGATTGAATTTAACAGCAGTTTTTATGGCAGATAGGCATACCATTAGGCTACCATGGTTGAGATAGAAGGTAAGATATTAAACACCTCTATTTCGATACTGTTTGACCCTGATGCTTATTGGAGCTATGTATTACCTAAAATTGTTGATGTATGTAAATTAGGAAAAGTTAAACATGATAAACCTTGGCTGGTGCAGTTAGCCATAGGTAGGAAACATAAAGTTTTGGAAATAGTTAAAGATTGTGAGGTAAACCTGAATGGTTTTCCTACAAAAATAAACCTAAACATCCTACCTGATTGGTTGGAACAACACCATGTCATGCTCGATTGCTTACACAAGTCAATCTTGTGTGCTGATAGCCAAGGGAATCAAGTAAATATTCAAGGCATACCAAAGAAAGTTTCTGTAAGGAAGATATCTGCTTTACAAGAAAATAAGTGCTTTAGGAAAGGTTGCAAGCCATTTTCAGTAAACATCCAGGACATAGTGGCTGAGAGGGAACAACACATAGAGGAATTTCTAGTTCTTGTAGAATTTAATGATGTATTTCCTAAGGAGATCCCATGATTACCTCTGAAACAAGACCTATAATTTTCCATAGAACTGACACCAAGATTAGTTATGGCTTCGAAATCCCCTTAGCGCATGAGTGCACCAGAGTTGGTGGAACTGAAACTATAGTTGCTGGAATTGATAGAGAAAGTATATATATGACCAGGTGTGTCCCCTTAGGGAGCAATGATACTTTTTATAAAGAATAAGGATGGTACGATGCAGATGTGCATCAATTACCATCAACTTAACAAAATGACTATCGAGAACCGATACCCACTCCCTAGGATCAATGACTTGTTCGATCAAGTAGGAGGAGCCAAGATATTTTCAAAGATCAACTTGCAATCAGGGTATCATCAGGTATTGATTCACGACGAGGATATTCACAAAACCACCTTTCATACAAGGTACGGTCACTACGAGTTTGTAGTAATGTCGTTCAAGTTGACCAATGCACCCACAAAAGTTATGTGTATGATGAACAGTGTATTCAGTAAATATTTGGATAAGTTTGTGTTGGTCTTTATAGACGACATCCTAGTTTTCTCTAAGAGTAAAGAGGAGCATGAGGAGAACATGCGCATAGTGCTACACGTATTACAAGAACACCATCTGTATGCCAAGTTTGGTAAATGTGATTTTTACAAACCACAGATAGAGTACTTGGGTTACATCATCTCTGAGATGGGGATAGGTGTGGACCCGTAAAAGATTAAATCCATAGAACATTGGCCTACCCCTACTAGTGTCCCCGACATACGATCCTTTTTTGGGATTAGCTAGATATTATCGAAAGTTAATTGAGAACTTCTCGAGAATAGCTTGTCCCATGACCACTTTGTAAAAGAAGGAAAATAGTTGTTTTTATGGATGACCAAGTGCGATGAGAGTTTTCAAAAGATTAAGCATATTTTGATGACTGCACCGATACTACGAACTGTGTATCCTGATGGATATTTTCTTGTTTTCACGAATGCAAGTAAGGAAGGGCTCGGAGGAATTCTCTTGCAGAATGATTACGCTATTTGTTATGAATTGTGAAAGTTAAAAGAACCTGAGCAGAATTATCCCACACATGATCTTGAGTTAACAACCATCATCCATGCCTTGAAGATGTGGATGCACTATCTCATGGGAAGGAAATTCCTTCTGAAGACAGATAGTATGAGTCTAAAATATTTATTTGATCAACTAGATCTGAATGCCAGGAAATCTAGATGGTTGGATTTCCTTAGCAAGTACCATTTCTAGATAAAGAATATAAAGGGAAAAGAGAACAAGGTTGTTGATGCTTTAAGCCGACGAACTCATATGATAAATGAGGTGACATTAAGTCAAACCAATTCAGATTTAGACGAGATGATTCGAATGACCAACAAATTTGACCCTTTCTATGAAGAAATCCTCAAGAAGGTCTAACAAGATAGGTTGTTTCAACAAAAAAAAGAGTACAACATAGACGAAACGAGACTACTATGGTCTAAGGAGAGATTGTATGTTTCGAAAAGAGGGGACATTCGGTCCAGCATCCTCATGGAATTTCATCAGAACCCCTACTTGCAGCATCTAGTATATCAAAAGATGATATCCATTGTTAAAAGACACTTTTTTTGGCCTAAGTTAAAGGCCAACATAGCGTTGTTTATCGTAAAATGTCAGAAATGTCAACTGGTCAAAGCTGAGCATCGTCATCCTTCAGGGTTGCTACAGCCATTACCCATTTCATAATGGAAGTGGGAGATCATTAGTATGGATTTGATCATGAGTCTACCTAAGAGTAAGAAACAAAATGATTCTATGTTTGTAGTAGTTGACAAATTGTCAAAAGAAGCACACTTCAATCTAGTGAAGTGGACCTACAAGGCAATAGACATTACCTATATCTTCTTGAATGAGTTATTTAGATTGCATGGGATACCAAGGGAAATCATCTTGGATTGAAATTCTAAGTTTATAGGAAACTTTTGGAAATCCTTATTCTTTGGATTAGATATGTAGTTCAACTTTAGTAGTGATTATCACCCGTAGATAGAAAGGGTAAACCATATTGTGGAGAACATTCTTAGGATGTATGTCATGAACAACCCCACCAAGTGGGAAGATTACCTGCATCTTACAAAGTTTGCATATAACAACGGATATCCGACTTCCACGAAGATGAGTCCCTTTGAGGTACTCTATAGACGTAAGTGTAGAACACCGGTTACTTGGGATAGCCCGGTGGATCAGCTCATGTTAGGGCCTGACTTGTTAAAGGAATTGGAACAATTGGTTACCAATGTCCAGGTGAGTCTTAAAGAAGCACAAGGCTTCCAGAAAATATATGTGGATAAGAAAAAAAAAGATAAATATTATCAAATAGGAGACCATGTCTACTTGAGAGTAAAAGCAAAATGAAGCTCGTTGAGCTTGGGAAGGTGTGGTAAGTTAGCACCTAGATTTTGTGGACCCTTTGAGATACTGGCCAAGAGAGTGCCAGTGGCATATGAACATGATGATTTGTTTGATATATTGGGTGTAAGCCACTTACATATGTTTTATGTATGATTTTATGTGTTGGGCATGGACCCTAAAGCACATGATTGATGGGATGTTTTGTGTTGAGGGAGGAGCTCTAGAGCACATGAATATTAAGATGTTTTGTGTTGAGCAAGGAGCTTTGGAGAACATGAGTGTTTATGTTGTGTAAAGCAAGAAGCTATGAAACAAATGAGATATGAAAACCTTTGTGTTGAGAAGGAATCCTTGATGCACATGAAAATATAAATTGGAAGTGTTGGGCATAAACCCTGGAGCCTTCCAAGTTGATGTAGAGCATAAAATAGGGAACATCGGACCCTTGTCCATTGTATCCCTAGGTGTATCCTACAAGTACATCCTAACATTAATGTTGCGAGGATCTCTGGAATTGCACTAAGTTTGTAACTCCATATTTTTAGTGTTGAGTATCATGCTCTAGATAAACGCTAGGAGTTACTAGAAAGAATTAATTATGTCGAGTGAAAACAACGCGAGTAAAATATTGATCTCATCTAACTTATTTATAAGTGATTAAATGAAATCTTGAATTTTTGTATCTCATAAAGTACTGAAAAACTATAATGTTATACGAGGGAATCCAACATGCAAGGATGTTTAGAGTTACCTAGCCTAGTATACCTAACCACCTACTTGACGACCTTAATGAAGAAAATGTCATAAGTTTAGGGATCATGCTATATGATACCTAAAGACAAATGTTAACAAATAAGATATATATAAGTATATATTTTATACATGGTATGTATAAGAGTAAGATTAGTCTTAATATTAAAAGTATAAGAAAGAAAGAAAGACTCCATTTATTATTATTATTAGTTAAAGATAATTAAATAGTATAACACCTACAAAATTCCAAATAGGAACTAGTTAAAAGTTCCTAATTTAAATATTAAAAGTGCCTAAATTAAATAAAAGGGTTAAATCAAAAAATCAAATGATTCTTGATCTAAAATCCCCTTTGACTAAAAAATATGCCTATAAAGTCCCAAGCCAAAGAGAGGCTTGGGGATCTCTTCCATCTTTTTTTGGTGAATCATTATTTCTGCCTATTTTTTTTTCAAGAGAGTTCTTGGAGAACATTTTCCTAATAGGAAAAATGAGAACTGATTTAGACCTAATATCCCAGTTAGGAAAGCCTTACCTTAGGAGCTCTAAGCTACTTGCATGTTGGAACCAGATCAAAGGGATCCTGATTAGAACTAGGAACGGTTCTGGGTCATGGTTGGGTGGAATGTGGTAGTTCCCAAGTGATTCAGTTAAACTATACAGAGGTAAGATCTATTTGCGAATTTGTTAATGTTGGGTAATTGAGTGTGCAAGTTTCTTTTTCAGCCATTGAAATAACTTCACCATTTTAGGTATGAGGTTCTTTATTTTTCCCTTCCATTATCTAAGTACATTCTCGGGTTCAGTGATTAAGGATGTTGTTTCCTAGTTTATTTCTAACCTTCATTTCATGTTCTGTAACTTAAGGGTTTATGATTTACTGCTAAATCTATGCTTGTAATTTATTTCTTGTTTAGAATATTTTATGTTTTATTTTTAAAACACTAGGGTTGAAAATTATTTATGTTTAAAGATATTGAAGGGTTCTCTCTTCCAAAGTTATGTCTTCACTTTATTTCCTATCTTTAGTTTTATTTCTAAAACCTAGAAATACTTAAGACAGAGCCTAGGTATATGTATAATTACCTATGGATTCTACTAGCAGATTTCATATTGCCAACTGAACTTTAATTAGAAGTAAACAGATTAATTCAAGATAAGCTATAAATAGAGCCATAATCAAATAACGAATTAAAAATTCCAGCCAATCAAGCTATCAAGACCTCTAATGGTCTGAAGCTTTACGATATTGAAACAAACTTATAATCATATTATTCCATACCTAAGATTAATCATCAAACCGAAGTAATGAAGATAAAATAAAAACCATCGAAGACCTCTCAGGGTCTGTATGTATTTTTATCAAGAATCAAGTATAAACAATACCATCCCTCATTAATCAAAGAAATCCATAAATCGAGTATAGGAAATATATCAAGACCATCTAGTGGTTTGATATTAATTAAACAATAATCCACATACCTCCATCTCATTCATAATTAATAAAACACACAACATAACCATAAACAATGAGTCAACCATGAAAACAATAAGTCATTGCATAGTCTCAACCCTAATGGAAGGAATGGCAATGCCACCTACGGCATGGCTACCAAGGCCAAAAAACGCTGTCAACATTTTCTATATAATAACTTACAATAAGAATCATGAATCCACACAGAGTTAAACTAATACCAAAGAGTAAGCATGATAACCATGATTCAAACAGTATGGAAACATCGTATTTAAATAACCAATAAACACACAGAGAGTGTAAACGTTGTACATATTGTCCATTTTAAACAAACTAAGAATTTACACAGTCATATAACCTCATCCTTGCACCATTGCAAGCAATGGTGCTGTCGCTGTATCCAGACATAAACATAATTATCATTCGTAGATCTTGGGAATGTTAACCAAGGCAACATTACTACACAGATCATCCATGAACAAAAACCTGAATACATTATGTCCCGAGATGAAGGTAGTAAAACACCAATATAAACACCAACTCTTAAACACATCTCTGATGCTTTACATAGGAAGCCATTTCCAAATTACAACCATCAAAACCAGACAAAAATTCAGCTTACGAGGCATTTCAAAATATGTCACCATATCCACACAAGAGAAGGACAAGCTAAAAACTTGTTACATCAAAGCTTACTCGAATGGGTAAGGTGTTGACCTCAGGGCAAACCACGACCCATGACCCAAATTTCCTCAAACCGCGCAACCTACAACAAAAAACAAGAGCTACGATAAGGAGTACGGTTCAACACCAAACTGAGAAAACAAAACAATGTTGTTAAACCAGTGTGGTAGATGTACCTTCCATTACATCCAACCTCCCAATTTTTATGCCACCACACAGCATAGAGGCAGAGCTCACGCAGCCATGCTGCAAATGACTCAAACTAACGTAAGAGCCCAAGGTCTAAGATTGAGGCCCACGCATTCCAAAGTGCATTAATGTCACCACCCTGTCCTCCAACAACATACATCAAATCCCATAACGTATAGTCCATACCACCCTTTAACGCAACACTATGTTTAAAAAATGTGCCGAACATAATCCCCATTACGTGTATCGAATACATAGGGTTTAAGCCATATTCCATGGCATATGAAATATGCAATGGAGGAATATAGATAAAGGTTTTAATTTATACACCAAGACTATATTAAAACATGAACCAAGTTATAAAGTGTTAATACCATATGAACTGTGTGCCATATGAATGATAAGTGCAACAGCAATCGAATCACAATCGCAGAGTCCGTAAAAATAATAATACTAACCCGTGCAACATAGTCTAGTGAAACATCCATCCTAGCTTAAGTATCAACTAACAACTGTCATAGTAGTCACTAGGATAGGGCTATAAATATGCAATCATCCAAGCCAAGTGCTAGTGACGAAATGGGCAATATGCATTGTTCAGCTTTTATAAGCAGTTTTCATCGTCAAGTGCACCTGCATAGGAAAAAGAAACAAATGCATTAGTTTGTAAGAACTAACTAATCCCCGTGGTGAAAATTAGAAAATAGTTTCCTTCCTGGTGTTTAGAAGGGAAACATGTGTCGCCACTCCACCCCTTTAATTCAATTACAAGTTAAGTCAAAAATTTTTATACAACAGTAATCAAATTTTATAACCACTAAGTAAGTAATCGAAACAACTAACATAAATATAAATGTGTAAACATAAATCAATATAGTAAGCAACATTGCGACAACATGAGTATTAAATTTATAACCATATTGGGAAATATGAAAGCAGGATGTAAGAACAACTTACAATAATACAACAGAGTCAACAAAGTACGACACATTTCGCATAAGGATAAATATTGTCTAGCTCAAGTAGTAAATGACTAGTCTAATATATATATATATTTCAAATTTTGGGGACATTACAAGTGGTATCAGAGCCCAATTTTAACACTAAGAGACCAAATGGGCATACCAGACATTTGTTGTAAGGAAAATAAAGTATGATTTTAAATTTTGTTAACTAAAAGAATTTTTTCCTGTTATTAAAAAATTTGCAATTGTAGGGTTTTAAAAGAGTAGTTTAGATCATGAACACTGAAGAAGATAAAAATCGACAAGGGAAGTTGAATACCCCCACCTAGGAAGAAAAACTGGTGGTGGAACTGAATTTAGATATAATGAAAACCATACAAAGTCTCCAACTAGACTTGCAAAGTTTCAAAGATGATAATATAAATGAGAGAAAGGAACAACAAGCAATTAATGAAGCATTTCTATGAAACATGACAAGAGGAGGCCCATAGGGAAAACCCACTCATTCACAAACAGGTTCAAGAAAGAATTTTATCATAAACAGGCCAGCATCCCGAGAGAAGAAGTAAAAGAAGAACATACCCCCGAACCTCCAGAAGGATATTATCACAGTCTTTCTAGTGATGATTCTCTTTCCCCATGCAGAAAGAAACTGAGAAATGATGACAATCTTCAGGGAGAGTTTCAAAAAATAAAATACCCAACCTATGAAGGAGAGATGAATATGGGGAAAAAACATGAAGAGTGGCTATTGGGTATGAGCAAATATTTTTTGAGTTCATAACTACTCTAAAGAAATTAAATCTTGTCTAGCCATCTATAACTAAAATGGAAAAGCATCTAGATGGTGGAGAGACTTGAAGCATATAAAGAAAAATGAGTTAAGAGAAATATGATGGACTAAGTTTCACAAGATTTTTCAAGAGAAAGACATGTTGGAGAGGTTCTTTGACAGAAAAGTGAAAGAGTTTCATGAGTTACGTATGGGATCCATGACTATGGATTCTTTTATTAACATATTTTTGGATCTATTGCATTATGTAACCTACATCAAGGATGAGAAAGTAAAAATATAGTAGTTTTTAGGATGTCTTCTTCCCAAATTTCGGGAAAGGATTGAATTTTACATGCCTAAAACCTTTGAAACCACCTTACACAAAGCTAGGATTTTCTATGAGCATGGACAACTGAGGCAAGACAACCTTAACAAAAGCAGAGACAGGTCCATGACCTTCTCATATAACTTCAAACCAGGATTTTACCCTCCACCGTACATAAAATAGAACAACAGTTTTCAAGCCAACAAGAACATCAACAAAACACGTACAAAGCCATATGCACCGGATCCAAATGTTAACAAACCAATAGCAAATGGGGGAGCCAATGTTTCCCTGCTACAAATTAAATGTTGGAAATTTCAAGGGACTCATTATTCTCGAGATTGTATGAATAAGAGCAATGGGGTCTTGCACAAATTGCAGGAAGAACCAATGGTAGAGGACATATCTGGAACACTATGGATTTATGTAGCCTTGGATGGCCGACATACATACCATCAGAATACAATGGTTGAGATAGAAGGTAAGATATTAAACACTTCTATTTCAATATTCATTGACCCAGGTGCTTGCCAGAGCTATGTATCACCTAAAATTGTTGATGTATTTAAGCTAGGAAGAGTTAAACATGTTAAACCTTGGCTGGTGCAATTAGCCACAAGTACAAAATGGAAAATTTCAGAAATAGTTAAATATTGTGAGGTAAACCTGAATGGTTTTCCTACTAAAGTAAACTTGAACATCCTACTCTTAGGATCATATGATATAATTATCAGCATGGACTGGTTGGAACAACACCATGTCATGCTCAATTGCATACACAAGTCAATCTTGTGTACCCATAGCCAAGGGAATCAAGTAAAGATTCAAGGCATACCAAAGAAAGTTTCTGTAAGGAAAAGAAGTACTTTAGGAAAGGATGCAAGTTGTTTGAAGTAAACATCCAAGACATAGAGGCTCAGAGGGAACAACACATAAAGGAATTTCTAGTTCTTTTAGAATTCAAGGACGTATTTCCTGAAGAGATCCTAGGATTACCTATAAAACGAGACCTAGACGTTTCCATAGAATTGACACCAAGATCAGTTCTAGCTTCAAAATCCCCTTACCACATGAGTGCAACAGAGTTGGTGGAACTCAAACTATAGTTGCAAGAATTGATAGAGAAAGGATATATCTGACCAAGTGTGTCCCATTGGGGAGCACCGATACTTTTTGTAAAGAAGAAGGATTGTATGATGCAGATGTGCATCGATTACCGTCATCTTAACAAAATGACTATCAAGAACCGATACCCACTCCCTACGATCAATGACTTGTTCGATCAAGTAGGAGGAGCCAATATATTTTAAAATATTGAATTGCTATTTGGGTACCATCAGGTATGGATTCGTGAAGAGGATATTCACAAAAACACCTTTCATACAAGGTACAGTCACTACGAGTTTGTAGTAATTCCGTTTGGGTTGACCAATGCACTTGCAAACTCTATGTGTATGATGAACAATATATTCAGTAAATATATGGATAAATTTGTGTTGGTATTTATAGACAACATACTAGTTTACTCTAAGAGTAAAGGGGATCACGAGGAACACCTCCGCATAGTGCTATAGCTGTTACAGGAACACCAACTCTATGCCAAGTTTAGTAAATGTGATTTTTACAAACCATAGATAAAGTACTTGGGTCAAATCATCTCCGAGATGGGGAAAGGTGTGGACGCGAAAAAGATTAAATCCATAGAAAATTGGCCTACCCCTACTAGTGTCACTGACATTAGATATTTTTGGGATTATCCGGATATTATCGAAAGTTCATTGAGAACTTCTCAAGAATAGCTTGTCCCATCACTGCTTTGCAAAAGAAAGAAAATAACTTTTTTATGGACGACCAAGTGCGAGGAAAGTTTTTAAAATATTAAGCATCTTTTGATGACTACACCGATACTACGAACCACGGATCCTGATGGGTATTTTGTTGTTTGCATGGATGCAAGTAAGGAAGAGCTCAGAGGAATCCTCTTGTAAAATTATTACACGATTTGTTATGAATCACGAAATTTAAAATTACATGATCAGAACTATCCCACACATGATTTTGAGTTAGCATCCATCATCCATTCCTTGAAGACGTGGAGGAATTATCTCATGGGAAGCAAATTCCTTCTAAAGATAGACAATATGAGTCTAAAATATTTATTTGAGCAATCAGATCTGAATTCCAGGAAAGACAGATGGTTGGCTTTCCTTAGCGAGTACCATTTTGAGCTAAAGTTATAAAGGGAAAAGAGAATAAGATTGTTGATTCTTTAAGCTGATGAAATCATATGATATATGAGCTGACTTTAAGTCAAATCGATTCAAAATTATAGGAGAGGATTAGAAGGACCAACAAAGTTGACCCTTTCTATGTAGAAATCCCCAAGAAGGTTCAACAGGATAGGTTGTTTCAACAACAAAAAGAGTACAAGGTATACGAAATGGGACTACTATCGTCCAAGGAGAGATTGTACATTCCAGAAGGAGGGGACATTCAGTCCAACATCCTCATGGAATTTCATTGAAAACCCTACTCGGGGCATCCGGGATATCAAAATATGATATCCGCTGTTAAGAGACAGTTTTTTCGGCCTAAGTTAAAGAATGAAATAGCATTGTTTATCGCCAAATATCAGGAATGTCAACTGGTTGAAGCTGAGCACCATCGTCCTTCGGGGTTGCTACAGCCATTACCCATTCTAGAATGGAAGTGGAAGGTCATTAGTATGGATTTTATCATGGGTCTACCTAAGAGTAAGAAACAAAATGATTCTATCTTTGTAGTAGTTGAAAAACTATGAAAAGCAACACACTTCATTCCAGTGAAGTCAACCTACAAGGTAGTACCCATTGCCAATATCTTCTTAAAGGAGATATTTAGCTTACACGGGATACCCAAGGAAATCATCTCAGATCGAGTTACTAAGTTTAGGAGAAAATTTTGGAGATCCTTATTCTCCGAATTATAGATGCAGTTGAACTTTAGTACTGCTTATCACCTACAGACATACGGGAATAAAGAAAGGGTAAACTTGACTATAGAGGACATGCTTAGGATGTATGTTATGAACAATCCCACAAAGTGGGAATATTACCTGCATCTTGTAGAGTGAATTGCGTGTGTTGGAAAAGGATATGTCCACATTCTAGCAGGCATCTATAGACCAATCGAATACAATAGAAAAGTTTGGGAGGACCAAGTACACGTTACATTCCTGAAGACATGGAAGATCATGGAGACAATATGTTGAAGAATAGTTATTAGGCATTAGTTTATTTCCTAGAATTTTTTAGTTGTTAATAAATGTAAATCCAAACTACTGAAATTTGCAGAATGTAAAGTTGCGAGCTAATATATTGTAAAGCCAAACTACTGAGATTTATAGAAAACAAACAACAATGGTAAAGACTTATGTCTCTTGTAGTTGAGAATGAGAAGAATCTCAAAGCTAAATCTGATGAATTAGAAAAGAAACTGCAAGAGAAAGAGAAAGAACTTGAAAGTAGAATTATTCATCCTTCTACTAAGTCTAGTGAACAAACCATTGTTCAGGCTATGTCAAAAATTAGTCTGAAAGAATTGGAGTTAGTTGGATTGAAAAACTAGAACAAAAATATAGAAAGTTTGTCTCTGAAAAGAGAACAATAGAGAAAGGCATGGGAAGGCACTTATGTAGTTAATAAGTGTTGAATGGCACATGTAAAAGGCACTTATGCCTATTTTTAACAGTTTGTTTTGTTTGCGCTCATGGATTAATTGTATAAGAACTAGTGAATGCATTGAAAAAAGGATTGGAACCTATGAGAATCAAGTTATGTAATTTGACACATATTTTTAATAAAATCACATAGCCAAAGCTGGCCTTTTCTGCATAGATTAATGTGTTGTTCATGATTTGATTATGTAAAAATGCTATCCATTTTTGTAAAAAAATGTAAATACAACATAAATTCTAACCTTCTGTAAGAACCTTAGATTTCTTTTCTCCTTCCAACCAAGGTTTAAGATTTGCATCCAAATTGTCCAAATAGATTTATGCATCAAACAAATTAAGGAAAAAATTGATTCTGCATATACATATACAGTATCTAATATATAACTTTATTGCCTGCTTATAAACAAAAATTACACCACAAAAATTAGAAAATCAATATAACAGGTCTTATTAGAGGACTATAATTTTACCATACCCAAGGATGGTTTTACCAAGCTCCAAACTGGCCATAAAGAAATTCTATAGAAAATCTCAGGCATCCAGCCTGAAATTTCAATTCACCTTTGCACATCAAAAGTGTTGGTTGTGCTCGATGTAATTTTGTGTGCTATTAGTTGATACATGGATTCACTCTCTATTATTTACACAGGAAAAAAGTTCCTCTATTAGAATCAGATCTGAAACAAAATACGTTTATGAAAGTATATAACCTAGGGCACAAAAGAGTGAATATTATTCTTACATGTTGATTTTATTTGATCATACACTTGGTTGTTGTTAGGTTCACTAAATTCGTTCATCTAGGATAGATTCAGTAAGCATGGAGATCATGAAATTCCGTCTCAACCAGAGGTACTCTGTGGGCATCCTCTATGTGAAATCAGAAAATATGAAAATTGGAGGGAGTTTTCCATTATTAGCCGCTTTCAAAGATTTGAAATTTTTTAGTTAACCCAACATTGAACTACATGAAAAACTCCACATTGGTTCATGTGCAACCGGAAAACAAAATTGGTGAAATAACCCTTTGACTAATTACATGATTAGTGATTCTAATTGAATCTTAATACATTTTTTAATCCATTTCTTATTTAGGATACATTTTAGGGCTGGTAGTTTCTTATGATCAAATCCTGGGTGGCATTCCTATATCTTCTCATTCTGTGGTGTCTGTGATGATAGTCTCTTGTCATTTCTTTAATTACCATATCAGAATCTCCATTTATCACTACCCTCATAACTTGGAAGTCCTTTATGACTTGGATTGCTAGCATCATGGCCTCATATTGTGCCTAATTGTTTGTGCAATTGAAGGAAATCTTGTAGGAATAATTGAGAGGTCGCCCTCTCGGGGGTTTCACCCAAACTCCAACTCTTTCCCCTTCTCTGCATGCTACCCCATCAAAACTTACATTCCACACTCCCTCTAGTTATTCCTAAGCAATCACAAAGGAAACATTCTGTGAACTGAAACTATCTTTTCCTCCTTCTGTAAAGAAAATAACAGATCCCATCTCAGTTTCCAATGATTAGATGGGGTGGTTGTTTGGTTTCTCAATGCTGGTCACCATGTATGCTAAATTTTGACGCCTAAATATTCTTCTCAGTACTACAAAGGCAGGTATGGTGGCATAGGAAATATCCAATTGAACATCGCCTTTGAGTTTGGTTGTCGAAGATCTCGATAACAACATTCCAAAATTTGGAGGGATGTCAGCTATAACTACATCCAAGACCATGGTTTTGGCAAGGGTTTGGGCCAAAGAGATGACTAGATCTTTGATCAGTCCTAGAAACTTGAATTTATTGGAATCAAAGGAAAATAGGTCTTTTTATGGTTTGGTCACTTCCAATCTCAGTTTATCCATGATCATCATTAACATCAGATTGTGGGAGGCTCCTGAATCAAGCATGGAATTGTGTAAGATGGCATTATGAACATTGATAATGACATAGAAGGGGGGAACATATTCATCAAAAAACTCATCTACATGGGGTACAAATAGTATGGTGGGACTATCATCTTAAAGATTTAGGGAATATGATATTGCAGAAACTTCTCCTGGAGGCTTCAATACCGTGGTAATTTTGGAATGATATTCAGAATTTTTAATAATTTAGTAAGAGGGAAAGAGATTCTAATATTTGCAATCTCGACCTATAGACTAAAAGAGGTTTGTACCTGATCTAAGATTCTTGGATTAACTTATTTTTTCTCTTTCCCTTTGGAATTTGTTACATTCTTGGAGGTTTCCTTAGGGAGTGGACTGCTCATTGGTTTTCCTGTAGAGGCTATGTTCCTTGCTTATTTATTTTTTACCATGGGAGCATCTCTATTCCTCAGACCAATCTATCTCTACAGTTCCATGACCACAAGTTGACACCCCCTCTGACAATTTTATGTTTCCCCAGCAAGAATATCCTCTTCTTCATGCAAGGACTCATCATGTAGTTATTTGGTAAAAACAGCAAAGGATGCGTTAATGTCTAGTTGGTGTATGTCACCTTCAACTTGATTTCCATATTCCTGCTCCATATAGTTCTCTTGAAATGGGGGTCTGATTGGTTGATTAGGAGGGTTTCTCTGATATCCCTACCTGTTTTGGAGGATCTATGGCCTTCTTACATTTCGGTTTCTATTTTGTTGCTCTTGACCTTTCTTGGGAAGCGGTTTGTTGTCCACAGTGAGGCTTTCCATCAAACTCTCCATGGTTTTCATAATCATGTTCATTCTGGCCTCTTGTGGATTAGAGGGAAAAGGTTGTTTAGGATATTTATCCTCTCTTCTCCATTCTCCCTCATCCCTCTTCTTTCTTATGGAAGTATTTAGATTTACCTCTACCTCTATGGCATCCTTCATCATATCAACGAGGGAGACTCATTTTATTTCACTCAGCCATAAGGTAAACTCACTATCAAAGGCTTCAAGATAATGGAGTTGGGAATAACCAGGGGGAGGTTTAAACTAGGAGGGAATGGCATTGTATACCTTGATAAACCTGTTAGAAAACTATTGGACAGATTCACTCTCCTTCCTCCTCATGGAACGATATTGGGACAAATACAACTTGGGATTTTTCTTGTCTTCCAATTTTTTCTTGAAGGAGTTTTCAAAGGCTTGATAGTTCATAATGGAGTGCCCAGGATGGTTTGTGAAGCATTTTATTGCCTCTCTAACAAGACACTGGGAAAACAGTCTGAATTTCACATCATCATGGTCTACCTCCTCCAAGTTTGTCCAATCTGAAAACTACTCCAATTTTTCCTCAGTTGAATATCCCCTCTCCCCATTAAATTGTTTGATTCTTTGGCCATATCCCTAGGAAAGGTCATGAAGAGAATCAGGGAGGAGTAAGTGGGAAAACCTAGCCATCCCTGGGGTTACAATGGAGTTTCCAAAAGGGGTTGTAGCAGGTGTGATAGAAAAAATTAGTGTGATGTGAGGAACTGTATATCTATGAGGGGTTTCGAAACTATATGATGCAGGTTGTTTGAGCTTGGAATTGGTGCTTAATTTAGTTATTTCAGTGGAAAATAGGGGGCACTCTAGGTCAAGAAAGTGTTGGATATCCCTACCTAGAGGCTTTGAGGTCTTGGGTGACCAGGAAATGCAGTAGAATTCAAATGCAAAGGTGTCAGAAACCACTTCAGAGAGGCTGGACTCTGATTTAGTCCTAGGGAAATCTATCCCAAACTCTTAATCACAATGCTCAGATATATCATTAATAGAAACAACACCTTCAGAAGGTAAGGAAAGACTTCTGACTAAACTTTGCAGCTTATTGGTTCTTTGAATCAAAATCCCTGGATCAAAAATATCTTGGAAAGATTCAGCATTAGTATTTCTCCTCGTGTTGGTTCTTCTATCCACCAGTATTTCCCAGTGGATTCACCTTCCAAAAATTTTGAGTGGAGTTTCCAGAGCATGTACAACCAGCATGTGTCTATGACTGACTGCTCAACCAAGTCATAGAACTACAACAATGTAATTTCCACGAGGAGATAATAGAAATTAGTCTCGGGAAACAACACCAAGATGTTACCACCAAATAATTTTCCTATGTTTGTGGTAGGAGGATCATTGGGGTAACCATTTCAAACCAATATTTAGACTGTATTCTAGCCTATATAGTCAGAGAGGGATCTCTCTTTGTTACAAGGTCATTCACATACACATATGGATTTAAGCAAACATTTATAAGGATAGATATCTAATAAGAACATAATATTTGTAATTTGGATATTGTAACATAGTTAAATGTTAAATACCATTGGGAAAAGGAGTCACAACCCGAATAATTCAAGGGTATTATAGTACATAATGAGCAGTGATTTTCCTTTTGTAATCCGAGGAAAAGTGGGTGTTATATTCAGTCAGATATCTTCAAGTGGTGGTAGGGGAAAGGAGAAAAATCCCAGTGAAGCAAGAGACACCTATCTATGGATGAATCTCTTGAAAAAACCTTTAGCAGAGGAAACAATAAAGATAATGAAAAAACTGGAGCATCTAACAAAGGATAGATTCCACAACAATTGTTAGGATATTTAGACACTTAGGAGTTAGTTAAGATCAGCTTGTGTAATATATCCGTTAGGTAAAAGTGTGTTTCTTTAGTATGAATTTGTAAATATTCTAATCCGATGGTCACGAGATGTTCTAGACATAGAGAGATATGATGGTTCAACTTCTCTTATATCATACCTACCATTGATCCATTGCTTAACACCCGATTGGTCTATGATCTCTATTTAAAGACCATAGAGGGTCCTTGGCTAGTTGATCGATTATGAGAAGCGCATATGTAACTTTCTTTCTTTTGCATAGTAAATTGCTCGAAGTAGCTATATGGCTGGGGCCATGGACTTTTTCCCTCTAGATGGTTTTAACCATGTGACAAACATTGGTATGTTGATTTGTGATCTATTTGTGTGAAGCGGTTGCTGAAGGT
The DNA here is from genome assembly GCA_001517045.1 of Pseudotsuga menziesii. Classification (NCBI taxonomy): domain Eukaryota; kingdom Viridiplantae; phylum Streptophyta; class Pinopsida; order Pinales; family Pinaceae; genus Pseudotsuga; species Pseudotsuga menziesii. The sequence goes on along the minus strand of LPNX010550928.1, from coordinate 9,262 downwards.
GTCCAGTCTTTTGGGAATACCCTGTGTACTCGAACATGGTATCAGAGAAGAGGTCTCAAGTTCAATTCCCCCGAGCTACACCGGAGGTGGGGTGTTGGAGTATCTGGTACCTCCACATGGTATAACCACTGCACCTATGGGAATATGAAACAAGTGGTTTAACTGCCACTCTTAGTGATTGGGCTTGTGTTGGGTTTTAAGAGCCGCTTTCGGTTTTGATCAAGATCTGGAACCGGTGTTGTTGAAACTTTCAAAGGGTTTATGCTTCTAGAATTTATGTGCATTTGTGGCCTGTGGGAACTGTTCCATTGAGTCCAGAGTGCCATTTCCATTTGGAAACAGTTTTCATTTCACCGAAAACCATTTTTGTTTGCTCTAGAAACACCCATTTCAGCAAATCTTAAGGTATAATGTTATAGTGATGGATTTTTTTTTTTAATCTCTCATATTTTATCAGTTTATTATTAGATCTTTTTTGTTTTAGTCTTAGACGGTTTCCTTCCTTGACTGCGTATGCTCTTTTTCGTGCACCTTGCACGATCGCGGTGAATCAAAAACAGTAAGGAAAAGTTTTTTTTTTCTTGTCTTCTCAGGTATGTATGCTCTTTGTCGTGCACCTTGTGCGATCACGACAAATTAGAAACAATGAGAAAAATTGAAAACGTAGACTTTCCGGGTAAGCTAACCAAGATCTAACCCCATTGTGTGGAAATTTTTTGTTTTTGTTTTTGTTTTTTGTTTATTTTTGTGATTTGTAGGAAAAGAAAGCAAACACAAAGAACGAGAGAGAAGAGTTACCAAAAAATAAAAAAATCCCCCTTCCTCTTTCCATAGTTTTACGTACCTTTTAAACTTAGCTCACTTGGTCCAAAGTTCCTTTGCTACTTGATAAGTCTTGAGTTCAAGTCTTATCAAGCTACTTTTTAGTGCATGACATTTCTATTTTCAAGTTACTTTATTGTAAAAGTGCATCTCACATAAATACAATAGAATAAAAGTGAGTCACTTGAGTTTTTTAATTCATTGCCGCACTATTTAAAAGTCACATTATTGTAAAAGTGAACATCACTTATTCTACAAAAGTGATTCACTTCAAAGCAACTTTATTGTAAAAATTGATTATCAAAGGTTGATATTGGGAAGAGGGGGCTTCTCTTTTTAGCTGGTTAAAGTTAATATCTACCACGTCACTATTGGGGACATCTTCAACATTTTCTTTGATCAAGCATAACTTCATCATCCAGAATCAGTTTCCAGTGCCGTTTTCTTTAAAACCATATATTTTTTCAAGCTCTTTGCATCCAGTCAGTTAGTTTCTATTCTTTCAGCCATTATTTTACAGTATGGCCACCCCTTGTGATATTATACTTACAAGTTCTAACTATTTGTCCTGGAAATCTCATATGGAAGATGTTCTATGAAGTAGAGGAATTTTCAGGATAACCTCAAGGAAAGAAACAGAACTCACTGATGATGATAATAAAATTAAATGGGCAAATAAATGTGATGAAGCTCATGGATTGATTGGGATGTCAATATCTATTGATTTGCGTTTCCACATATCTATAATTGATGAACCTGATAAAGCTTGGGAAAAGTTGGAATCTGTGTTTGGTAAACACAATGAAATTCGAGGTCATCAACTTGAGAATGAGTTGATTTCCTTGAATCCAAATGATTTTTCATGCATTCAGGACTATTTATCTAAGTATAAAACTCTTATACTATTATGTGCAGAATGCAAGATTAAGAAAGAAGACAAACAATGTATTTATCATATTCTTTCCAAACTTGGACCTGCATATTCGATTTTTGTATCTACATTCTACTCCATGGAAGAATCCTTGACTGCAGGCAGCTATCAAGAGCCTAGTCTTGAATCCTTTTGTGATTCCTTAATTAGAGAGAAAGATAAGCTCATTCATCTCGGAATAATTAACAATGTAGATACATCTGGGAAAGCCTTATTGTCCCAACAGAAAGAAAATTCCAAGCCTCCCAAGAAACATAATTTTTGCAATAATAAGCAAAACAACAGGGGTCCCAAACCCTCTCAGTTAACTCCTTCTTTAAAAAATGACAAAGGATCCAAGAAAAAAGGAAAGAAGATTGAGCGTCATTGCAATTTTTGTGGGAAAGATAACCATGATGAATCTAAGTGTTTTAAGAAGATGGAAGCCTTGGAAGCAGCAATGAAGAAGCACCGCATCAGCCTAGATTCATCTTCAGAATCTACCTCTCATGGACATGCACTTTGTGCTTCTGGTTACTCTTATACTACATCTTCTTCTTCTACTTCAATTGAATGGCTCATTGATTCTGGAGCATCTTATCATATGGATAAGGATAAAGCAATATTTTCTACTATGCATGAATGTAACACCAAACTCATATTTGTTGGTGATGATAGATCTCTATGTGTTGTAGGATCTGGAACAGTTCCAGTAGAAAATTTTCATTTCAGTGATGTACTATGTGTTCCAAAAATTTCCTGCAATTTGTTATTAGTTTATCAAATTACTCATTCAGGTGAAGGTAGAACTGTGACATTTACACCTCACCAAGTTGTAATCAAGGATTTTAAAAATTCTCAAAATATCCTTGCTACTGGAACTGTTGATGATATTACCAGGTTGTACAAATTTACCAACTTTGGGTCATCACCTTTTCCTTCAGTTTTTGTTGCTCATAGTGATAACTTGAACAAACTTTGTCATGAGCAATTTGGTCACTTAAATTATCGCTCATTGCAACAACTATGTAAAGACAATATGGTGACTGGTCTTCCGCTAGTATCTTGCAAGGATGGTGTTTGTTTCGGTTGTGTACTCGAAAAACATCATCGAGACAGTTTTGACAAATGTGCCTCTTGGCATGCCTTGGTTCCCTTGGAGCTTGTGCATAGTGACTTGTGTGGCCCTCTTCCATCTGCTTCCTTTTTTGGTTTCAAATATTTCTTAACTTTCATTGATGACTACTCTAGACGCACTTGGGTTTACTTCCTAAAACTTAACAGCGAAGTATTTAACATGTTCTTGGCCTACAAGGCCCTTGTTGAAAAACAATTTGGTCATCAAATTATTAAGTTAAGATCTTACAATGGAGGAGAATATGTTAACAACAAGTTCACTAGTTTTTGCACTGAACAAGGAATCCAACAACAACATAGTGTTTCATATACACCACAACAAAATGGTGTAGCTAAACGGAATAACTGTACTTTAAAAGAAATGGCTAATTGTATGATCCAATCTAAGGGACTAAGTCTTCAATATTGGGATGAGGCCATAAATTGTGTAAATTACATAGTTAATCGCACACCCACGAAAGTTTTATAGGGTATAACATCGGAAGAAGCATGGAGTAAAATTAAACCAGATGTAAGTCACTTTCGTGTGTTTGGTTGTGAAGCATGGGCTCACATTCCAGATGAAAAATGGAAAGCATTGTAGCCTAAAAGTGAAAAGTGCATATTTGTTAGATATTATGAAGATGTAAAAGGTTATAGACTTCTTCAACCACATTCTCATCATATAATCGTTAGAAGAGATTTTAAATTTGATGTGCCATCTTTGGCCTACGAGCCTGATACAACAATTGTGCCTTCTTCTTCTTCTTCTTCTTCCAGTTTCCTTGACAGGTTTCCAACTCCAATTTTTGATGATGACAGTGAGGATGAAAATCCACCTTCGCCTGCTCATATTCCTCCAATTTCACCAACACCAATACTTCCTCGATGGGTCCATTCAACATGTGAAGCAGCTGGTGATCTTGCTGGTGATCCTAGAGATCAACGTCGAACACATTCTCAGTTTCAGCGAGCCTCTTCTCTTTTGGCTCAAGTTTCTGAGAATCATGATCCTAAATTTTTTGCAGAAGCTTCAGGAAATCTAGATTGGGATGTAGCTATGGATGAAGAATATCGTTCCTTAATGGCGAACGATACTTGGGATCTTGTTCCTCTTCCAAAAGGAAGAAAACTTGTCAAATGTAAATGGGTCTACAGAACTAAGTATGCATCAGATGGAAGTGTTGAAAGACTTAAGGCAAGGTTAGTTGCCAAAGGTTTTTCCCAAGTTGAAGGGATTGACTACAATGAAACCTTTTACCCTGTAGCAAAAATGAACTCCATTCGCCTTGTTCTTTCCCTTGCAGCCTTACATAACTGGGAAGTCCATCAAATGGATGTCAAGTCTGCCTTCTTACATGGTGATTTACATGAGGAAATTTACATGGAACAACCTCCTGGATATGTTCAGAATAACTCTAGCCTTGTTTGCCTCCTTAAAAAATCCTTATATGGCCTTAAGCAAGCTCCTATAGCTTGGTATGCCAAAATGGATAGCTTTCTTTTTGACACTAGCTTTTCTAGATGCCATTTTGACCCCAATGTCTATACCAAGAAAGTAGGAAACCATGTCATCATACTTGTTCTTTATGTTGATGATCTTATCCTTACTGGTAGTGACCATAAACTTATAACCCATGTGAAATCCAGTCTTAAGAAAATTTTTGAAATGTCAGACTTAGGACATTTGCATTATTTTCTTGGTCTCCAAGTCTTGCAAACCAAAGAAGGAATATTTATTTCCCAGTCTAAGTATGCTTGTGACCTTCTTCGTCACTTCCACATGGAATATTGTAAACCAACCCCTTCTCCCTTCCAGACTAGAGTCAAACTTTCTACCACTTGTACTTCCCCTGAGTAGATGCCACCTTGTATCGTCAGCTTGTTGGTAGTCTTTTATACTTGACTCATTCCTGTCCTAACCTTTCCTTTTCCATTGGTCGTATTGCCCATTATATGCAAACTCTTCATGAATGTCACTAGAACGAAGCAAAAAGAATACTTTGATATATTCGAGGTACCATTCAGTTTGGGATTCATTACAGTACAGGGGGGAACCTTTGTTGGTTGGTTTCGCTGATTTAAATTGGGCCAACGATCCTGATGATCAAAAGTCTACTGCAGGTTATGTTTTCAATCTAGGATCTGGACCTATCACTTGGGCTTGTAAGAAACAACAAGCTCTTGCTCTTTCTTTAGTAGAAGTAGAATATCGAGCCGCAGTTAATGCCAGTCAAAAATCTTTATGCCTTTGACAGATCCTTTCAGAGTTTGGATTTGAGCAGCAACAACCTACTCCACTTTGTTGCAACAATCAAAGTGCCATCAAGCTTGCCAAAGATCTAGTTCTACATCAGTGCAAAAAAAACATTGAGATATAGATGCACTTCATCAAAAATCTTGTTCATGATCATGTTATTGAAGTGCTCTATTTCCCTACAGATGATCAAGTTTCAGACATCTTCACCAAGTCTCTTACAAAAGTGAAGTTTTCTAAACTTCGGTCTATGTTAGGAGTTCAGGAATGTGTCCTTAAGGGGGGATAGGCTCTAATGCCTCCTTCATTCTCCTAATAGTGTCACTTTTGTAAATCATTCAATCCTATCCCAAGTTGTTCTTAAGGGGGGATGTTAGAATATTTAGACACTTAGGAGTTAGTTAAGATCAACTTGTGTAATATATCTGTTAGGTAAAAGTGTGTTTCTTTAGTATGCATTAGTATGCATTTGTAAATATTCTAATCCGATGGTCACAATATGTTCTAGACATAGAGTGATCTGACGGTTCAACTTCTCTTAGATCATACCTACCATTGATCTGTGGCTTAACACCCGATTGGTCTATGATCTCTATTTAAAGAGCATAGAGGGTCCTTGGCTAGTTGATCGATTATGAGAAGCTCATATGTAACTTTATTTTTTTTGCATAATAAATTGCTCCGCTATTTGGCTGGGGCCTTGGAATTTTTTCCTCTTGAGGGTTTTAACCACGTGACAAACATCGGTGTGTTGATCTGTGATCTATTTGTGTGAAGCGGTTGCTGAAGGTGTTCAGTATTTTGGGAGTACCCTTTGTACTTGAACAAAAATAATTATAAACACATTACGAATGTCATTTATAATGAAATTAGCGCTTAATAAATGAATTCCTCACATACAACTAGAAAGAATTAGCAGAAGCTTACACATTTGAAAATGATCCAAATAGGAAACATAAACTAGACATGGAACACTATGATGAATCTAAGAAAATTGGGATAAATGTTTCATTAATACTTCCAAGAAAGTTTACAGGGCTACAATCCAAGCACAGAAGGATTCAAAATGAATGTCAAAGCCCCTATTCCTCTATTGAGGCTATATTTATAGAGTAATATGCTACCGAGACTTACCTTGAAACGGAGCGAAAATCAGTTATGATATGGGAATCAAACTTCATACACTAAATTGTAACAAATTTTGAGTTGAAAGATTCTCCATGATCACAAACAAATCAGGAAAACACACTGGGATGGTAGTGGTGGATCAAAAATGGAAAACTTAATATATGGGACTCAGGATTGCTTGATGAAAATGACTATTCAGAGCATATCTGAATGACTTGCAACAATTTTATTCATCCTTGCATCTTCAACTTGTGAAATTAATTTTTAACCGTTGATCAGGATTGGAACTTGATATGAGCCGCTGCAAGATAAAGCGCGTACCCAATTTCATAATTTTCCAACTTGATTTATCCCTCACTAGTTCTCCTTGCAAAATCCTCCTAGGTCGTGGATCAAGAATCTGCTCAGATCTCCATCATTCATCCTTTCCAGGCCTACCAAATTTTTTAGACTTGGAAATTTTGTTTGTCCTCGCATCTTGGATCAATGCAATTCATCTCCTTCGTTGATATTACTCCAGTATCAATATTGACCGTTGAAAAAGGTAGACCCTACAACATTTCACTGAATCTATGAATTGATTCCTTGTTGCACTTTCAATCTGCGGAATAAACCTTAGTCGTTGATCTAGATCCAACTTTAATATGATCCATTGGAACATGTGGCCCCTAATTAATTTTGCAAATATTCATCGCCACCTTCTTTGTGCTAGTTCACAATTCAGAATTATTTCCATCCTTTGATCAAAATCTTCTTTAAATATCCGTCATTCAAAATTTAATATCCTGCCACATTCCTCATATTTAAAATGTTTATATATTCACGCATGTTGGATTTATGGAATCGTTCTCTGCCATAGATCTATTCTCTAATTAGATCTCCTCCATCGAAATATGCATACCTTTAAGAAATTCTACAAATTAGAAAAGATAGATTCTGTGAGCATGTTAGACCAACGGAATTTGTCTCCTTTGTTGATCTTACCCCATCCTCAATCATTGAAAAGTGCATGCCCTACAACATTCCGCAAATATGAAAAGTTTCTTTGTCAATGTAGGTTGAACTAGCAGAATTAATTTCCATAGTGGATATTATTCCTTCCTATATCTAAATCGTTGGAATGTGTGGTCTCCAATCTATTCCACATATTTGAGAAATTTATTCCTGCTTGGATGTTAAAACAATGGAATTTTTCAAGACCATATATATTTCTTCATCTGTTCATCCAATGCCTAATTTTTCCTGCAAGTTAACCTGTCTCTGCCCTTACCGATATTCCTTAAGCCTATACATATTGTCTTGGCAGAATGATTAAAATCCATTGATATTCTCCGCTATGCATTTAAACCCTTCATTATTTTCACTATATAACCTGGAACAGACTTTCTCACTTACACACATTTTCAAGGTTCAAATCTATAAAAATTTTCATTTATTTTACATTTCCAACTAGGAAATGATCCTTCAAAATACTTGCAGAACCTCATTAACATCCTTCAAGTTCCTATGAGAAGAAATTTTTTATACCTTATTCCTCCTTTCATTGGTATAATCCCTTGCCAACTACTTAGCCCAAAAATAGTGCTAACACCTGTAAAAATATTCAAATTTTAGCACAGGTGCTAACACACATCCTGAGTCTTTTCATTTTATGTGTCCAACTTAATAATATCCATAAACACATATTTCATTAAATTTGGAAATATTCTATTACAAGGACTTCATCCACATTGAGTTTTTTTGTAAATCTCTAAATACATATTCTATTAAATCTAGAAAAATCAACTCAAAGAACTATTCCATTAAATTTGGAATAATTAATCCAATGAAGTATTTTCTCAATTAATATTTTTTATTTATTTCAAGTAAAACTTTAGTATTCAACCATTCAAAAGGAAATATTACATCTCAAATAGAACTAGTCTAGGAAATATTACATCTCAATTAGAACTAGATGGGTTGGACATAAATCCTGATGAGTCTATGAATATTAATAATTTTGTAGATGTTAAAATCTTTGAGACAACGAGATATATTATGTGGGAATAATCCAAATTGAATGAAATTGCACACATATTTTATACTATAATACTCTAAGACATGCTCTATACTATATTTGAGGTGACCGAAGTACTAAAAAGATTTATATTATAAAACACCATGTTTGATCATTGCTTTCATGAAGAGGAGAAAATGACAAGAATTTTGAATATATTGAATTAGAGATAGATGTTGAAACACATTTTTAATGAATTTTAGTCAAACTTTGTATGTCCCCGTGTTCTTTGATTACTAATGATTCAAAGTAACTACAAATAAGTTATTTAAGATATTGATTTTCAAGATTAAGTGTGTATCCAAAGTCACTCATCTATGACAAATTATTCTCCCATTTACCATGATTAATTGAGGAAACTATTTCTTCAATTATAATTTTATCATTACTTATTCTAAAACTTTAGTAGTCAAACATTCAAAAGAAAACATTGTCTCAATTAGAACTAGAACATGGGTACTGGCCATAAATAATGATGTATGTATGAATATCCACAATTTATTAAATGTTAAGAACGGTGAGACATTGAGATATATTGAAAAGAAATAATCCAAAAAAATTGCAAAAAACTTAATTTTGACATGCTATGTTGCAAGAGGTTTTCTATCTAATATATTTGAGGAAACCAAAAAAAATGAAGTCATTCATGTATGACCCATATTCTCCCAAATTTAGCATGAATATTCTACTAACACGGATTATTAAGAAATTCTAAAAATTTAAAAAACAAAATGCATCTTAGTAGTTTATATGTAGTTTTATTTCAAAATGTATTTATCACATTTATGCACTCATATTCATGCATATAATTAACTAAAATACAATTAAATAACTTCGTGGCTTGTTGACAAATATGGTATGATTTCAATTTATTCTAAAAATACGAATTTGTAAAAATTTATCATTGGACAATGAATTCAAATGCCTTTATAGTTCGAAAAATTCAAAAACTTAACCCATCTATGTATTTCCT